>CM041777.1:67041697-67219398 GCA_023374045.1 Limonium bicolor | reverse complement strand
AGGTATCCACAAAATTCCTTTAGCTTTTTTCAACAGACCTTCGGCTATTAACTTAGCCAACAAGATTGGTTCCTTCATCGAATGTTCAGCCCACATAAACCCTCTTAGAGCCAGATTCCTGAGAGTCAAAATAGAGATTAAGCTTTCTGAACCATTATGTAGAATGATTGTCGTTAAAACTGCTAATGGAAACAGGGTGTGTCGCCTCTCATACGAAAATCTTCCCAGCTTCTGTTATAGATGTGGATTCCTTACCCATACTTTCAATGATTGTAAGGTTCCGAAAATGAACTCTAATTCTCCTGAAAGATACGGCCCTTTGGATCAGATCAGAATTTGCGGGTTCGCTAGCTTCGGTTACTGATTCTTTTCTCCTTGACCAGTGGAAGGAGGAAGGTATATTGAACGGAATCACTGCTCTTGCTACCCAAGCAGAACTCAATCCCCCTCAATCTTCCTACAGTCAACGTAGATCTTTCCCTTGCCACAAATCCTGTTGATTTAGCCCCGATTCATCTTAAACCCCCTCAGAGTTTCCAAGGTCTCCCAGTTCAGTCTTTTACCCAACACAAGAATCCAACATCTCCACAAAGTTCTTCTAATACCTCTTCTTCTACCCCTCCGGGTTTTCCAAAACCTTTTGGCTATACCAGACCTTCGAGGCTAATCCTGCCAAACTCCCCATTATCCAATTTCTCTTCCGGTTCTTTGGACTCTGAGAAGAAAATCTACCAGAATTTTGATTGGAGGGCAGCCCTATACAACTTCGAGAAAGAATTTAAAGGCAAGAAGATAGTGGGTGGTGGGAATTCCACCTTTGGCGATCCAACACAGAAGGTCAATCCCATCTCTTCCATTCAAGAAGTCAACTCCTCCACTATCCCCGTTACCCTGTCTCAAACTTCTCCTCCCAATTCCTAAGCCCTTCTGAGGATCCTGAGAAGAGTTCTCCTCAACATGCAATCCCCTTATCCCGTGTCAAAGGAAAAGCGAAAATGTACCCTGAGCAACCTCTTCGTGCTTCTTATCCCGACAAATTCAAACACAAAAAATAAAAGCTTGCGAACCTTAGTCCACTGATGATCAAACCCTCTATTAACATGGAGGAGTGGGAGGATACTGAGTACCACGAGTTCTTCTATTCACAGGCAGACCCTGAGGATGATCAGGGCTGCCAATTCAAATGAGTTACATCTCTTTTAACTGCAGAGGGTTGGGTCGCCCTCGTGCAGTGGTCTGGGTCACTGGTTTACTCAGAAACACAAACCCGACCTTGTCTTTCTAATGGAGACCCACAGAACCATTCCTGAGATGGATAGGATTAAATCTCGGTGGAGAGATTATGATGGTATTTTTGTTTCTAGTAAGGGTAAAAGCGGTGGCCTTGCACTTCTTTGGAAGAAGGATCTGTTTGTGTCTATCATCAACTACTCTCATCATCACGTGTCTGCAGAAGTTACTTTCTCAGGTATGATTTCTTTCACCCTTACTGGTTTCTATGGGTGGCCAAATTGGGAAAAAAAATACCTCTCATGGGAACTACTCAAAAATATTAGTAGGACTGTTCAGCAACCCTGGGTAGTAGTAGGTGATTTTAATCAAATCTTGTTTGATAGGAGGGAGAATCAGAGAAGAAAACATATGAGACCCTTTCGTGACACCATTCTTTCTCTAGAGTTAACCGATATTGGCTTTAGGGGGTATCCTTTCACTTACACGAACTGTCAAGACCCTCCTTACACCTCTGAGAGTAGATTAGATAGAGCTTTTTTCTCAAAGAATGCTTTGAACTTATTCCCATCCTCTTCTGCTCTCCATCTTCCTAGGGACAGGTCGGATCATTGCCCCATCCTCATTAGATTCTTAGGCAATCACACGAAAAAAGAGAGGATTTTTAGATTTGAGAATGGTTGGCTTTTAGATGAAAAATGCAGAGAGATAGTTACCAAAGTGTGGGGAGATAGAGACAACTGTCTCAGTTCAAACTTTCAGAAGTGTAAACTGAAATTCTTACAGTGGAAAGGATGGTCCATTTCCAGTATTCTGCATAAGATTAAGCTCAAAAAAGTGAGTTGGATAAGATTTCGAGGAATAATATCTCAGTTTGGGCGGGGTCCAACAGAAAACGGTTACTTACTGAGATAGAGCTTTTATCTTTTAAAGAAGAAATCTATTGGAAACAAAGATCCCGTGACAAGTGGTTAGCAGAAGGCGACAAAAATTCTGCCTACTTTCACCTTAAAGCTAGCTCTAACAGAAGGAGGAAGGATATTTTTTGCCTGCAATCTGAAGATGGTTCCATCAAGTATGAGTGGAGTGAAATCGAAAATATTGCCTTAGATTATTTTCATACTCTCTTCACTGCTGGTAATGTTGCTAATCCCGATATTTTTACCAAGGAAGTTTCGGGTCTTCTTACTCAGAACCTTAGAGATGATCTGGAATCCCCATACACCATCAGTGAGGTTTTGATAGCCTTGAAAAAGCAAAGTCCCAATAAGGCCCCAGGTCCAGATGGTTTCAATGGAGTATTCTTTAAAACTTTCTGGACAACGGTAGGAGATCAAGTGTTATCCACAGTTCTTAACATTCTGAATGGGCTTCCAATTCCCCCTGATCTCAATAAGTATTACATTGCCCTAATTCCTAAGGAGAAAGGGGCGAATTCTATAGACAAGTTTAGACCAATAGCTCTTTGTAACTTTGTGTACAAAATAGCTACCAAGGTGTTAGCCAACAGAATTCAACCCATTCTGCCCCTGATTATATCTGAAAACCAGTCTGGTTTTGAAAGGCAGACTTATCACAGACAATGTCATCTTAGCGGGTGAGATTCACCACAAAATTGCCAAGTCTAAAGCTAAAATCAGAGGGTGTTTTTCGTGTAAGCTGGATCTCAGTAAGGCTTATGATAGGTTGGAGTGGCCCTTCATCAACTCTCTGCTGATCTCCATGGGATTCCCTGATAAGTGGAGAATTCCTACTATGAATTGCATCTCTTCTGCTATAGGGGTTGTGATTATTAATGGCTCTCCTGGCAGATTTTTCACCCAAACCAGAGGCATTAGGCAAGGGGACCCCCTCTCACCTTTCCTGTTTATCCTAGCCCAAGAGGCCTTTTCTCGGGCTCTGAATGCAGCCACTGATAAAAAACAATACCTGGGTTTAGCCCTCTCAAAAAATTCTCCTCCAATCTCACATCTAGCTTTTGCTGATGACACAATCCTCTACGGCCAAGCTACCATCCCCAACATTCTTTTCCTGAAAAACCTGTTACAATACAAAAACAACAACATCACAACAACACACAACACATACAAAACAAAACAAACACACAACAACCACCAATTCCTAGCCTGTTCAGGCCATGCAATCAATTACCACAAATCAGAAATCATTTTTAGTCCCAAAATTCCACAGCAAACCAAGATTTCTCTAGCAAACCTTCTTAATGTGCAGGTAGTTCCTCACTTTGCCAAATACTTAGGCTTGCCTACCAAGGTGGGTAGGAACAAGAAGGAGACTTTCAACTACCTCATTGAATCCCTCAGGAAAAAAGTCTCTAGTTGGAAAATTCCATTGGCCCAATCAGCTAGATCCATCCTCCTGTCGAGTGTGCTTCAGGCCCTTCCTACCTTCACCATGTCCTTATTCAAATTACCCTTGGGTGTCATTTCCAAGATGAACTCTATCTTAGCTCTTTTCTGGTGGGGGGGGGGGGGGACTTTTGATAAAAAACCAATGTATTGGAAAAGTTGGGACAAAGTTTGTTCTGCTAAAGAAGCAGGAGGATGGGTTTTAAACATATTGAAACTTTCAACTCAGCCCTTCTTGCTAAGCAGATTTGGAAGATCATCACAAATCCAGATTCTCTAGTAGCTAGATCACTTAAAGCTACCTATTTCTCTAAGCATTGTAATTTGGATACCAAGCCTTCCCCTCGAGACAGCCCCATCTGGAAATCTCTTCTGGAAGGTATTAAGATTGTTAAACTAGGGTGCCTCAAGGAAATTGGGAATGGACAAGATACAGACATCTGGCATGCCCCTTGGATCAAAAGAAATCAACCAGGGGGCCCTTATAGCAGGAAACCAACATACAGTGTCCTGAACAAAGTGAGCCAACTCATTTGTCCTATCAGTAATGATTGGGATAATGCCATTATCTCCAACAACTTTCAGTTGTCTGACCAATTATCCATCCTGAAAATTAAAGTGAAGCCATCCCAATCTGATTCTTGAAGTTGGATTCATGATAGGTCTGGTGAGTACACAGTTAAATCGGGCTACAATGCAGCTATCAGTCAACTCACAAAACCCTCTGGCTCTTGTCAAAGTATCTCTCAGTGGGAGATTTTGAAAATTCTAGATAGGAGATGGATCCTTCCCAGAGTCAAACTTTTTTGCTGGAAATTTCTCAATCTTATTGTTCCTTCTAACTCCAATATTGCGAGAAGAGTGGGGGGATGGGCTATGCAACCTGTGCGGTAAAGTTGATACCACCCAACATCTCATTTTTGAGTGTTGGTCAGTTCGAGATACCTGGATAAAAATCATTGACCGAGAGATTCTGCCTACCGATCAAGAAGGTTCTATTCAAGACTGGTTCAATAATCATTACAGAAATTGGAACAAGGAAAAACGTTACAAAATTGTCAACTGCATGTGGGCAGTGTATGATGCAAAAAACAAGTCAAACACAACAGAGACCTGTCCATCCTTGATTGCATTGACAATAATGTAGCTTTCATCAACGCTTATCAAATTTCAATGAGCAAGACAGAAATCAGAGATGACTCTTTTACTGATCATCAGATGCATAATGAAGTCACAATCTACACCAACTGCTATAGGAAAAAAGATGCTCCATTAATATGTAGTGGAGTAATTATTTCTTACTCTGGTGATGTTTTGATGGCTTGTAACAGGAAAATCAGGAGTAAATTGGATGAGGTTTCTCTGGAAATCCTCAACATCATCCATGTCCTCCGGATGGCGATAGATCTATATGAAGATTGAGAAAGTTGAAATTAGAGCAAACAATCCAGCTTCTAAGAAGATTTTGAAGAATGTAAAAGGCAAGATTGCCGCACTACAAGGCCTTATGGATCTCTATCTTATGTTTGAATCGTTTTAGTTTAGTAAGTATCTTATTATGTAATATGGACAAGTCTAATTGCCTAGCTGTTTTAGCTTGTTTGTCTTTTGGTCCCTCAATGGATTGGGGGTTCTGGAAACCGTGTAAACCTTCTACTAATATGCCGTATGCTTCCGCCATGCAAGGCGAGAAGCTAGCTCTGTGTAATAGTGATCCTTAGTTATATATATAGACAATGCAGTTTATCAAAAAAAAAAAATGTCGATGAATATAACACTACAAAACGACTGATAGTATCCGCTGCTTGCCGCCTATCCCTTCCTTACTACTCCTAACAGTCACCGGCCTCACCTTATCCATTTCCCCAACCAACAACAATCTTACCAACGACAATGAATTCCGAAGGCAGCTGGAAATTCAATTTTCCTGGGCACGAAGCTGAACCCAACGCTCCCTTATGGAAATGGAGCCCAGGGAACAAAACGCGGCAAGGCCCGCGGCTTTTCGGGAAGAAGTCAATATCTGAGATGGCTATGGGCCCTGGATTCGGAGCCGGGATAGGCTGCGGAGTGGGAGCTGGAATTGGGTTGGTTGGAGGGATGGGATTTTCGAGTTCGCCATGGAATCATCTACAGATGGTTCTAGGGTTGGGGATTGGGTGTGGGGTTGGTGTCGGGTTTGGGTATGGTCAAGGCATTGGGTACCATTTAGATATGGAAGGTGCAAAGTCCGCCTTGGAGAGGATGGAAACGGATCAGGATAGGGAAGTTGTGATTCAGATTTGAGATTTCCGTTTTTTAGAGATAATGCTTGAAGTGGTAGTTTCCCACAAGTCTTCTTTCACTGTAGAACTCTACAGTCCTTGAATTACTGTTTCTCGTTGGTAAACTTTCAAATCTTCTGAATAGTTTGATTCGTCTACGAGTAACTTTCAAATGGGGAAAACCAAATGTTTTAGTGAAACAAAGGCCGAGCACTAATTTTCGGGTGTATTGGTAATCAAGAGCGGCGTACCAACAACAGGCCATAAATGTGATGTCATATTCAAAAGGGGAAACATGTGAAAGGATTCAACCAGTTACTTTTAACTTGAGAATTGATAGGAACTCTCTATCAACTGCTTCTGCTTTCAGCTTCACTAATCAGTTCGTGAGCAGATAGCTCTTCGGGTTCAATATAGAAACTCCATTCATTTGATGACATGCTACTGTAACAACGCAAAGATAAAAAAAAAAGAAAAAAAAATATTCAAAAGTTGCCAAGAGAAAATATACTATAAAGATACCGAATCCCTGATATTATAGAAATGGGCAGTATAATACTGTTTTGACTATCAGTTATCGTCTGCAAGCGTCCTCTGAACATTACCTTGCTTCATATTGGTTGAATTGTAAAATATTAAACGTGAACGTTTCCCTGCTTACTTCATATCAATAGGACTCAATGTCTAAAAGACGTGCATTTAAAATGTTAAAGAGGGAATTAATCCAACCATAACACAAAATTAGACAAGAGATTAATATGACCGCCAGAGATTCTGCTACTTAGCTTCCCTGAAAACATGAGGTAAAACAACATAAGAGAAGTTGCTAAATAACATCCTAGTTTTCCATCTAGGAGAGACTTAGAGTACATAACAACACCCTCATACAGATACTGCACAAGTATCAAACAATCAATTTCAATGTGTACACGTTGGATACCTACTTGGTGTCCTATTCCTAGGCAAATGGCCACTATCAAATGGCTTTAACAACCCGGGAGGCAGTGGCGGAGGCAAGCCTGTTCTGGGGGAGCAAAACACCCCCTAACTTTGTTAAATTACATAAATTTGTAGTGTAAAAAAAATTTTTTAGAAAAATTTAAGGGAAAATTCACGAGATACCCCTGTTTTCTTTCGTAATTCACAATATACCCCTGTGTTTTCATAATTCAACTTTAAACATGCTTAAATATTGTCCAAAATTGATGAAACTTTACTGGACGATGCTAAAGTGTTATATTTTGGTCCAATATCAAATTTGAAGCTTTTTAAGCTCACATGTCACCTGTGGGACCCAATGAATATGTGACTGTTCATTGGGTCCCACAGGTCACATGTGAGCTTAAAAAAACTTTAAATTTGATATTGGACCAAAATATAACACTTTAGCATCATCCATGTAAAGTTTCATCAATTTTGGACAACATTTAAGCATGTTTAAAGTTGAATTACTAAAATCACAGGGGTTATTGTGAATTACGAAAGAAAACAGGGGTATCTCGTGAATTTTCCCAAAATTTAATAAAAGCCCCCCCTAATTTTTTATAATTCTGTCTTTGACCCCCTCAACTTATATTTCTGGCTCCGCCCCTGCCGGGAGGAGCACAGTCATGGAATAATCTTTGAATAGACAACTCTTCACACTCCATGATAATAATTGAATACACCTTCAATGGAGATTGGCTTACCCCCATTTAACATATACATTGACTTTGATAACTCTTATGGGGAGGAGCCTTGAGCTATGAACTTGTGGTACTAAGATAGACCCTTCCACCGCAGCATTGTAGGCAAGGTAAAATATTTCTATGACTCCTTCATCAAAGGCAAAGAAGCCTCCTTACTAGGTTTGGCCAAAATATAGCCTAAAAGTTTGGGAATCTAGATTCGAGATACGGTCAGCTTGTTCTGAGTCGGATAAAACATAGCCTTCAGTTTCCTTTTGATCGATATAAGCATTCTAGGCCACGGAGAGTTATTTCAACCCTTAGTGCAATCAGACCAAAGATATCTTATACATGTAGACCTAGAACTATTAAACAGGTTATCTGTTCGGATCAAGATCTATTTGGTTCGTTGAAATTTTTAGATCATTTCAGGTTCAAGTCATTCGGGTTTGTTTTATTTGGGTTCAGGTTGTAACAATTTCAGGTAGAATTGAGTTTCACTTATTTCGGGTTATGATTAATATAAAAAAAAAATTATCAAATATGTACCTGATTTCTATCAGAATATACTACATGTAGGTTATAAAAAAGGTCAACACAGTGCCTATTCTAATTCTCATTCGGATATAATTATGATAATCAAGTTTGTTTTTCTTACTTATTTATGTTATCCGGGTTTGGAACAACTTGGGTCACTAGTAGTTCATGTTTTTCACGTTTAGCCAACTTTTAGTTACTACTATTTCGGGTTTTTCGGGTTTAGGTCAGTTTCGGATCACTAGTATTTTGAGGTTTGGTCAGTTTTCAGTTCAAGTCAACCAATTTTCCTTTTAATATATTTTAAAAAAAATTGGTTTCGGCCAGGGTTTCAAGTTCGGGTAAAACGAGCGAGTATAGGATTCAGGTCAAATTTTAACAGCACTAGGTAGACCATCCCTCTATTGCTTTTGACATACATAAGACATTCAAGACCATAGGGACATAATTGCTTCCCTTTGTGCAACTAGACCTTAGATACTATTTTCTACAAGTAGCTTCAATTTGTTGAAGCATCATCTGTAGAAGTTTAAAAAATACTCTAAAATTGTTGGATGATCAAGTGGACAGACTAGAGCAAAAATCTCTTATTGTCGCAGACTTAGACATAATGTAGCAAAAAAGAGAAGTCTAAGGGGGCGTTTGTTTCAAGCGGGAAAATGAATAGAATCAAGAAATGGAATAGAAAGGAATGGAAAAGAATTCTCTTTGATTTTCCCGGTTGTTTGTTTGAGCTGAGAAAAATGAAATAAATAACCGGTCAATGGTCAACGGCTGCTAGCTGCCTGTCAACGGTCATAATTGTCGGTCAACATTCACCGGTCACCGGTCAA
The DNA here is from genome assembly GCA_023374045.1 of Limonium bicolor. Lineage (NCBI taxonomy): Eukaryota > Viridiplantae > Streptophyta > Magnoliopsida > Caryophyllales > Plumbaginaceae > Limonium > Limonium bicolor. The sequence continues at coordinate 67,210,501 of CM041777.1, read as the reverse complement.
TGGTCATCGGTCAACATTCACCGGTCACCGGTCAACCAGTACTGGGAAAGGGAATCTCATTCCCTAGTAGGGGGTGAAGAATCAAGATGGAGGGTTTTGGGTAATCCCATACTCTTCCCCTTTCTTGAAAATAGGAAAAAACTGACAAAACAAACAAGAAAGAGAATCATTCCAGTTCCCTGATTACCCCAAAACAAACGCCGCATAAATCCTTTGTATTGCCTACCATTTCATTTTAGGGATCAAAGTTAACACTTAACATGAAGCCTTGGATTCTTTTTATAATTCTGTCATTTATTTCCAGCCTCTAATTTGAAAATCATTTGAATCATAAATTAGTCATGTATATAACAGGTCAATTTCTAGCCTACGAAAATCAACCGTTCGGTACGTAAGTCGACCATGGCTTGTGGAAATAGGTTGCCAGGCAGAAACAAGTGGGCAAGCTGTTCATTGCTTTTGAATGGCTACCGGCGTAGCATTTCAGTGAACTACTGATTGTAGTGGCTCTAGTTTTAGAAGTATTTTTTAGAGGGGCCATTCAGGAAAGAAAGGAAGGTGATAGTTGTACCTTTTTTTTTTGCTTTGGGTTGTGTTCTTTGCTCTTTTACTATACCAGTTCACGGCCATTAATTGATCCTAATTGTCAAAACAAAAAAAGAAGGCTTTTCGAGAAGTACATAATAGATAATCCAATGTCTAGTTGTTGAATTGAGATGATGGTCGAGCAGTTGGATCTTTTGGTTTGTTGATTGAAATTTCAGATTTGTCGTATGACAGAAGCAGAGAAATATTTAACATTTTCCTGTTCAATATGTGTTGATGTATATAAATAAACTCACCCACTGTTGTCACCAATAAAAAAATGTATATAAATAAATTGACTATATGAAAGTAAATTACATTTATTAATAAAGAAACTATTGTTTATTTTTGTGTTGACCATACCTTTTTTCTAACAAAGTAAAATAAATCTTGTTAAAATATACATTAACTAATAAAATAGAAATAAGTGCCATTTAATAAAAAAAGTAGTATACTATCTTAAATAAGAAAAAATATGTATAGATAGCAATATACTGGAAGTTTGAAAATTTTGAATTTTCTATTTTGAGCTAGAAGACACACCTTTTTAATAGCAGTAAGATAATGCATAGTAGAGTGTATTTATAGGCTAATGTATGTGTATATGAACAATTCTAGAATACTGTTAAAATGAACTGTAATAGAACAAAAGTAATATGAACTTTATTACAACGGGCTTTCTAAAACTAGAAATGGGCGAGAGACTATGTCTGGTTAATATCCTCCCGTGGTCCCAACTTGTCGCTGGTCAACGACATTTGAGAACGAAGTTTGAGAAACAAAGGTCGAGTCAAGGGTTTTGTGTAAGCATCGGCGGACTGTGAATCTATGGGAATGAAGATGATTTTGAGACTCCCGTTGTGCACCCGCTCTCGAACGAAGAAGAAATCAACTGTGACATGTTTAGCCCTGCTGTGCAAGACCGGTTTTTCCGCGAGGTAAGCAGCTCCCATATTATCGTAGTGCAAGACGTTGCTTTAGTTATTCTGGTGGCAAGTTCGACTAATAATTTTTGAATCCACGAAGACTCAGAGGTGGCGGTGGCGTGGGCTTTAAACTCAACCTCCGTACTAGACCTGGCCACCGTTTTCTCTTGCGGGAGCTCCAAGATACAAGATTGTTACCGAGGTAGATAGAGAAGCCTGTGGTGGAGCATCGGTCGAGGTGACTACCAGCCCAGTCGGTGTCGCTAAAGACCTGAAGAGAGCCAAGGGGATTCGTAGGGAAAAAGAGCCCCAGATCAGAGGTATGTCTACGATACTGCAATTGTAAAAACCCCTCTCCATAATCACGATATAATCCCTCACGTAGCAATAAATAAAACGTCTCGCAGCGGAAAAATAAATAACAATTACAAAACTCCCATGGGTGTCACCGGCCATTACTCGCCCATGCGAGCAACGTAGCCATACCACATCCAACTTCCAAAATAAACAAACTGCTAACCGCAGTGATAACGAGAAACTCCTATACATCAAACTAAGTCCATAACCATAAACATTGACAAGTGAGCGTCTACCCAATCCTGAAAAATACATAACCTTACCATAAGACCATACACCATCTTCATTACCATACAACATCTCCAACTACCCTGTTCCTGCTCTTCAGCTCCGACAATGATCAACAACCTGAAATGGTGTAGTATCAGCGATAGACGCTGAGTATGCCGGGCCTGGACCCTATCGGTCACTTGTCATTTTAACCATCTTATTATTAGATTGGTTTCATGCTTTTCCTTTTTACAGTTATAATCAAAACTGAAGCATAAATGTATAATATACATAATCAACCATCCAAATATTCATAAACATTAGTCATCCATCCAAACCAAACATTCATAGAATATTCAAACAACATTTGTATATCGAACGTATCGACAATAACAACAATATTTTGTACAATGTCAATCGCCGTAGTGTTCACCATCCACTGTCAATTTATTTTAGTTTGGCTTTCAAGCCCCGTCCATATGTACAATGTACATTCGCCGTAGCGTACAGTTCCCATAGTTAATTTACCTTAGCCTTGTAGGCTCCATCCAACCATGTTTAATTAATGTCAGTAGGGCGTCATGTTAGGACAACCCGATAACCTCACCATGGACAGTAGTCCCCCGTACACACAAAGGTGCTCATTTCGCCAGAGGTCCGGAGGCCCCTGACTCACTTATGTCTCGTAAGACGTCCATAAAAAGGCCGTAGCCACCTGATCCACGAACCTATTTGGGCTCGTTGGATATAACCTGGAGCGGAATCCAATTAGGAAACCCCTCAGTGATCACAAATGCGCAACCAAGTGGTTCGTAAACCACCGGGATTCCTCACCTCAATCTCATACCATCACTCTCATAATGTTTAAGATCTGCTCTTAGTCTTATGGAGAATATTTATTAACCAGCGGCCCAATGGGTCACGCATACCTAGAAGTCAGCTAGGTGATTTTATGTTAGAGATCCATGCTCTAGAGACCGACAATGTCGTGACTCGTCCTAAGTGTTTTACTTAGGTTACCATATACTTAATATTAATATCATGGTATTATACCAAGTAGCCGTCATGTCGTCACAACGCATATGTATGTTTGTATAAGTCGATCTATAGTCGACGTAGTATTAGTCCCGTAGGACGCTCGTGCATAAATAATTAATGCAGTAGCACACAATCACATACATGCATCCACACATATAACACACAAGTTATATCAACCAAATCCGAGCCCAAGGAGCAACCTTAGGTCAACTCGGCAAACCCCTTTACATACCGTTCACCCTGATTGTATTACGGTGGAGTATGAATCAGCAAGATCCTACGCTCCGTGTAGTCCGTTAGCTCGTCAAGCGTCCTTGTCAGAAGTACACTCTAAACGGTAATAAAACTATAAGTCAGTCTCCATGACTAACTACATCCGGTATTTCCGAATAATAAGCAACCCCGACAGTTCACCCCTGTTTTCTACAGTTGTTCGTTACGGGTTTCTCTAAAACAGTCGGTTTTGTTACTTAAAACGCGTACGTCAAAACTATCCCAACTGTTAAGTTTAATTCACTATTTCCTTTTTAATCTTATCCACCCTCCAGTTTAGGTGCGTAACCCATAGTTGCATGTATGCATGCATGATTATATTATATTATATTCTTTTTCTTATTGTATCATTTATTTTATTGTATTCTCTTTCATATTGTTTTATTTTCCCACCATCCTTCATAATTCGACATGTTGTATAATCCCTTTATCTTTAGCAAATAATATTTGCTTCCAAAACTCATCACTTATAGTTCGTAACTATATTTATTTTTTTTAAATAACCACCACCATTAACTCATAAGGTGTTCAACCAAAATATTATCCACCTTATATACATTATTCTTGTGTATGTATATATTTACCACGTAGGTAATTTCATGAGTTTCATAAACTCTTATATTTTGTGTTACATTTCATCATCTTATTAGATGATTATTCCCATTAGTTGCATCATATTTACAACTTATATTAAGATTGTTATCCTAATATTATGTAACATTTTATGTTGTACATTTACAACTCCTAAGGTTTATTCCATAAATACCTTAGTTTATAAATCCCATTCATTATAGTTTGTCACACATTTAATGTGAATACCTTATTTGTATTAATTCATTAAACCACCTTAATACCAAATAATTGTTATAACATTTATAACATTATAGACCTTAGTCTAAAATTCATTTTCCAACCTTATTTTCGGTATAGCCCTTGAATTTATTTAAATTCCCTTTTGACCACATAACATTATGTAATGTTATACCAAAATACTAATATCATTTGCTATGATATTTTTATTTCCTTTAACTTATAATCTATAGTTTTTACAAAACTATTGTGTATTGCCTCATAGGCACATATTAAACCTTATACTTTTCCTTAAACCATAATTTCCTTTATTTACAAAATCACCCCTTTCTTTTACCATGTTATATATCCCATTTAATATAACATTTCTAACTTATAAAAGAGTATAACCTATGGTTATTTTTGTAAATTCCGAACAGACCTCAATATACATTTTATATTGTCATTAGGCCCAATTTATAACATATAGTTTGATAATATCATTAAAACTATATATTATACATATATCTCAATAAATACTCTTATAATTCTAAAAATCTCCAAATTACCAAAGGGTTATAAATATCCTTATTAACCCATATACTTGGTATTTTACCATTCCACCATCTATTTCTCCAAAGTGTCATAATGACATAATAACTATATTTATACTATATAGTTATTTTAATTCCAAAATCCACCAAATAAATTCCTAAAAATTCCTAATAGCCCATGGGTGTTTAAAATACCATTGTACACCCTTTATTTTTGGTAATAACATATTTACCACATATGTTATAAAAATATTACCATTAAATACATAACTTATTATAAAACCTTAAATAAGTTATCTAACTTATTCTTTTGGTCAAAACCTAGCATATGGTCAAGGTTGACCACCTTAATATTTCCTTGACCAATTCCTTATAATTACGGTTTGCACCCAAACTTTCTAGAAATCACCATTTAACCCCAAAACTTTATAAAATCTTATAAACTTTATTTTAACTCCTTTTTAACTCTAATTTTCGGCCTTATTATTCTAAAGCCCCCAAATTTAATTTAATTACACCTAATACCCCATTTATTTTCGGTAATGCATTTATACTACTTAAACTTAATTAAAAGCTTGTAAATGCATAAATAAAATGGCCTAAAATACATGGCCTTATTACAAACATTGGCTTGCAAAATAAATTACACATAAATGTCCCAAAAACACTTATAATTCTCGGCCTCACCACACACTTTCCATTTAATTACCAAACTTCCACATAATGTCTTAAATTTGACATTTATGTTACTTAATCACTTAGATAAATTTACTAAGCCATTTCTTTAAACATTTTAAGGTCAAAAATGACCTTATTACCATGTTCTCTCACGGCAATTAATATAGAAATATCTTAGAACATTTTAACTTAGCAAGGTTAATGTTTAAGTGATTTATACCTTGATTTAGCTTGAATAATTCCTTGTTTGAATTCGGCCAGCCTTAGATAAAATTTCCAAGCTTCTCTTGCATGTTTCAAACAGCAAACAAGGCCTAGTTAGTCTCCAAGAAAGATCTAACCATAAGGAGTAATTTAATGTAAGATTTAAGGCAAAAATCACCTTAAAAATGCAAGGGAAGTTCTAAGTGGTTTCGACCTGAACCAAACACACCACAAGGTGTTAGATCCACCATATTGACATAGGAAATAGTTAGATCTCGAAATGCTACCTTGTTGTTAGGTTTTACCTTGGAAAAATGCCTTAAAAGAGGGTATTTCCTTTGGATCTCGGCCATCCTTGCTCCAAATGGCTAACCAACAGATTCCACATGAAAAGGAGAAGAAGATGAGGCTATGACCAAAGTTTCACAGCCAAACTCGAAGGGAATCAAAAGTTATGAGCTTAAAGCACATTTTTACCTTAAAATGTAGATTTGAACAACCTTGGTCCCTCTACTGGTCTCAACCGAGTTTAGCTCTTGTTCTAACCTTAGAACACTGAGAATAAGCCATAGGAATTGATGAGCCACGAAATCTAGGTGTTGGTGGTGAGAAGATGAAGAAAAAGCTAAAAATGACATTAAAACACTTACATTAGGAGCTTAGGAGTTAGATCTGCCTTCCATGCTCAAGAACAAAGCTTGAGAGCTGCTAGGAAGGAGGAGAGCTCGGTTGGAGAGGCTGGGATCGGACAAGGAGGAAGGAGAAGGTGGGAAAGCTTGATTAATTTGAAAAAAGTAAAGTTACTATTGCAAATTGAACATTAGGTAATGATTTGTCTCCAAAATCATTGTATGCTGTCTCCTCACTTATTGCAGCCGGCCTCCTTGGTCCAAATGGGTCAATTAATTGACCATTGACCATGCTTGGTCAATATTGACTCATGTGGGCCCCACTTTAGGGTTTTATTAATATTTTAATATTAAATTTGTAAAAATCTGTAAATTTCTGGAATTAAATTCCTAATATCATATAATATGGTTTTTTATATTTAAAGGTATTTATAACCTTTTAGCCCATTTAAGACCAATTTAGAAGGCGATTACACAAAAACGTGCTTTAAGGAGTTTTAGTGCACATTTTGTGTCGCAAGGTGTTTCTGGGCTTGGTTTTCTTTGACAACGGTTTTGTTGTGTTCCTACATGATATTTGATCATGTAATTCAATTTTATATCATTTAGAGGTCCTTTGATTTTTAAGGTTTTCCTAGAGCACCTTTTTGCCCTTTTTGACCTTGAAGCATGTAAATGCTTTTTCTTTGTGTTGGAGTGTTGTCCAACGGTTATAATATGTTTAGTAGTATGTTAATATGCTTAGGACAAATTTTTAGGTCCTAAGAAGTTTATTTGGGTATTTATTTACCCTTAACAGTCAAAGGGTGCAACATCTTGTTTTATGTTGACCACTGTTGTTCTCAGTTGACTTTTAAGGCATGTTTAGGCCTTAATTAATATGATTAAATATTTAATCCATGCTTTAATAATTTGGGGTATTTCAGTCTACCCCCCTTAAAAAGACTTCGTCCCGAAGTCTCTTAATCAAATAGGTAAGTATATAAATGTATAACTACCCATTGTTCCCATAATGTATATCTATGTGATATATCATTTACACACATCATATTGCGCTTATACAGCACATAGCCATCACGTTGTGGCGTTAGTTCAATCATATATGGATATAGGTGATCCATCAGCACCATCATTTCCTATCAGTTCTACAAGTCCTGACAACCTTCCTGAGGTGTCCATAACATTCCATTGTTCCACATTCCATATCTAATGATTCATTTCGTATCTAGGCAATACCATATGTAATCATTCTATAAAGCAATATGAATGCATATCACAGATAGCATAAGAAAAGTACTACACACATGGTGTACATACAATCATTCAAACAAGTATCTCATAGGATACATACTTTCAAGTGTACATCACACCCAAACAACCAAACAACGCACGCCCCGCGTACCAACCATAACCAAGAAAACCAATTCGCTGTATGCTATGCATACTAAATAATTCACATACTAATCAAACAACCTCGTATGCCCCGCACACCACCAATTCTCTTTTTTTTTGCATGCAATGCATATCAAACAGCCAAAAATAAGTGCACACATGTGCACAGCCAAGAGGCTCTACCCCCTTAAAAAGGGTTACGCCCCCGTACCCCACAAGTATACAACAGCCGCTCAACAAGGAGCGCTGGATACTTGGCTCTCAAAGAGTTCTCCAACTCGTGGATTATCCTTATATCAGAGAGACGGGTATAATTCTAGCCCTTCAGGGCTCCACAATATATAAAAGGTGAGGCACTGATCTTTTTGTGCTCTCTCCCAAGTTCATTCTTTTGGGCCCACTCGCTCCGTATGAGGTGTAGACCCATGAACAAAGGCTCAATTTGCCTTTCTCTTTTGCTGTGGATCCACTGGTTTGGATCACTAGCATATATGCGTGTGTCTTCTCTCACTGATATTCAGTTTGAGATGTAATGTGACATTGGCTACTGTTAGTACTTAGTGCTCTTTGCACTTGTCTTTGTAATACTAAGACGTACCAGCCTATATGTCCACAAAGATGATGTTTGTCATCCATGTCTCCTGGTGATTTTGCTCCGGAGTAACACACTGTTGTAGTTCTTTTTTTTTCACACTCTTGTTGATATCCACTTTATCTTTCAGCATTTCCACAAGATTAATAACTGCACGAGTGCAATACCAAAACACTCAGTCATACAGAGTGCAGAGGCGTAAACGCTCAACAGCTAATATTTCATGAGTCCAACAGATAAGATGTGCGAATTGTCCTATGAGTGGTACATTCCAAATCCATTGTTCTTTAAGCAAGATTTCTGCTATCATATAGCTTTATCTTTTCTTCTCGCGTAGTCACGCGTTTATATCCATCATCTGGTAGATTTCCTCTGGATTGTAAGAATTACTCGATCCTTATGAGGATTCTACATATTTTCGTCCATAATAGGTTTTCTTGTTGCTTTTTTTTTTGGGTTCCTATCCTTGAACTGTTTCCTTGTCTTCCCTGTATACTGTCCACTGTTCTCTGTTGAAGGTTCTTTTTTTTTAGCCCGTTGGTTTAACTGCGGCTCTTCTCGTCCATCTTCGAGGTAATCCGTCTTACTGTCCGTAGAATGGAGTTGACTACTTCTCGTGTTCCTAACACTACCTGTCTACTTGCATGGGGTACCGTACTGATACATTACTACTTACCCGACTAACTTATAAATAAGTCTGTCAGGCCCACATGCTCCGAACGGAGTGCGGTCGTCCCATGTCTCGTTTAGTAAACTGGTAATGTCTGTCACACGGTTGTTGTGAAGTATTCTTTTGTCAATCTCCCTTTGATGGATATCCCTCTTTTTTGTTCTTTTTTTTTTGGTCTTCTTTTTGCTTCTGTTTTTTTTTGTCCTCTTTTTGCTTCTGCCCTTTTTTTTTGTCTAATAGTTCGTGTTATCGGTTATCCCGTAATAAGTGTTATTGCCTTTGTGGCATCCGTGGTAATTCGTATCATAGACTGGTATTATTCAACTCGGTGTAAGTAAAATCCGTGCTATATTAGCAAACTTGTTTCTCCTCTTTTTTTTGATCTCATTGAGTACAACGCATTTTCCTTTTTCTCCCTGTTTTTTTTTCTGATCATGTCTCATCCATAGTTCATATTCGTCCCCTCATCCATGTAATTGGATGTATTGCAGATTGCATAATAGCTTGAGCAACTTGGCTCTTTACTTCCCAACCATCCTCACTGACGGTGGTGCATCTACAAAGGGTATGCTTGTCCATAAGGACTAAACATGTATCACCGGTAGTGATTAGCATTAAATGCAAGTATACTCTAATGGTATTTGGCTAATAGCCCTGTCTGAAACTTCCTCGAACGTTTTTTTTAAACGGTGTGTGTGTGTGGTTGGGTGTGTGTGTGTGTGGTGTGTTTTTTTTTTTTTTTTTACAGTCATAGTGGCTGTATAATGTGTCCAGTTGCAGTGGTTGGACTATCGGTCCTTCCAAAATTGCATAGGTTTCTAATCTCCAGGTTTCAATGAAAAGGTTTGAACAACAGTTTTTTTTTATAAAAGGTTAAAAGTAGTAGTTGTTGCAGTTGCATTTGCAGTAGCTGTTACTGTTGTGTTGCTGTCGCTGCACTTGCTGTAGCAAGTGCGCAAGGCAGATGGAAATTTCAGTGGTTTACTGTCATAGCGCTTGCAATAGCAAGTGCGCCATGCAGGTGGAAATTCTGGTTCAGTAATTCCCGGTCTCATTGACTCTGTGTCGTAGAGTATAGGCTACATGGTAATGTAAGCATTAACATCCTGTTCATATATATATCCGTCAAGGTTTAAAGCTTTTGGTACTGAGTACACACAACTAATCCCAAAGTCTTACACAAAAGGCGAGTGGTCAATGACACACTCCCACATACTTATAACATAGCTCCTTCTAACATTCAAGTAAGCACACAACACAGTAAGTAAAAGTCTTCCACTAGCGGTCTCATGGAGTATGGGTACTCATGCCCTATCTACTCCCTTGCCCTTCTGGGCTCCAGCATCAGCAGATGTCTAGCCATCCTGACCGCCTCGTGGTACTCCAGATCCTCCAGCTGAGGTCTTCTGAGTATTCTTTGGTGGCCTGTAATTACGGCTCTCTGGGTTCATCCAACATTCAAATTCCCTATGGCCCTCTTTGTGGCAGCACCGACACTCGACTTTGCGGCCTTCGCAGTCGACCCCTGGATGGTCCTTCCCACAACGCTTACAGTAAAAATGGCGCTGGGGCTGTCCGGTGCCTGATGATAGTATTTAAGTTTAAGTTAAATCTGTTGATATAGGGGTTAAGATTATATTTGAATTTAAGGTAGGTGTTCTCACCCTTAGGAGGTGCAGATCTCAGAGGCTTAGCATCAATAGCTGGGCCGGTCAACTGCAGGACGGGCTCTTTCCCTTTCTTTCCCTGGTGACCCTGCTGCCCTTTCTTTGGAAAGAATTTCCTGTTTAAGGTTTCGGGTCAGCATTCGTAAGGTATTTAGTATGATAAGTATTTAAGCTTGGGTTAAGTCCTTACTTTCCCTTTTTCTGGCCATCGCCTGAAGATGCTCCTCCACCCTCAGACTCTCCTTCAGGGTTCTTCCTTTTCTTTGCCCCTAGAGTCTCTTCCCGAGTCTGGAGCATTAGCTCCGTCCTCGAGGCAGCGTCGTAACACTCCTGGAATCTCATTGGTAAGTTCTCACAAGGTTATACGGTACTATAGTAAGTAAAGAATTTATGGCATTCATGTTAATACCTGTATGGTAGTGTAGAGGGTAGCACCCATCGCCATCTGGATGCGAAATAATAGTCCTCCCCGGAACTTCTCGATCTTTACGGTTTCTGAGTAATCCACACCGGGGATGAAGTCCAGTAGACCAATGAATCGAGCGTAATACTCGTCCACGGTCAGACCTCCCTGGGTCAATGTTTCAAACTCATGGCGCTTCTTCTGTTTGAGGTGCGCCGGGTAGTACTTCCCTCTTAGTAACTCAACAAAGGCAGCCCACGAAAAGTCGGGCGTAGCCAGGTGCTGGTCCTTGACCAACCTCCACCAAGTGCTGGCTGCATCCTTCAGGTGGAAAGCAGCAATAGCGACCCTCTTGTCGTCAGGTACTTGTAAAGCTTCAAATGCTTTCTCGTGTTCAACAATGTAACGCTCCAAAGCTACGGGGTCTGGTTCCCCTGAATATGTAGGTGGGGGGTCTCGCTAACTGACTTCAGCCAGTTTGTTTCCCTGGGCTGTGGCGGGTGGGCTGGTGCTCCTCCTATCTGAGTACCCAGCTGTGCAAGAACGGCTGCAACCGTCTCAGCAACTCCTGGAATGCCGGGGTCACCGCCTCTACCTCTTCCAGCACCACGCCCTCTAGTACCACCAGACATCTGTAGTACAGTATGTCACATAAATACTTGGTAAAATTACCGTACACAACCAATAGATATTAAGTTGCCTTAAAGGCTATCCTGTCACGCATTTGCGTTTCTAGACACAATATCTTTTGAGACGAATCGTCTCGTACCTCCTAAATGTTTCCCAATATTTCCCAAGTCCTAAGCTCACTGTCTTAACCTACTTTCTCGTCATCAGAGCGGTACTCCGCTCTGATACCACTTTTGTAACACCCCTCTCCATAATCACGATATAATCCCTCACGTAGCAATAAATAAAACGTCTCGCAGCGGAAAAATAAATAACAATTACAAAACTCACACGGGTGTCACCGGCCATTACTCGCCCATGCGAGCAACGTAGCCATACCACATCCAACTTCCAAAATAAACAAACTGCTAACCGCAGTGATAACGAGAAACTCCTATACATCAAACTAAGTCCATAACCATAAACATTGACAAGTGAGCGTCTACCCAATCCTGAAAAATACATAACCTTACCATAAGACCATACACCATCTTCATTACCATACAACATCTCCAACTACCCTGTTCCTCTCCTTCAGCTCCGACAATGATCAACAACCTGAAATGGTGTAGTCAGCGATAGACGCTGAGTATGCCGGGCCTGGACCCTATCGGTCACTTGTCATTTTAACCATCTTATTATTAGATTGGTTTCATGCTTTTTTCCTTTTTACAGTTATAATCAAAATGAAAGCATAAATGTATAATATACATAATCAACCATCCAATATTCATAAACATTAGTCATCCATCCAAACCAAACATTCATAGAATATCTCAAACAACATTTGTATATCGAACGTATCGAACAATAACAATATTTTGTACAATGTTCAACAATCGCCGTAGTGTTCACCATCCACTGTCAATTTATTTAGTTTGGCTTTCAAGCCCCGTCCATATGTACATTGTACATTCGCCGTAGCGTACAGTTCCCATAGTTAATTTACCTTAGCCTTGTAGGCTCCATCCAACCATGTTTAATTAATGTCAGTAGGGCGTCATGTTAGGACAACCCGATAACCTCACCATGGACAGTAGTCCCCCGTACACACAAAGTGCTCATTTCGCCAGAGGTCCGGAGGCCCCTGACTCACTTATGTCTCGTAAGACGTCCATAAAAGGCCGTAGCCACCTGATCCACGAACCTATTTGGGCTCGTTGGATATAACCTGGAGCGGAATCCAATTAGGAAACCCCTCAGTGATCACAAATGCGCAACCAAGTGGTTCGTAAACCACCGGGATTCCTCACCTCAATCTCATACCATCACTCTCATAATGTTTAAGATCTGCTCTTAGTCTTATGGAGAATATTTATTAACCAGCGGCCCAATGGGTCACGCATACCTAGAAGTCAGCTAGGTGATATTTATGTTAGAGATCCATGCTCTAGAGACCGACAATGTCGTGACTCGTCCCTAAGTGTTTTACTTAGGTTACCATATACTTAATATTAATATCATGGTATTATACCAAGTAGCCGTCATGTCGTCACAACGCATATGTATGTTTGTATAAGTCGATCTATAGTCGACGTAGTATTAGTCCCGTAGGACGCTCGTGCATAAATAATTAATGCAGTAGCACACAATCACATACATGCATCCACACATATAACACACAAGTTATATCAACCAAATCCGATCCCAAGGAGCAACCTTAGGTCAACTCGGCAAACCCCTTTACATACCGTTCACCCTGATTGTATTACGGTGGAGTATGAATCAGCAAGATCCTACGCTCCGTGTAGTCCGTTAGCTCGTCAAGCGTCCTTGTCAGAAGTACACTCTAAACGGTAATAAAACTATAAGTCAGTCTCCATGACTAACTACATCCGGTATTTCCGAATAATAAGCAACCCCGACAGTTCACCCCTGTTTTCTACAGTTGTTCGTTACGGGTTTCTCTAAAACAGACAGTTTTGTTACTTAAAACGCGTACGTCAAAACTATCCCAACTATTAAGTTTAATTCACTATTTCCTTTTTAATCTTATCCACCCTCCAGTTTAGGTGCGTAACCCATAGTTGCATGTATGCATGCATGATTATATTATATTATATTCTTTTTCTTATTGTATCATTTATTTTATTGTATTCTCTTTCATATTGTTTTATTTTCCCACCATCCTTCATAATTCGACATGTTGTATAATCCCTTTATCTTTAGCAAATAATATTTGCTTCCAAAACTCATCACTTATAGTTCGTAACTATATTTATTTTTTTTAAAATAACCACCACCATTAACTCATAAGGTGTTCAACCAAAATATATTTATCCACCTTATATACATTATTCTTGTGTATGTATATATTTTTACCACGTAGGTAATTCTCATGAGTTTCATAAACTCTTATATTTTGTGTTACATTTCATCATCTTTTATTAGATGATTATTCCCATTAGTTGCATCATATTATACAACTTATATTAAGATTGTTATCCTAATATTATGTAACATTTTATGTTGTACATTTACAACTCCTAAGGTTTATTCCATAAATACCTTAATTTATAAATCCCATTCAATTATAGTTTGTCACACCATTTAATGTGAATACCTTATTTGTATTAATTTCATTAAACCACCTTAATACCAAATAATTGTTATAACATTTATAACATTATAGACCTTAGTCTAAAATTCATTTTCCAACCTTTATATTTTCGGTATAGCCCTTGAATTTATTTAAATTCCCTTTTTGACCACATAACATTATGTAATGTTATACCAAAATACTAATATCATTTGCTATGATATTTTTATTTCCTTTAACTTATAATCTATAGTTTTTATACAAAACTATTGCGTATTGCCTCATAGGCACATATTAAACCTTATACTTTTCCTTAAACCATAATTTCCTTTATTTACAAAATCACCCTTTCTTTTACCATGTTATATATCCCATTTAATATAACATTTCTAACTTATAAAAGAGTATAACCTATGGTTATTTTTTGTAAATTCCGAACAGACCTCAATATACATTTTATATTGTCATTAGGCCCAATTTATAACATATAGTTTGATAATATCATTAAAACTATATTATACATATATCTCAATAATACTCTTATATAATTCTAAAAATCTCCAAATTTACCAAAGGGTTATAAAATCTTATTAACCCATATACTCTTGGTATTTTACCATTCCACCATCTATATTTCTCCAAAGTGTCATAATGACATAATAACTATATTATACTTATATAGTTCATTTTAATTCCAAAATCCACCAAATAAATTCCTAAAAATTCCTAATAGCCCATGGGTGTTTAAAATACCATTGTACACCCTTTATTTTGGTAATAACATATTTACCACATATGTTATAAAATATTACCATTAAATACATAATTATTAAAAACCTTAAATAAGTTATCTAACTTACTTCTTTTGGTCAAACCTAGCATATGGTCAAGGTTGACCACCTTAATATTTCCTTGACCATTAATTCTTAATAATTACGGTTTGCACCCAAACTTTCTAGAAATCACCATTTAACCCCAAAACTTTATAAAATTTATAAACTTTATTTTAACTCTTTTTAACTCTAATTTTCGGCCTTATTATTCTAAAGCCCCCAAATTTAATTTAATTACACCTAATACCCCATTTATTTTCGGTAATGCATTTATACTACTTAAACTTAATTAAAGCTTGAAATGCATAAATAAAATGGCCTAAAATACATGGCCTTATTACAAACATTGGCTTGCAAAATAAATTACACATAAATGTCCCAAAACACTTATAATTCTCGCCTCACCACACACTTTCCATTTAATTACCAAACTTCCACATAATGTCTTAAATTTGACATTTATGTTACTTAATCACACTTAGAAATTTACTAAGCCATTTCTTTAAACATTTTTAAGGTAAAAATGACCTTATTACCATTTCTCTCTTCACGACAATTAATATAGAAATATCTTAGAACATTTTAACTTAGCAAGGTTAATGTTTAAGTGATTTATACCTTATTTAGCTTGAATAATTCCTTGTTTGAATTCGGCCGCCTTAGATAAAATTTCCAGAGCTTCTCTTGCATGTTTCAAACAGCAAACAAGGCCTAGTTAGTCTCCAAGAAAGATCTAACCATAAGGAGTAATTTAATGTAAGATTTAAGGCAAAAATCACCTTAAAAATGCAAGGGTTTCTAAGTGGTTTTGACCTGAACCAAACACACCACAAGGTGTTAGATCCACCATATTGACATAGGAAAAGTTAGATCTCGAAATGCTACCTTGTTGTTAGGTTTTACCTTGGAAAAATGCCTTAAAAGAGGGTATTTCCTTTGGATCTCGGCCATCCTTGCTCCAAATGGCTAACCAACAGATTCCACATGAAAAGGAAGAAGAATGAGGCTATGACCAAAGTTTCACAGCTAAACTCGAAGGGAATCAAAAGTTATGAGCTTAAAGCACATTTTTTACCTTAAAATGTAGATTTGAACAACCTTGGTCCCTCTACTGTATCACCGAGTTTAGCTCTTGTTCTAACCTTAGAACACTGAGAATAAGCCATAGGAATTGATATGATCCACGAAATCTAGGTGTTGGTGGTGAGAAGATGAAGAAAAGGGGCTAAAAATGAACTTAAACACTTACATTAGAGCTTAGGAGTTAGATCTGCCTTCCAGCTCAAGAACAAAGCTTGAGAGCTGCTAGGAAGGAGGAGAGCTCGGTTGGAGAGGCTGGGATCGGACAAGGAGGAAGGAGAAGGTGGGAAAGCTTGATTAATTTGAAAAAGTAAAGTTACTATTGCAATTGAACATTAGGTAATGATTTGTCTCCAAAATCATTGTATGCTGTCTCCTCACTTATTGCAGCCGGCCCCTCCTTGGTCCAAATGGTCAATTAATTGACCATTGACCATGCTTGGTCAATATTGACTCATGTGGGCCCCACTTTAGGGTTTATTATATTTTAATATAATTTTTATAAAAATCTAATCTGTAAATTTCTGGAATTAAATTCCTAATATCATATAATATGGTATTTTATTATATTTAAAGGTGTTATAACCTTTTAGCCCATTTAAAACCATTTAGAAGGCGATTACACAAAAACGTGCTTTAAGGAGTTTTAGTGCACATTTTGTGTCGCAAGGTGTTTCTGGGCTTGGTTTTCTTTGACAACGGTTTTGTTGTGTTCCTTACATGATATTTGATCATGTAATTCAATTTTATATCATTTAGAGGTCCTTTTATTTTTAAGGTTTTCCTAGGCACCTTTTTGCCCTTTTTGACCTTGAAGCATGTAAATGCTTTTTCTTTGTGTTGGAGTGTTGTCCAACGGTTATAATATGTTTAGTAGTATGTTAATATGCATAGGACAAATTTTTAGGTCCTAAGAAGTTTATTTGGGTATTTATTTACCCTTAACAGTCAAAGGGTGCAACATCTTGTTTTATGTTGACCACTGTTGTTCTCAGTTGACTTTTAAGGCATGTTTAGGCCTTAATTAATATGATTAAATATTTAATCCATGCTTTAATAATTTGGGGTATTTCATTGGGAGCCCAGCGTCCCCGCTGGCACACCGACCTGGGCCTGGCTCTGATACCAACTGTAACATCCCCAGTCTTAACCCACATGTGTGATATTGTCCGCTTTGGGCCGCAGCCCGCACGGTTTTGTTCTCGGGGTACCATCCCCAAAAGGCCTCACACAAGGGAAGAGTATCCCCACACCTATAAGGCATGGTTCGTGCTCTCTCCCGATCGATGTGGGAGGTGACCCCTACTCTAGGTATCACACTCGAGTTCGGTTCTAGCCTAAATGGCTTTAAGGCATTGCTGATTGACCTTTTATTCACCAGGTGTATTTCACTTAGCATTTTGGGCCCGCTAGCTTCTGCTACGCGACTCTGATAGCTTGGGTTATTCGCCCTTCTTGTTATCCTAAATGTGCTATACAACACCTTTTTATCCCTCTTATTGTGGGAATAAGGTTTATTGACCAAGTGTGGTGTTCTCTTACCGTGCTCGAGCTCGATGAGTTTTAGATTCATAACCAGCTCTCTGGTCATCTATATACATACTGTTGTGTTTGTAGTGATCATTCACTTGGTTTCTCCGACTTATTGTCGGTTGAGGTTAAGTCACTACTTAGTTGTAGTGCTTCCTCTATTGTTAGTAGCTTCTGAATTATACCAGTTTCTCTGGTTCAGTACGAGTGTTCTTTACTTGTATGACCTTGCATTTTCAATGCGTCGGTCCTTGTGACTTTCTTAAGTCTCCTTTCACCTTTATTCCTGTGGAATTCACATCTTGTGATTGTTGGTGTGTTTCACACTCTCCGTGTTTCTTTGGCCTTAGGCCGCACGGTTTGTTTCTAAGCTTTTGTTTAACTGGCTTGCGCCATGTTTACTGGTGAAGGAAGGATTTACCACTATTTACATTTTCCATATTCCTAGCTATCCCACTAGATCATTAAACACAAGTGCAATACCAAAACACTCAGTCCTACAGAGTGCAGAGGCGTGAACCCTTGGCAGTAACTCTCTTATGAGATCGCAATAGGACTGATCGTTACTCTTTCAGGTGGTGCTTCATCATTTGGTGCAGACTTCTGGCTTGTTGCCCGGTCTGTCTACCATATTGTTTTAACAACCCATAGTATTGGGTGATTATTCACATACATTGGTCGCCTGCTGCGCACCATGTTCTTACTGATTCCCCAGTTGGTTTACATGGTCTCCGCTGTTGCTAGCTTCTGCTCATGCATTTCTATCATTTATACGATGGTTCCTTATGTATTTGGCAACTACAGAATATGGTATTCTTTTGTTCTTCTGAGCTCCCTGAGCATCATTGGTTTAATAACCGGTTACTCCTTGGTTGTGAACAATTGCTGTTGCTTATTTTATATTACTTGGCAATAATTGTATGCTCAAGCTTGACTACATTAGTAGTTCTGAAAGGAATATATTTCCCGACTGTTACTGATGATATCCCCTTCTTGGGGTCCATGTGTTCACCGTTCTTGCGGTTTCACATTTATGAGGGGCATCCTCAATTATTGGTTGTTACTCTTTTATCGGTGTCATCCTTGACCACTTTCCATATAGTTCACATCGGTTTTGCAACCGTTGGGTTGTGTGGTAACAGTTTCATGGCGTACTAGCCATATTGCCTAGAGCTCTGCTCATCGTAGGTTGTTCCCAAGCGGTTACTTCCCCACAAGACATTGCTGGGTTTGGAGGTGATACTGGGCTCCATGATAAGATCGTCGCATCACGCTTCCGATTGTTGGAGACCCTTTTTGTATCTTGGTATTGATCGATACCATTTATTAATTTGGGATATCCCCTATCAAGTGGGATCCCTTTGGTGTTCTAACCGGATGTTCGTTCCGATTGTGGTGTCTTTACCACGACATCTCGTTCAACTGTGTTGACTTGATACCCTTTATGGATTGCTCCTGGGTAGTACCGATTATACGGTAGCATCTGGCTGACATTTATGAGTTTGTTCAGTTTATTGTCCTACCTTGCGGTTCTGGATCTGAGTTATCCGTTGAGGGTTGTAACGTCTCCCGTTCTTAGGGTAGACCATTGATGTTTTTCCTTGTGTTATAACGGATTTGATATCCCTTCCGGTGATGAATGGTATTTCTGGTACCTTATAACATCACCCTGTGTGTTTGTGGTAGTTGTTCTGGGAATTCTATCCCGTTCATTGAACACTGTTGTGTTAATGTTAGGCATTTGCCTTACTGTGCTTAGACTGGGTATTCCTTCCAGTTATCATGCTTTACTTAGTTATCTTCGAGACATATCCAATGTCTTATCCCGTTGTTAGTGCTTCTTGCACTTTCAACTCTTAATGGTTCTCCTGAAGTGAGTTTCTGACTCCTTAGCTTGTAGCTTATCTGAGTTTCCTTGTTCGGTTGAGGTAACCAGCTGTTCTTTTTTAAATTCACTTATGGTCCGTAGAACAGAGTTAACTACTTCCTGTGTTTCGTACACTACATGTATACATACGTGGGGTACCGTCTTGGCACGTTACCACTTACCTAACTATCTGTCAGGCCCGCAAGCTCCTTCGGAGTGCGGTCGTCCCACATCCCGTATTTGGGTACACTCGTAGTGTTCGTCACACGCCTAGGTGAAGTATTCTATTGTCAACTCCTCTTGTATCATTCTATGATACTCACCGTAATTCCGTTTGTTTGGTTTTAAAAATCCAAGGTTTAAAAGAAGGGTTCGTAGTTTTGAAAGAAAAATTTTGGTTTTGAAATAACGGTTCGGTGTTAAGAGAAATTCTTCATGGCGTTGCCATGATTCAGGTCTTGACCAAGTTCAGCTTCTTGCTGACCGGTATACTCTCAATACAATGGTCGGGCCGTTAGGCCTTTCCGAGGTTCCATTATTTAAATACTTAGGATTGGTGATCCTATATTTCTCCATTCGTCATAGCGGTACTTTAGTAAGTATTTGCAGGTTGTAAAAGTCTTCCAACCATCTTGTAGTTGCTGCACTTGCCCCGGGCAAGTGCGCGGGTAGGTTGTTTTTCGGTCACATATACCGGTTACGGCATCGTTTCCATCCACATTTGGTGGTCTTATTGGATCTTCCTTTGATCTTTTGATCTTGGTGATCAGTCTCCTGAGTCGTTTCTCAGTGTACTCGACATGGTTGTCGTCAGTTCGGGTGTCTCACACCTTCGCTGTGGTTAACGAGACTTGACTTGACCTTGGGAACCATGTTGTGGTCCTATAGGTGTCTGTGTTATGAATCCTTTCATCGTTACCTGAACTATGTTGTTCGGTTATCACGGCCTCTTGGCGTGTAGGTTTGGTATTAATCCAACCTCGGCTATTTCCTTAGTCGGTTTGTATACTGTTGTTGGTACTATCTAACATTACAGTCCGTAGACTCTCTTGTCTCGGGCTTATTACCATATCTTCCTTGCTTCATTGCGCGATTGTGCTTCTCTTCTTACTGGCTATTCATGGTTCTCGCGACTGCGAAGCATGTCGCCCCATGGTGCCATAAATTCCACTATCCTTTATTTAGGATCTTCAATCCTCCGCCATTAAGTGCGGTCATCATCATCCAACGGGAACCGTCTTCGGGACTTCCAGTTCTTGGACTCTACCGTATGACAGGTTCTTTTTCTAATAAGGTTTACTTGCAACTGCCAGATCGGGTGTTACCCGAGTGTGAGAGGTCTTTCCATCTCTCTGGCGTTATTCTCCCAACTTAATACCGTGGGTTGCGGGGCGGGGTATGGTTGTTGTAGGTTTCCGGTTCACGGAAATTCCTAACTAGCGTACCTCACACGCTAACACTCAACCCTTAGCCCTAAGTCTCTACTTCCTAACTCGGCATTTACCTAAACTCGGTATTTCATCCATCAGAGCGATACTTCGCTCTGATACCACTTTTTGTAACACCCCTACCGCCAATACTGTCATTACGGTACAAATACTTACCTTCGCAGCGGATACTCCTTACACAACGGCGGGTGTACAAGGCCGTTAGTCACCCACGTGACTAACAAGGCGAATTACAATCCTACATACTATCGGTCTGATGAACATGAACATACCGAGTACTCTACACACTACAATACTTTCCCTTGCATACTCAACCATAAATCAATTACAACTCCAATACACATACTACACCTAGTATACTACAATCCTTCATCACCGATACAGTTTAGACTTCCAAATTCATAATGCGTTACAATACAATTCCTTTTACTCAACTACCCATGCTTATGTAGCAGTCCCCGTCCTACTCTCTCGAACGGTGGTCAGCTTCGAATACCTGCACACTAAAAACGGTCCCCCTAGGGGGTCAGCTTACGCTGCATATGAAATTCGCATATACCGTGCTAACCGCGGTACGCCGACTACTTTGGGTCGGATATACATGGAGTTCATTTTACATACATACATACATACGATTACTACACAATACATTCAACGATACTTACACATACAAGGTTCAATATCTACTAAGGAAGACAATTCGATAGTCGACCGTCCGTATTAGTTACTTACTCATTACTACTTCGTGGTTGTGCGATTTACGTTATTCTACTCGTACCTACTCCTTACTTGTTAATCATCACTTTAGTCTTACATACTCATCACTCCATGCTCATACCCTTACTCGTACACACTCCTTACTCCATACTCGTTACTATACTTGTACATACTCACTGCTCAATACTCTATACTTACTCATACGTACTCATTACTCAATACTTACTCATACGTACTCTATACTCAATACTCAGTACTTACTCATACATACTCAATACTCGGTACTCATTACATACTCATACTTACGCAATACTCAATACTATTACTTGGTCTCTGGGCGGAGTCATACACAAACTCGCCACCGAGCCTACAATTCGAAGGCTATACACTTAGCTCCTCAAATATACAATTGTCCATTTCTACCGGACTACTCAAATTCCCAACACTCCTCTCATGGAGTATCTTACAATCTTATGGATTAGCCTAAAGTATCTCTCTTGATAACCTCCACTAGCTTAGGGAATTACTACCGCCTAGTATTCTCAGGTTTAAGGGTTTCCCCAACGTATCGAATACTCTCATGCTCGGGACATTACTTACATCAGTCGGGTCCTCTCATAGTGGGTCGACTAATTGCTAAGGGGTTTGGAGATCCCTCATCATTCTTTACTACTCTCGTGGTTCATGTCTTGCACCAGGATTAATTCCTCTATCAGAGGTTACTTATATACTTCCACTACTTATTATTTGTGGATTATTCATTTCGGTTCTCCTACCGTTATGGGAGGTTATTACTCCCGTACACTCTCTCACATTCTAGTGAGTTCATTGGGTTGCGTTATCGTTTATTGATTCGATAGTTTAGTGCGTTGCTACGTTTCCATTAGTTCACACCGTGACTCTTACTACGAGTCACTACACAGCAAGACTCATCTAGGAGTCGTACTACGCACTAAATGAAGCCACACAATCAATCAAGAAGGGTTAGCTCACACAACATACATCAAGACATACAATGAAGGCAATAAACCATTTTCATGCTTTAGTCTTGATTAGCCGGTATACAGCACACAAATCAACGTAACTCGGTTAGCATACGGGGCATGAGAAAATCATACCTTTCACCGGGGTTAGCTTTACCGTGTGTTCCCTTGTTCCTTGGTTCACACTTGGTCCACTGATAATGTTTCCAACATTGTTATCAATACTAGGTTCATACAATACACAAGTAATTACTACTCCCGTACTTACCCCGTTATCCCGGTATACTTAGTTTCGCTCATGTCAAACTATGTCCTTACTTCCCATTCATTTCCTACACTTGTTTACACTTCTTAGGACCTTTAAATATCACCAAACAAGGCCTTAACAACTTCTAAAACCATTACCAATCAATTCCCCATGTTTAGAACCCTTAAAAACACTCTCTGCTGAATTCTGGGGGTGGTCCGGGACTTGGTCCGGACCCTAAGTCCCGGACCAACTGTAAAAACAACTCTCGGCCTGATTTTTCTACTGGTCCTGGACTTGGTCCTGGACTTAAGTCCGGACCAATTCCTGCATTCACTCTCGGGCCTTTTTTTGATGCGGTCCGGGACTTGGTACATATCCTAAGTCCCGGACCCTGCTAAAAACTGCTATTAAGGTCATTTTTCAACCCCAAATCAACCCTTAATCCACCCCTAATCATTCCATAAACTTTCCACAAGTTTCCTACATAAATAAACACCTTAAAACACCTCAAATCATTGGTCCAATCCCTGCTCAATTCTTGCTTAAGTTCTACATTTTCATTCTTGCATTTTTACACTTTGCACTTTTGTGCATTCCTAACTTCCTCTTGGTGGGTTACTACCTTCTACCAACTTCACCACATTACTTATTGACCATTACAATTCCATTCTAGACAAAGGCACTATCTACTCCCAAGTCCATTCTCCATTCACATGCTAAACACTCTAGTTCACCACTAGCAAGATTTATGACTTTTCCTACAACATTTGCTACAGTTTTTGCATACTCCCATCCAACTCTTGTTCTCTAATTCTTGGTGGGTTTAATCCACTCATTTACTCTTCTACTTTATCCCAAGCACACTTAGGTTCACCAACCTCTCAACATACCTTAACACTCGGTTTTCTACCGAAATTTCGCCATAGCTCCGTTGCTTTTCTAGCATTGTCCAAAACACATCTCATCACCAAATTTCATTCACATCAATCCTAATCTAGCCACACCCACAAGGGGTCCTACCAGCACATATAGAAATCACAATTTACCAAAACTCCCACAACAACAATACCAATATACATACTCTAATTACTTGGCTCTAAGGCCTTTATTACACTCCCACTTTACAAATCCTTCTTAATTCATCCAAATACATTTCTATTACAGTTTTGAGTTCATTTATCCTTTACCCATTCCCAAAATTCAAATACATTAGATTAGTAGTTAAGGTAGATTTCCTTACCTTGAGTATTCAACTCCTCTTTTAAATTCTCCTCCTCTCTTCTCCTCTTGATGCAAAATCGGTCAAGGCAATGTGGTTGCCCAACTCCAACCAAAAATTCAAGTAAAGGAATGAGCTTAAGTAAAACACTTAATCTCATTAACTAAGGATGCTTAAGGCACTAATTAAGAGATTACCTTGTGAAACCCTAGAGTTGGTTTCTTGCCATAAATCAAAAGAGGACCCTAATCCACCATTGGAGGCTTGGAAAGATGCTCAAAACAAGAAAATAACAAGGCATTAAAAGATGTCAAATCGGCCAAGGCATGGAAATGGAGAAAATGAGTTTTTCTCTTGAATCTTTTTACCTTAAGTGGAAGAGGAGACTCCAAGCTTCAAGAATATGTAATTTACTCTTCAAATGCCCAAAACCCATGGAGTTGAAACTCATCCTTTTCAAATTTTGAAAAGAGGAATGATAGAGGAGGATGAGGGGAGTTCAAATATGTAATTATTTTTGTGATTGGAGCATGAATGGAGCTTGTACAAGGAGAGGAAGTGGGGCTGCCATGGAGGAGCTTCAAAATCGCCATACTTGGCTGGAGGGAGAAGGAGAGTTCAGATGGGGGGAAAGAAAAACGTGAGTGAGAGAATAGGAATGGGAGAGAGAGAGTGTTAAAGTGATTTGTACTTTTCTTTCTACTTTTTGCTTTTCTCTTTCTTTTCTTTTCTTTCTTGTTTACTAATAGAAGAGAGGGAAGGCTGCTTACTAGCTACAAAACCGGCCCCACTAATGTAATGCCAGCTGGAGCGTTTTTCATTTTTTTACAGAAACGCTCGTTAATTTACCCGGTTTTAGCACTATTCACTAACCGGGCCCGTTTCTGGAATTTTCTTGTTTCTTTAATTTTTATTGGTTATTAAGCTTCCGTTAATGCTTAATAATAGTTGTTTAATGATTTATAATTTTTAAGGGTTCGTTTGACCACTTAAAATCACGTTTTCGGGTTTCCTCGAAAAACCCGAAAAATGTGCGCTAAAGCTCTTTTAGCGTTTTAATACCTTATTTGGATCCGGTTTGTTCGGGAATCATTCCCGTATACTAATTAGGCATGAATAAGCCTTAGGAATCCTTACGATACTATAACCGAGGTCTTGTACCTCCTATGGTTATTTAACGCTTATTTTAGCGTTTTCCGCTTTCTAAGCGTTTTTCTCACTTCTTTTGGATTTATTTTCTTTACCAAAATTACTTAGGCACTATTAGGCCCTTAAATACCATATTAAAATAATCTAATCACCATATTTAAGTTCGGGGTATTTCATCTCATTTCCCACATTCTTGCAAAATGTCTAGGAGAGCCGGTAAGGAAGTGATGCTTTCTTCCAATCTCCCAATCCATCCAAATTTCCAAGTTGATGATCAAGACCAAACTGATGAGATGTAATGCGGGTATCATCAACAACAACATTATTCGTCTTCATCAATCCTGCAAGGTCGAAGTTATACAATTTCCCAACATGAATCTACTAACATGGGGCCAACACAACCATCAATGTCCCCATTTGTTAAGTTTTAATATTAGTTACAATTTATTTTATTCAATATTTAATTTTAATTACATTCTTATCTTAATTATAGTCTAAATCAATTTTTTAACAATTAAAGGTAGATCCTTTACCCCATCTGATGCCCATAATCTTGATCAAGAAGAAGATGATGAAGACGATGATGCCGACAACACCATTCCATCAAGAAAGAAGCCAACTTCTTGGGTGTTGTCATACTTCACAAAGAAAGAAGATCCGAAGAAGGTCGGGACATAAAAGTAATATTGCAATATTTACAATAGAGAACTTGCATAGGCAGCGGACATCAGAACCGGATTGAAATACCCGCGAATTCTCAAGTTATAATATAATATATGATCGGAGGAACCTTAAATTAGAATATTTATGATATGGCAGTATAGTCCGACTCTAGGATTGATAGTAGGCCCAAGGAAGTTAGACGATTATCTCCTTTTTATTCTTTTGATTCCTAATATATAGGCTCCTTTATTTTATCGTCTAAATAATTATTTTACAACCTATAGACTGATTTCGTTGAATTGATCTTAAGAGTTCGAATCTAGCTTTACTTCCTTTACTTAATTATTCTTAATTCTCAAGAGTTCAGATTCAATTTTACTTCTTCTTAGTAAAATATCTTTGACTTTAAGAGTTCAAATCTAACTTTACTTCTCCAAAATTAATAATATGTTAAACCCTTATTCTTCTCCCAATATTTTCATTATTAGTATTCTAGATTCTTCTTCTAACGTAATTATATTTCTCTTGTTAGAATTCTTGATTTTGTTTTACTCTATTTCTATTTATTTTTATCTCACCCCTATATCCAATCAATGTTTATTAATTCTTTCTCTAGATATTTTACTCTCTTTCTTTTCTTGTTACAATGACTAAATTATTTTCTCCTATTATTACGAATTGGAAATTATTTAACTATTTATTTCTAAACCGATGTTGTTAGCGATGGCGTTTCTCGTTCCGGTTTTCCATAACGTTAATATTTATTATATCTTTTAAATATCCACAATACTAGTTAGTAGAACTCTCCTTTAAATTACTCAATATTTTCTTTCCTTCTTTAAAGCAGATTATTATTTATTTAATAAATAGTATTCCTCTTTATTTCACATATTGTTTCCATTTAAAACATCGATCTTCTTCATTTTCTCTCATCCTAACATATGGTCATTACGCTCCTCCACTTCCAACTTTCTAGTTCACGCTTTTGTTCTTGACGTTGTGAAATCGCTTCCCTAGTGTCGAATAGGATTACGTCGAGTAAAGTGATCTACCTAGATAGTTTACCAAATTATTTGATTATGATTAGTAGTTCCTGATTGTTGATTATATATATTTAGACTTCGATTACGTCGACGGGTGCTACCAGTAGTCCGGTAGAGTTAATCTCCTGAAGTGATTGATTGTCAGGTAAATCTCTATGCTCATGTCTATTTGACTTTGTGTTTTACAAATCGGAGGAAAAGGTTTTGGTTCTATTTGGTTGGAAGATTATTGATTCTCAAGTTGTGGTTTCGTAAATTGGGATTATTCCCCACGTTTTGGAGAAGAAAGAGAAACTAGAATATTTTTATGGTGATTCAATTGTGGATTTTGGGAGTCTTTCACAGGGTTAATTATCATGTCTTGGAGCCCACAGGTGCTCCTCATTATTATTATTGTTTGCTGCACACAATTTTGCAGTTAAGCTCTATGATCTACTCTATGTTATGCTGTCTCATAGGGGGTGTGCAGACTTAAGGACTTAGGGTGAGGTGGTTGTTTGACGGTCCCATAGGTGACTGTCCTAGAATTATTGTTTGAGGTCCCATAGGTGACCCCGTGTTTGGAATTATGGTTGGCTCCTGTTGAAAGCTCCCCACTACTAGTTGATTATTATGATTTCTAGAAAATATATTCAATTGTTCAATACTCTCTCCCATCTGATTGACAAACGATAAATGAAATTCAAAATGTATTTTACACATTGAGGTAGAATTTACTCAGTTTTTTCTGATTTGTGCGATCTCTTTTGTTTTTGTCTATTATTTTCTTATCGCAGGTATTGATGACTGTGGGGGTCGGGATTGCGCTATCACATAGAATAGGAGAACATGAGTTGTGTTGAGACAATATCCAAGTTACAGTATTTGAGATTCAATATGTTGGTTCTGATGATTACATTACTATGGTTATTTGGAGCTTTCGCATAAATCGAATTATAAGTTTAACAGTTATTCTTGTTGTTTTTATTGGACCGTTAGCCTGAGCACCCAAGGGTTGGGTGTGGCGGTAATACCCTGGATGATCTATTTCCGCTGTAAATTTTGAGGTTATACTTGTTTATGATGTTTACAATAACATAATTTGGTACTTTATAAATCGTATTGAGATGTTCTTATGATGTTTAAATATTGCTTTCACTACGTTTATGTGGTACCAATTGATAACTATGTTTACTAAAATGTTTCTCTACTTATTGACATTAATTTTGTAAGTGTTTTGGTGCTTTTCCTAACTCTGATTTCATCCAAAAACTTGCATTTTAGGACCTGTCCGAACATCATCGTTCGGACAAGCCCCAACAGTTTACTTTGTTTTTTGCTGATTTGAGTATGTCCAAACATCTGTCCGGAGTTTAAAGTTTGGACAGTATACGAGGACGAATTCACTTGCAAGTTTCGACTTATGTCCGAACTTGCAAGCTCGGACCAACGTTCGGACATCCACGGTTTTAATTCTCAACTTGTGTCCGAACTTCCGATGTCCGGACACAAGTTTCGACTCATTCTGTTTCCACTCTCGACTTGTGTCTAAACTTCTAATGTCTGGACACAAGTTTGGACAATTGGATTTTCACAGTTTTTTTCTTCTCGCTTGTGTCCGAGCGTCAGACGTCCGGACATAAGGTCGGACAAGTCTTGTTTTTCACTTTTAGGACTCGTTTGGAGTCTGTTTTTTATTCTATTTGCGTTGTTAGATTCATATTTCCATAAGCTTTCTTTTAAGGTAAAATCCAGGGTTTACACGGATCCTTTGTAAAGCACTTGAAAACACACAACATCTATAAGGATACGACGACAATGGTGACCACTACTAGCGGTCAAACTATGCTTACCGGCTTTACCAAACAACAACCTGATCCAGGTTTTTTTCATTTTGATAGAGAAGAATGGTAGATGGCATGGCATGGCTAGATTTATGATTGCTAAACAATTGTGTTTTTAATTTTGGTGAAGCTCTTAGTTTGAAATTTTTTATAATGCTTCGAACAATGTTAAGTGTGTAGAATATCTAAAACATAATGACAAGCTCACACTCTTGCATAAAGGAGATCAGTTGCATGTTCGATGTTGTGCACATGTTTTAAAATTTGGGTGCACAAGATGGTTTATCTAACTTGACTGCTACATTAGAACTACTTAAACATGTTATGATAAAAATTAGGAAATCACATGTTAAAAATGAATACAAAAAATGTGTGAGCAAGCCGGTTTACGTCCTCGTCATTTTTCTCCCGACACCCCCACTAGATGGAACTCCACATATGATTTGTTAGTTAAACTAAGAACATCAATCCATATTATCTCATTTATATAACACTATGGTTGTTCAATCCAATCAGGAATTAATGGGTCCGGTATTTTGGGAAAAGCCTAATGTTGTGTGCAATGTTTTGAAATATTTTGATAGTGCAATTAAGGTCTTTTCATTAGTTTATGAACCTAATGTACATCTAGTCCTAAATGAATGCATTACTATTATCAATAATTCGCATGAGAACAAGAATGTTAGTGGGATTAGTGGGGTTATTATGGATATGATGTCTAAATGGTTTAACTACTTCAATGAATTTCCTTTTATTTATTGTATTGCAACTTTTCTTGATCCATAAATCAAATTTGATGGTCTAATAAAATTGCTTGATTATTATTATAGTATTGTTCCAGAAGGTCCACCTGTGACAAGTTATGTTCAACATGTAAAAATGGTTAATGAAACCTTGAAAAAGCTACATGATGAGTATACTTCAAAGTTTCTTCCAGATGAGCTTTCATCTGCTAGTGGTAGTTGTGGTTCATCTTCTAACCACCACACCCCAATAGCAAAAGAAGTACCTTGATTTCTAGTATTTTGAAAAGATCAAAAATCTGTTCAATCAGATTCTGGATTTTGTACTTATGATGATTATCTTAACTTCACTTTAAGTTTTGATGATGATGGTGATATGGATGTTCTTAAGTGGTGGCAAGCACATGAAGGCAAGTTCCCATCCTTGCAAGGATAGCCCGACATGTGCTAGCAATTCCAGCATCAACCGTTGCTTCTGAGTCGGCGTTTAGTGCGGGAAAAAGAGTATTGGACGAAAGAGATCAAGCCTTGCACCGGACTCAATCAAGGTTTATGTTGAGAAGTATGATTGGGACTTATCCGAGTTGAGATCCCAAGCACGCGCATTGTAGTACGAAGGGCAACATGATGATTGGTATGAGATGAATGGGGAAACACCACTTAGGGACTTTTATCTTGTAATCTTTTTGAATGTATTAGTATTACTTTCTTTCCATGTAATCTTTTCTAAGACTTGGAAATTTAAATCATCAATCATCTATCTCTTAGTAGTTGTACTCTTTTTCCTTATTTGGGTTTTCCCAATGGGTTTTTACCTAATAAGGTTTTAACGAGGCAGTGAATCATATAATAAAATTCTCTTTACTCCTAAGTATTTTTTTCTTACACATTTAAGATTATAAACTTGAGGAATAGCCTATGTAGGAGTAAAGTGGACAAAAAGAGCAACGTGTGTGCGTTAACGGATCTCAAATCAGAGTTAAAATGAAGAAACTAGAGCCGACCGGTCGGCTCCAGTTTCTCGACACCCAAATCTGAAACCGTATGGAACCGATATAGAACTTGAACCGCTCCAAACCGGTCAGAATCAGTTTTCTGAGCGAATTAGAAGCGAATACAGGGTTTGGAATTGGAACTGGAACCACCCCTGACTGGTTCCGACCCGAATACACATGTCCAGGAACGGCGGAACCTGAACTGTGGCAAGCACTAGATGTTGTTGAGAGACTCACTACAGTTCTTTCTTCTCCCAATTTCCCTTTGGATGTTGTCTTGAGAATTGATAGGTTGATAGACATGATCTTAAGTTTCTCTCTGGCATGTGGTTACAAGAGGACTTGTTTGGTGGCAGTGATCGGTAATCCCATGACACCTTGGGAGTGAAGATCTCAAGTTTGGAGAGTTTGAGGGTAAAGTTATTCTTGGAGAGTTTGAAGAGTTTGATGTTGCAAGAATACTAACCATTGATATTGTTGTTGATTTCCTGCCCATAAAAGGTCCCCTGAGACAAAGAAGGAAAGGAATTGCATACATCTCAAACATTACTATTAGAGATAGATGTGGGAGAAAAGAGATGGCCAAAAGGAAATGGTGAGGCTCTGAAAAGGAGTTGGAGTTACAGAGCCTATTAGAATTTAGAAGTGATATCGATCGAAGAAAGAAGAACAGAGTATTACTGTCATTGAAGAATTGA
The DNA here is from genome assembly GCA_023374045.1 of Limonium bicolor. Classification (NCBI taxonomy): domain Eukaryota; kingdom Viridiplantae; phylum Streptophyta; class Magnoliopsida; order Caryophyllales; family Plumbaginaceae; genus Limonium; species Limonium bicolor. Next base: position 67,179,285 of record CM041777.1, on the reverse strand, counting down.
AAACACATTGAGTTTTATTGGCTATATTTTGTACAAACCAAGTATTGATCTGACTAGTGTATATATACAAATAAAGTTAGCCAAAAGACAAAAAAATAGATAAACTATCTTATTCACAATAATTAATGTGGGCTAGGTAAAACACTTTGACTAAAGTGGGCTAAGAATCCCATTATTATTATCCCAATACCCCTTCCCCCTTAAGTCGTAGGTAAGCTAGATTACCTAGGCTTGTTGTGTTGTCGCTGCTCATGCCCATGTACTATAATTGATCTTTATATTTTGTCCTTGGGAATACCTTTGTCATCATGTCTACTAGTTATGTTGTAGTATGTATGTAAACCACATCTACAAGACCTCGTTGTATGTTCTCCAGGACAAAAGGATAATCAATTTCAATTCAATGTGTTTGGTCCTCTCGTGGAGGACTGAATTTCTGGCTATATGTATTGCTGACTGGTTATCACATTTGACTGGTATGGGAGTTATATTACTCACACCAATCTCATGCAACAAACGAGTTAGCCAGGTGAGTTCAGCAGTGACCGTCGTAGAGAACGATACTCTGCTTCCGTACTAGAAAGTGAAACGGAACCCAGTCTCCTAGTTTTCCAAAAGATAGGACTGTATCCTAGGAAAATATAGTAACCTGATAAGTGTCCAAATGAGCATGATTTATAGGTGTATTTCATATATTATATTAGCACTTTTCTTGCTCATTTCTCCACTTCGGTTAGTTTTCCTCTAGTTTATGTTTTATTATTATCTCACAAATTTATTGGTTTAACATGAGGAAAACCAAGCTGGAAGTAAAGTAGACGAAGAGACGAACGCATAGACGCAAACGGCTCAGAAAACGGAGTCCAAACGAAGAATCTAGAGCCGGTAGAAGAAATAAGCCATGTCCTCCTGTTAAGAGGCGGACAAGACACAAGTGTGTCCTCCTGTTAAGAGGCGGACAAGACACAAGTGTCCTCCTGTTAAGAGGCGGACAAGACACAAGTGTCCTCCTGTTAAGAGGCGGACAAGCTTGTTAACAGGCGGACAAGAGAGGAGGAGACCGCCTCTAAATGGGCGGACAGCAGAGAGGAGACCGCATGTTATCAGGCGGTCGTGTATAAATGTCGAGCTTATCTTCATCGACCGACTGTCTGCAACTCGCAGCTGCAACTCGTCCACTGCCTTATCTATCTACTCCGTGCGGCGCTACCTTAATTCCCTCTCACGCGTGAGCCTGTCCCCTGCAATCAATGAGCTCAATCATTTCAGCTTGCTCACGCGTCTGTCTATCTTCCTTTCTTCTTCTTTTCTTCTATAAAAGCCACGAGCTTCTGCTCGAAAATCATAGAATCCATCCACGACCACTTCACCACACGCCATCTCATTTCTCTTCTCCCGCCTTCTCCATTTTATTTATTTTACAGTCCACCAAATTCACCTCTAGCCCTACGTACACAAAATAGCAGAGTGAGACGGAGTGATTACGGATGATTTCTATTACTCTCGTCTCTATCTATCTATTTAATATGTTAGGCTAGTTTACGTTTACTCTGGGAATAGTTATTATGTATCTGTATTAATTATGCAATATTTTTACTGGTTTATTTATATACAGTTTGTTACGTTTTAAAAGTCATCTCGCCTTTTTAATAGATCTCGCGAATTTATTAAATTGCTCTACTAAGTCTATTTTGATCAGACCAGGTGATAAATAGACAGGTTAATTAAGGCGTAAAACTGGAGGAAACTTGTTATGATTTAATAAGTTAGTATTCAGTTGCAAATGTAATTCCTCAATACTCCTCTGCCGTTCGCAGGCTTTTGCTTGAACCTTGATTAGAACCTTGCATTACAGGTGAACGAGTTCTTATGAGGCTATGACTTAGTCCTTAAGATAATTACAGGAACCTTGCCAAATTATTAAACCAGTAGAGATAGCTTAATTATGCAGATTATATTAACCTGACCCAGAGTTCCATTTTATTTATCTGTCAACTTAGTTTATTTTATATCTTCTTTTTTAATTTTACAAGTCAATAATCCACCCCCCTCTTGTGACACGCTTAGGTACTATTATATGTACATTAGTCCCACGGTTCGACATCCGGTTGCTTACATTTCACTATACTACTACTACTGCGACCGGGATTTATTTGCAGCCCGACGTTATTTTTGGGTTTTAATTTCTTTCTTTAATGTTAATTACACCTGTTCTAACCACTCACAAATACACGTCTGCAAAATGGCGCCGTTGCCGGGACTAGTTTATTCTAGTCCCTAAGCCCCGATTATTCACTTGTTATATTAGAATATTTTGTTTATATTATTTTTGTTTGTTGTTTATATTAATAGTCTTTTATATTTTTGTCTATTTTATTTTGTTGTTGTTTATATTAATTATCTTTATATTTTGTTTATATTATTAGTATGTGTGTTTTCTAATCTGTTATTGTTTCAGTAAGTAGCGTATTCGGAAAAAAAAAGACTCGTTCCGAAAAAAAAAAGAGAGAGAGAGAGAGACGCGTTCCGAAAAAAAAATTTCTCTTCTTCTCCAATCTGCTCCAACTTCTTCAATCTGTTTCTACTTCATTTTTATTTTTGTTTATATTATTATTATGTTGTTTCTAATCATTTAATTTTCCTATCTGTTTCAGTAGTTTCGTTTTATATACAAAAACAAAAAAAATGGAAATGGAACAGGTGTACGAGCAAGAGTTTTGCTATTCACAGTATTTATACTGCTCCGTATGTGGAGGAGCTCATGATTATGCAGATTGTCTCATATTGCAAGAACAACTCTGGTTAGAAGATCAACCAGATTACCTGGAGAAACTCGCTCAACCAGAACAGCAACCAAAGGGCGAAATAATTCATGAGGTACAACACCCCACTACGGATGTAAGTTATTCTCTTTCCTTTACAGTCGCCTACCGCCAGTTTCCATCCTTCTCTGTGCTCTATCAAGAAGATGAGGATATTTACATCCTCGAAAATAAAGAGAAGGAATTGCCATCACCTCCCACCAAGATATCCAAACAAAACGCCATTATCACCTTCGAAGAATTAACTTTCTCTGAAGATGATATTGATCAGCGTTCTTTCTGTGAGCCTCACCTACAAGAGGAGGATTTTTACATCCTCCAGTTTGAGGAAGAAAAATCATCACCACCGGGTCTTCTGTTAGAACTACGTTCCGGCAGTACCTCCTCAAATACCAGATTTTGTGGAGTATTAATTTTCTTATTTTATATGCCGAGGTAACGTTTTGTTTTGATCCAGGATAACAAAGCAGGCGTCTAGCCAAAGACGTTAAAGAAGGGCAGCTTCCCGGGAGGCAACCCGGGTGTACTTTTATTTTATTTGCTTTTATGCTCTTTTAATTTTCAGGTTCTCTTTAAATTTTATTTTTGCTAACTTTTAACCCCGTTTGTAGTATGGTTGATTCTAGTGTCTTCTGCAGGTGCACCTCCATGTGGATACCGAAACCAAGCTACGCTACTTGAGGCTGAAGCTCAAGTGTGGGGGAACTCCTTTTACAACTAGCAAAAATAATATCAGGGGAGTACCAGTTTCTTTAATTATGTTTTTATTTAAATAAAAACTGCAGAGGAGCGTTTATATGCTTAGATGTTTATTTGTGATCTTTGTGTTATCTCTAATTATCTACTTGCCGAAAAGGTCTTCTGAAACCTTCCCTTGTTTTTCTAGTGAACAATGAGGACATTGTTCAATTTAAGTGTGGGGGAGTGTGCCCTTTTCGGTGACATTTTGTGCTTAAAATGTTTAATCTCTCTCCTTATCATGCGTTTGTCCAATTCAAATATTATGGACCCTGTATATGTGGGTTGTTCTCTTTAAGAATAAATACTGTTATGAATTGTGGGATAAATGGTACAAATTTTAAAATTTTGATTACTTTTGAGGAGCATTTTATATGCGGTGTGACCAAATGATCTGCAAATGATTGGATTTTATTGCTCAGGGTTCCTTTCTGTCTTCTCTCTTAGGGATTGCTAAGGGGTACTTCTCTGTTAAAAAGAAAGAAAAAAATACAAAATAATAAGGGACTTGCGAGACACCATTGGTAACCAACAAAGAGAGTTGAGTGTTCTTAAATACAAAGGCGTGACGCCTACATTTTCTCATCCCTTATGCAAAAGTGAAACAAATGCATAAATCTATTTTTCCTTTTGTTTTCTCCTCAATTCCCGTTCTTGAGAGAAGTTGGCCATGGTAAAATTTCTCAAAGTCACCTAAAAGAAACATTGAAGTACCTTGGATCATACCCCGAAACTCTATATTTTATTTTTACCCTGAGCACACCTATGCCACCAGCAGTTAATTTTTCACACTCCTCAATAAGTTAAAAAGATCATGTTTATCCTACCCTTCATAATAATATTTGTTAGTATTGAGCATTCCCTACTTATTTGGGTACGTGATTTTGCTTGAGGACAAGCAAAAAGATAAGTGTGGGGGTGTGATAAGTGTCCAAATGAGCATGATTTATAGGTGTATTTCATATATTATATTAGCACTTTTCTTGCTCATTTCTCCACTTCGGTTAGTTTTCCTCTAGTTTATGTTTTATTATTATCTCACAAATTTATTGGTTTAACATGAGGAAAACCAAGCTGGAAGTAAAGTAGACGAAGAGACGAACGCATAGACACAAACGGCTCAGAAAACGGAGTCCAAACGAAGAATCTAGAACCGGTAGAAGAAATAAGCCATGTCCTCCTGTTAAGAGGCGGACAAGACACAAGTGTGTCCTCCTGTTAAGAGGCGGACAAGACACAAGTGTCCTCCTGTTAAGAGGCGGACAAGACACAAGTGTCCTCCTGTTAAGAGGCGGACAAGCTTGTTAACAGGCGGACAAGAGAGGAGGAGACCGCCTCTAAATGGGCGGACAGCAGAGAGGAGACCGCATGTTATCAGGCGGTTGTGTATAAATGTCGAGCTTATCTTCATCGACCGACTGTCTGCAACTCGCAGCTGCAACTCGTCCACTGCCTTATCTATCTACTCCGTGCGGCGCTACCTTAATTCCCTCTCACGCGTGAGCCTGTCCCCTGCAATCAATGAGCTCAATCATTTCCAGCTTGCTCACGCGTCTGTCTATCTTCCTTTCTTCTTCTTTTCTTCTATAAAAGCCACGAGCTTCTGCTCGAAAATCATAGAATCCATCCACGACCACTTCACCACACGCCATCTCATTTCTCTTCTCCCGCCTTCTCCATTTTATTTATTTTACAGTCCACCAAATTCACCTCTAGCCCTACGTACACAAAATAGCAGAGTGAGACGGAGTGATTACGGATGATTTCTATTACTCTCGTCTCTATCTATCTATTTAATATGTTAGGCTAGTTTACGTTTACTCTGGGAATAGTTATTATGTATCTGTATTAATTATGCAATATTTTTACTGGTTTATTTATATACAGTTTGTTACGTTTTAAAAGTCATCTCGCCTTTTTAATAGATCTCGCGAATTTATTAAATTGCTCTACTAAGTCTATTTTGATCAGACCAGGTGATAAATAGACAGGTTAATTAAGGCGTAAAACTGGAGGAAACTTGTTATGATTTAATAAGTTAGTATTCAGTTGCAAATGTAATTCCTCAATACTCCTCTGTCGTTCGCAGGCTTTTGCTTGAACCTTGATTAGAACCTTGCATTACAGGTGAACGAGTTCTTATGAGGCTATGACTTAGTCCTTAAGATAATTACAGGAACCTTGCCAAATTATTAAACCAGTAGAGATAGCTTAATTATGCAGATTATATTAACCTGACCCAGAGTTTTCCATTTATTTATCTGTCAACTTAGTTTATTTTATCTTTTCTTTTTTTAATTTTACAAGTCAATTAATCCACCCCCCTCTTGTGACACGCTTAGGTACTATTATATGTACATTAGTCCCACGGTTCGACATCCGGTTGCTTACATTTTCACTATACTACTGCGACCGGGATTTATTTGCAGCCCGACGTTATTTTTGGGTTTTAATTTCTTTCTTTAATGTTAATTACACCTGTTCTAACCACTCACAAATACACGTCTGCATAACCCGAGATTGACTTCCTTGTATTTGGGTACACAGCCCAGTCGGAATCATAATATGCTAAAAGTTCAAGGTTGGAATGTTTGTTGTTTGTCAATTTGATTCCATAATTCATGGTACCTTTCACGTAGCGAAGAGCATGCAAAGCTGCTTGCATATGAATATCAGTTGGTTTTTGCATGAACTGACTGAGGACTTGTACGATAAAGCTAATATTTGGTCTTGTGTAGGAAAAATAATTAAGCTTTCCAACCAGTCAATGATAGGTAGTAGCATCATCATGAGGAATACCATCAGTAAGTAGAAGCTATTTACCTACTAACATAGGTCCTTGAGTATTTTTGGTGTTTGCACAATTATACTCTTCTATCAAATCCATGCAAAACTTTCATTGGGATAAAATGTATCCATGTTGTGTTCGGATAATTTCTATGCCCAGGAAATAATGTAAAGTTCCCAAATCCTTAATTTTGAAATTCAAATCCAGTGCATGTTTGATGTTATCAATGTCACTTTGATTCGTTCCTGCAACCAACATGTCATCTACATAGACAGCAATAAAGATCATTGCTCCGTTATTTTTCTTCTAGAATAAAGAATAATCATTCTTTGATTGTGTGAAATTGAGTGTACGGAGAAAACTCACAAGTTTGGAAAATCAGGAAGCTTGTTTAAGGCCATATAAAGATTTCTTTAGGTGATAGGATTTGTTTTGTCCAGTTACCTCAAGGCCATATGGAATCTTCATATAAACGTTTGCATCTAGATCAACATCCATAAAGGCGTTATTTACGCCACTGATGATTATTACCCAACCTTTGTTAAGAGCATAAACAATGAGTGCATGAATGGTTGTCAACTTAACTACTGGAGACATGTTTTAGTATAATCTAATCCGTGACATTGTGTAAAACCTCTGGCCACCAATATTGTTTTATATCTCTCAATGTTCCATATGATTTATGTTTATTTTGGAAACCCATTTGCAACCAATTACTTTTTTACCCTTAAGCAGAACTACAACATCTCATGTGTCATTTTCTTTGAGAGCTCGCAACTCTTCATCCATTGCTTTTCTCTAGTGATAGTGGACAACTGCCTCTTTATAACATTTTGGTTCTTGCATTTCCATAAGGCTTGTTGTGACATTGGATTCGGTAGATAAAAGAGCAATAGATGTACTAGGTTTTATTTCAGTCAAACTCATTAGATCTGAAATAAAGCTTGTAGGTCTCTCTTTGTTTCCATATACCCTTTCATCTAATACATCTTGAAAGATTGTGTTACAAAAGTAATCTTCAAGATAGCTTGGTTTATGAATTTCTCTACTTGAACGTCGAAGATTAGTTTGTACCACATCTTGTTTGGTGCAGTCTCCTGTTGATTTCCCTGTGGCATTTCCTCATCAGCGGTGATTAGAGCCTGTCGATTATTTGCATGGATTTCAACTTCGTCATCATGCGCACATGATACATGTTGGTTGTTAATGTAATGATCAAGACAATGTTTAAAAGGGAATATACCAACATGAAATTTTATGTCTCTGCTAACTTCAACAGTCTGAGTATTAATACTCAAGACCTGGTAGCATTTTCTTCCTCGGGTCTATGCCCATATAGACACATGCTTCTCCCTTTAAGATTGAATTTCCCACTTTTGTTGATAATGGTCTTGTAACATAAACACCCAAATGGCTTGATATCAAATATGTTGCACAAAAAATGCATTCTCCCCAATAGACAAGGGGAACATTTGACTGCAAGAACACGGCTCTTACTGTTTCAAGCAAGTATTTATGTTTCCGTTAAACATTGCACTCTGTTGCTGTGTATATGCACATGTAGTTTGGTGAACCATCCCTTCTTGTACATAAAATAATTTTCCATCATTAGATCTCCCAAGTTCATTTACATTATCTATTCTGACAATCTTAACTTTTGTCTCAAATTTCCATTTTATCATTCTGATAAAGTTCACGATAGTTGCCCAATTTTCCCCTTTCTGTTTTGCAAGATGGACCCAAGTTGTTCGTGTGAAATCATCAACAAAACAAACAAAAAACATGTAACCATTAGAAGTCTCAGTATTAAACAAGCCCCAGACATCAATATGTAGCATTTCAAACATTATCCTAGTCTTGCTTAGTGAATTATCGAACGGTAGCACTAGTGGGGAAAAGATTATAAACCACGGTTATTTTGCTTAAAAACCATGGTTATAAACCATGGTATATGCTTGCATCGCATATAACAAAAGAGCTATAAACGACAGTTATGAACCGTCGTTTATAACTAAGAGAAAAAACCACGGTCTTATAACTGTCATTTAAGACCCTTTTTCCCGTGAAGTTAAATGACTTTATATGACGGTTCTTCATCTAAACTGTGGTATAAAATGCCTCTTAAACGATGGTTTCTGTCTAAACCATGGTATATAGTCATGAATAAACGACGGTTTTTTGGATCAACCGTCATATATAGTCTCATGCCATAACATTTTAAACCACGGTTTTTCTGAACCGTGGTTTTTTTAGTTTTTTTAGCCCCTACCATGTGTTTTCAAACACAACCCAATACAATCACATATACTTGTACAGAGCATCCAACTGGTATTGCCCTCTGGCAATCAACACACTATATGCACAACTAGCAAAACAAGTTTCTAGTTTGAATTGCAAACAAATGAATTGCAACAAACCCATTCAAACATTTCAAAATAAGAGAGAGTTACACTTTACAAAACTTTTAAAGTGTACTTTGCTTTAGCATATACAAAATTTAAGTCTAACTACACTATGAGAAGATCAAAGAAACGCTTAAGTAATGTTTACACCAATATTGCGACATATGATCTCTTACAAATTTTTATTATAATTACCAATTGACCCCAAAATTTATGCTAATTGCATAAATTAAAGGGAAAATTCACGAGATACCCCTATTTTCTTTCGTAATTCACAATATACCCCTGTGATTTTCGTAATTTAACTTTAAACATGCTTAAATGTTGTCCAAAATTGATGAAATTTTACATGGACGATGCTAAAGTGTTATATTTTGGTCCAATATCAAATTTGAAGTTTTTTAAGCTCACATGTGACATGTGGGACCCAATGAACAGTCACATATTCATTGGGTCCCACAGGTCACATGTGAGCTTAAAAAGCTTCAAAATTGATATTGGACCAAAATATAACACTTTAGCATCGTCCATGTAAAGTTTCATCAATTTTGGACAACATTTAAGCATGTTTAAAGTTAAATTACAAAAATCACAGGGGATATTATGAATTACGAAAGAAAACAGGGGTATCTCGTGAATTTTCCCTAAATTAAATTAAATAAGCTTTTAAACTTAAATTAAAATGGCCTAATAACATGGCCTTATTACAACTTTGCATTATAACATAAAATTACATTTTAAATGTCTTAATAATGCTGTTAACTCTCGGCCCTCACACCAAATTCTTCATTATTTACAAAACTTCCACATAATGTCTTAAATTTGACAATTATGTTAATTAACCACTTAATTAATTATTCCAAAGTTTCTATGACATGTTCTAGTCATTTTTGAAGTCAAAATCAACCAATTATAATAGTCCACTCACGGCACAACTTAGTATAAGCTCTTAAGGTATTAAAACATTATAATATAATGTTATACCTTGATTTTATGCACTTTTAAGGTGCTGTTTGGCCACGGTAGAAGGGAGCACAAATTGGACAGCCTCTTAGATATTTTCTAGCAGCAATATAAGATATGATTACACTCCAAGCATGAGTTAATCATAAGGAACAATTTAATCCTAGATTTAAGGTGATTTTTACCTTAAAATGGTAAGGAACAAACAAGGTCTCTTCGGCCTGATTTTAAAACATCAAAGGGTGAAAAATCACCATAAAATCATGGGGATTCACTAGATGACAGCAAGGTGACAAGATATTAGGGTTTACCTAGGCAAAATGCCTTAAAGAATGGATTTTGCCTTTGAAACTGGTCACCCTTGATCAATATGGTTTACACACTGAAACAATATGATATTGAGAAGATAATGAGTGTATAAACTCATTGAAATCAGCCAAAGAAAACCGTAAGAAGTCATGAAAGTCTTAAGGTAGATTTTTACCTTAAAATGAGATTTTGACCAACTTTGGTCCTTGTTGTGGTTTCAGCCAAAGATTATCACTTAATCAAAGATGAAACACTGAGAAGGAGCCATGGAAAGTGCTAGATAGTTAGCTCCATGTGTAGGTAATGAAGAAAGGAAGAAAATGAGCTAAATAATGCCTTAAACCATTACCTTAGGTGAAGTAAGTTGAATCGCCACTTTGATAACTCAAGAACACAGCTTGTGAGGTTCTAAGAGAATGCAAAACTTGGCTGGAACAGGACAAGATGAAATAGAAAGCCAAAATTGTGTTTTAAGGAAGGAAAAGTAAAGTAATGAATAGTAAATGAGTATTCACCAAATTGGCTAAATATTTTGATTAAAGAATGATGTGCTGTCCTCCTCCCTTGTTTCTGTCGTGCCATACTGGTCCAAGGTGAGTCACCAAGTGACCATTGACTTGGCTTAGTCAACATTACTTAAAAATGCACTATTTCGGTTACTATTCACAAATGAATGCCATATTTGTGATTTTTTTTGAAACACTTTGAATTAGACCTTATAATGGGGTACATCATAGTAAATTAGTATAACAGGGTGTAATTCATCCCCTAACACCACTCAAAACCCACTTATAAAGTCAATTTTCTCAAAAACGTGCTCTAAGGAGTTTTAAAGCACATTTTGGTTTTGGACATGTTTTTGAGCTTGGTTTTCTTTGATAATGGTTTTATTGTGTTACTTAATTAATTATAATACTTAGGAATCCACTTTGGATCCTAATTGAGGTCATACAATCTCTATGGTTTCTTAAAGCACATTTTGGCTTTACCGATCTTAAAGCATGTTTTGCCTTGTTGAGATCTTAGATTGTTCCCAAATGGTATTAATATGATTATTAGTCCTCTTATATCATTAATATATCATTTAATTAAGTTTAGAAGTTAGGGGTATTTCATGTAGTCTTTGGGCTAGTCTAATTATCAAACGGTAGCACACATCACAAGCATAGTTAGAAGGAAAATCTGTCATTTTTATTAAGCCCATTGTGACAAGCTTTTTTTAAGGTACATGGCCTAGTAAAATATGAATTTCTTCAGCTTTTGGGCTGAGACTAGATGTGCGGGGCACTCCACATGAATGACTAGCTCAGCTTTCTAGCTAGGGGCTCACTAATCATTTTATTTTGTTGGTTTATCATATTGAATATTAGCTTCGTACAGAAAGTGGCACACCAAAGTTATATAACGAGTTATCAAAATTGAATTTCATAGCTGAAGGTCTCCCAATAGTAGGTATGAAACAGATAATTCATGGATGGAAATAAAATAGATGAGCAAATTAAGTTGAATTCCATTAGAATAGCAGTAGCAACACAACAATTCTAAATAGTTTCAAATAGTAGATATCTATACTGTGCAAGAAAATGTTGTGAGAAAATTTCTAAAAACTAATAAAATGCTACCTAGCCTTTAAAGTTAATTCATCTAACCACATACTTAATTAAGAAGATATATAAAAAAACACATTCCTAATTAAAAATCAAGTTCATCAGTGAGCGGCAGCGAATCATTCATATGTTGGTTTCCACATGCCCCATGCCTGAAGTGATTCAATGGTTATTGGCTTCGTGCCATTAGTGAAGGCGTACAGTGATTTTGTCGAAGATTGCAATTTTAGGATAGACCTTGAAGAAATACATGTCTTTCCTCTAGCAGCAAGCTCTCAATGACAAAATCAATTTGTTTTGGTCAGAGTAGTGGATTGGGTGAGGGAGATGAAAGTAGGATTAAAAAGACCCAATGCGACCATTGGGGTACTGTCATAGTTGTGGATGAAATTCCAAGCGGGGAAGAAATGGCGCAAGATGGACTCGTGGTTGGTAAGAGACGTGGGTTTCAAGGAGTCCAAAGGCACAAAGAATATTGCTCAACACAAAATTATGGATCTCACAAATTTTGGGGTGGTCATTGCAACCCCTGATATTCCAGACAACTAAAATCATAAGAAGGGGTAGGAAGGGGGAGGTTAGGGATGGCAACGGGTCGGGTTCGGGTCAGGTAACGCTCCACTTGACCCGTCACCCATTTTTTCACCCACACCACCCGACCCACCCGTCACCCGTAACTTCATCACCCGTCACCCGTTTTTATTTTTTTCAGCAAGTATATTTAATTTTTAAACATTTAACACCTTATATAAGCTTAATTTTTCAAAAAATACACTCATATTTGTTCAACAATACATACCACATCAACTAATACCAATAACATACTCAAAACATGGAGTTTAACCAAAATATTTCCAAATTAACTCAACAAATACGGATAAGTATATTTTTTTATTTATATAATACATATGGGTGACAGGTCAGGTGAACGGGTCGGGTGACCGGGTGAAAAATGTTCACCCGACCCGACCTATCACCCGCACCCATTTTCACCCATTTTTCAGGGTTTTCACCCATTTTAACGGGTCGGGTGAAACGAGCACCCGTCACCCATTGACATCCCTAGGGGAGGGGGCTGAAGGAACAGAGCCCTGATGGAAGACTAGAAAGGAGTTATCTAGTTGAAGGGAAAGATCCTCTGCCACAGGGACTAAGGTCCCTACCTTAGGACTCTTCCCCTTAGAGGGGACCAATTTCCAGGAATCTCAATTAGAGGGGGCGGGATTAGAGGGGCGAGCACTAGCTTGAGGGAGGGGGCATAGACAGATTATCTGGTGGATGGTCTTAGCAATAGAGGTGGGGGCCGAGGGGGGAGAAGCAATGATTGTCGTAGAGGAGGGATGGGTGGTGGGAATGATAGGCGAAGAGGAGGGAGGGTGGTGAGGATAGGAGGAGAAGAAGAGAGAAAAAGGATGGGCTGGTTCTTAAGAGAGCAACTTAGGGGAGCGCTCTAGGACAATGGGAAGAGGAGTGCCCAACCAGGTTGCAGGAAGAGCAAGAGACAGTTTCCATTCATAGATCACCTATTGGAATAAAGTGTCGCCTAGGGTGCGGATCTCGATTTCACACAAAACTTCAAGATTAAAGTCAACTTCCACTAGAGACACTTTGACTGCAGTGGATTGATCCGTGTGAAGGGGTGCCTAGTTTGGAGCAAATCTTTCTAAGACTGAACGGGACCAAAGGCTGATAGGGAGTTTAGGCAGCTGGATCCAAATTAGGATTCAATTCAAGTCATTAGGATTGAAGAAGAGATCCGGGGACCATTTTTTTAGCACTAGGGGGAGGAGTGTAGTAACCAAGGCTCCTTATCGAGGACCGGTTGAAGGTCCTCCTGTTTGTCAAAGCGAAATAGGAACCAGGTGTCCCCATGGAGAAGAATTTAGAGGGTGGAGACAAAGCTCCATGCTCTTTTAACATAATCTTTCACAATGTTAAAGCTATATTTCGTACCCCAAATATGACCTACTAAGTCATTTTCCCAATAGTCAATTTCTGGAGAGATATCCTCGATACAAACATAGGGATTCTCAGTTTCAATGTTATCACAAGGCTCAAAACAAAGAGACATACCAACACTAGAACTCTGCTTAGCTAGGAGGATATCCATAAACGAAGGATTGGTCTTACGACCTAAGGATTAGGGGTTTTTACCTGCAGCAGGCGTTCTTTTGGCAATAGGAACACGGTCGGCTATGCCAATGGAGCTAGAGGGGGCTACATCCTTTGAAAGACCCGTGGGGGACTCTTGTTATTCCTGGGAGCGGCAGAGGCCAGCTTTTCGAGGTAAGCTTGAAGGCTTAAGTCAATTAGAGGATCCTAGAAGTCCACAACAAGATCCACAGCTTGTGCACCGAGTTGGACTGAGCCGCTGGCGTGGAAAATGATAGTTGGATCTTAGGAGAGGGAGCAGATTGGGTTGAGGAGACCAGGCTGGCAACGAAAACATCAGCACCAGCGGCTAAAACTTCTGGGCGGTCAACATTCGTCACAGTAGCAGAATCCAAACTATCAGAAGGGGCAGGAAATGCAGCATCGACCAGAACCTGACTTGAACTAGCGGCTTTACTTGCACCAATAGAGGAGAGGGTCAAGGACCTGACCGAATCGACTGCTGGAGCTGCAGAAGGAGGCTTGGAGGAAGCAATTGCAGAGCTGTCAAAACCGTAGCTCGGAACCTGGGGAGAAGAGGCAAGCGGCTGCGGGGGAGGAGAAGAAGCCAGCGCGGGCTGGCACAGCTCACCACCATCGCCTAGGACAGAAGAAGCACAGTAAACAGAGAGGAGGAAGGGCTTACCCTTTCCACTAGAGGGAGGTTCCAGAGTGACAGCGTACAGGGAGGAGGGTGGCATATCCGACAGCGCCAGAGAGGGTGAAGGAAGGCGGATTTGTTCTTGCGCCCTATCGAGAAGAAGAGCGGGGTGGAGGGGGAGAGGGGGAAGCGCCACTGAAGGGGGCCTAGCCACCAGGCGGGGGCCCGGCGGCGTGACGGAGCCCAGCGTTGGCTCTAGTAGCTGGCGACTGGAAGCACGATGATAGAAAAAAAGGACGGCGAGGTGAGTCGCTGGAAGAGAACGAGAAGGACAGAAGGAGCGCGCGTGAGGAGCGCGTAGTATTAGACAACCATTTGCGAGTCTATGAACTTAGAGTAAGGTGCTTGTACATAAAAATAGTTTATGGTAAAGGTTTTCCTTATTAATTGTACATGTTTTCATTGTTGGTTATACCACTGTTGTCATGAGTATTTTTCCAAATAAAATTTTTCTCTTGGAAGCCAAGTTCAACGGTATGGATAGCACACATATAACACGCAAGCACACACATCAAGCATCAAGGGGCAACATCTAGGCAACCAAAAAGCAACACTCATGATCGGCGTCGGGCCAAGGCCCGACCAGCCTAATCGAACCAACCCTTGTGCCACAAGCATGACTAAGGATGGTCTTGAACCGCCCCACGGTGAGTTCCAACGTCCTCACCCCTTTGCCCGATGGCATGGATGTGCGGGGCACTCCATTGAATGAACACTTTCCCTAGTGGAGCAACCTCAATGCCAAGGCACCTTCAATAGGGACGCACTAGTGTGGGCCACGTCGTGAACTCACCACCACCTGGACCATCTTGACCATGCTGGACACGAGTCCCGACTTAGTGCGTAGCCCCTCGAACTCCCGCACTTGCCCAAGTGCAGAATCAGTCATACGACAAGCTCATGCTGGACTAACTCAATATTAGGGACACCGGCAGAGGGGGCAAGGCCCCGAAGCCATTGGAGCCCACTACCCACCCCAATATAGATCTTGGTAGGCACTCACGTGTCTAGCCGGGTGCTCTCCAGGCAGCCTGGGGTGACTCACGACTAGTTCACCTAGCCGTCGGTGTGGGCCGCATGGGCCCAACACCGCCAAGGAGTCCAAGTGTCCCGACATCCCCATTCATGGGTAAACTGTAGCCATTGAGGCTTTCGGGCACTTAGGTGCCCAGTCGGGACACAATTTGTGTAAGGCTGCCTGGGGATAGGTCAGGCAGAACTAACCAGCCCCCTAAAGAAATTAATGTACCTTTCAGGCCATACTGTACGTAGACATGCTCCTTTGCAGCCAAAACCCGGCATAGTCTTGGGACACTTCAAAATTCACTAAAATATGATGCAAACTCCAATTGCCATGAAACTTTGCCAATACCCCTTATTAATCAAGGGTGTTTGGCCTTCTTAGGTGCCCATAAAATTATCAAGGTGCCACACATTTTGGAGCCAACTTCACATCAGCTGCAGCAGGGTGCCTGTGGACAGTGTCCAGATAGGCACTGGGTGCCTGCAGTAGTGTCCAGATGGGCACTGGGTGCCTACGGCAGTGTCCAGGCACCATCACACTGCAGTATAAGGGACAGGGCGCCCCAGACAAGTCTGGGCGCCTGCGACACCATACCGTTGCGCCCACAAGGCACGCAGCAAGACTCGCACGACATCGGCTGCGCACAACAAGGGTCGTGAGCCCACGACATCACGCCCCTAGGCCCGACCCTCGGGCCAACCCAAAGGCTGGGCCTTGTCCATGGCACTTGCACAAGGCAACACCAATTTAGATTTCATCACACGCACCAGCAAGGCCACAATAAGGCATGTCATAGTTGTCAAGCTGCTTGCCCAAAATGTGTGTGACAAACCCTCCCCCGTTAAAGTATTTCCGACCTCGTAAATCCTCATGGGAGTAGGTTCATCTTTACTTGTTCCCTGTTTAATTCAGTTGGCATTAGCTACCGTGTCTGCACCAACTTGTGCGGACTGCACTGACCTAACCTGGTCTTGTGCAAGAACTGGCAACCGGTGCCTTTACACACAACCCACGTGCGCTCGCATCAGCCCATCTGGCTCTGACGCTTAATCACTGGCTCAGTTCCCTCTCACGGTACTCAGCGTGACCAATGCCGACCCTACTCGGTCGCATATGAAAGTATGGTAGGAAACAGATAATTCGTGTATGGAAATAGAACAGATGAGCAAATTAAGTTGAATTCCATAGAAGTAGTAGCCACACAATTCTAAATTAGTTTCAAACAGTAGATAGCTAGCTATGTGGAAAGAAAAATGTCTAAAAACTAAAATGCTACTACCTTTAAAGTTAATTCATCTACCACACATAGTTAAATTAAGAAGATTATAAAATAACACATCATCTAGCGGCCAGCGGATAGTTAAAGGTGTATGTTGTTGTGAATGAAAGGATATAATGTGTAAATTTACCATCAACTACAATCATGTATTAGCCTTGTTAGCCACGTGACGGCGTGACACCAACAAGTTAAGTCGCATGTGTATTCCGCTGCATTGTTGTTATATGTTTGACAACTGACCTAACCTGGTCTTGTGCAAGAACTGGGCAACCGGTGCCTTTACACACCAACCCACGTGCGCTCGCATCAGCCCATCTGGCTCTGACGCTTAATCACTGGCTCAGTTCCCTCTCACGGTACTCAGCGTGACCAATACCGACCCTACTCGGTCGCATATGAAAGTATGGTAGGAAACAGATAATTCGTGTATGGAAATAGAACAGATGAGCAAATTAAGTTGAATTCCATTAGAATAGTAGTAGCCACACAATTCTAAATTAGTTTCAAACAGTAGATAGCTAGCTATGTGGAAAAAAATGTCTAAAAAGCTCAAAACTGATAAAATGCTACCTAGCCTTTAAAGTTAATTCATCTACCACATAGTTAAATTAAGAAGATATAAAATAACACAAAATCAATCAGTGAGCGGCCGGCAGCGGATCATTCATATGCTGGGGTTTCCGCATTCCCATGCGTGAAGTGACTCAATGGTTATTGGCTCCGTGCCATTGTTGAAGGCGTACAAATGAGCTTTGTCGAAGATTGCAATTTTAGGATAGACCCTTGAAGAAATACATGTCTTTCCTCTAGCGGCAAAGCTCTCAATGACAGAGTGATCAATCTGTTTTGTTTTGTTTATTACATACAAGTAATATATAGTGTTATTTCGTTAAAGCAATCAGTGATTATTTTTATGTTTAAGAAAGAAATTCATAAGAAAGGAAATTAGACACGTAACGTACCAATGTTCTTAGTGGTAGTTTCCTATCTTTCAAATCCACATCCACAAAACCACCAAACGAAGGCTTATACATGCAGTTCTTCTTATCGTAATGTTTCTGGCATGGATCCTCAGTCAATGTTGACCTAATAAACATGATAACGTTTCGAGTAATTAATTTTAGCATAAATAAACAAAGAGGTTCTAAACTAAGGGAGAAGAGAGGTATACGGTGTACCTGGTAGCGTCGGAGCACATAAGCACAACGTGCTTGTTAGGCGCTTTAAATACCCTGAAAACACAGGCGTGTACTCTTCAAGCCTCTTTGAAGCTAATGTCAAAAGCCCAAACGGCCCAATCCCACCTTGAACGGTTGACCCTTTTTGACCACATAGGTCCATCGCATTAACCCAAGATGGATCAAAAGTGTCCGCCTTATCTAAGCTTTTTGGTAATTTGAACACAACCTCAACATCAGCTTGAGGTGGAGTTAGACCATCACCTTTGATTTCAACCATTTCTCCTTTCTTGAGTTTTTTATGTTTGATCTGAACTCCATCACCTACTCTAAGTGTATTGAGTTCTTCAACAGGCCATTGTAGGAGCTGCTTCCCACTTGGATCAAGCCAGACTGCCCTTGGAATCAACTAAAATTACCATATATGCATCAATCAATTAATAAATTGTTAGTACGTAGCTAGCTACTATATATATATAAAGTGTGATGGATGAGTACTACGTCGTACCTGAATCCCAGCCCAACCTTTAGTAACATCATCAAGCATTGAATCAGACTCATTAGCCCAAGCCCAAACATCCTCCTATTCTTTTTGGGATCATAAAAACTCTTGGATGCATAAAAATTCCCATAATCATACCTTAAACCATCCCAACCATCAATCATGTCTTTATCAGGTAGATACACATCCTTCACTTCATCATACCTCCAATAGTATAATAATCATATCTAGTCTCATCTAAACTCACTTTAAACACATACTTATTGTTCTTTTTGTTTTTGTTGTTGAGACTCATACCCATCTCTTGTTGAGAGTTGTACTGAAATTTCACTGGATAAAAATCCACACACTCCCACATCCCAGTATTACGTTTCGAATGTAACGGATGTTTACCTCTAATCCACTTTCTAAAATCCTTACTCCGATACAAAACGCTATACCTCTCTTCTTCCTTTCACTACCAACCACTATTTCCCAGTGGTTACCTCTTCGCCAGGCAGTTGTTGGGTCACGGAAAAAAGTGGAGTTTATATCTGGACCTGGAACGGATATGGGGTTATAATCTGGTTTAACCCAATCACGTAGATACGGGTCGGATAAATTTGATGGTATTGCTATGTTTTGAACTTGTTGAGATTGAACATCAAGGCCTGTGTAGAGAATGACTGGTTTATTGTTGGGAAGAATTGTTGCTGAACCTGACCAACATCCGTTAATATCAAATGGTTTTGATGGGATTAATGCGGTGGAAACTGATTGCCATGAGATTAAATCGGTTGAGATTGAATGTGCCCAGACTATGTTACCCCATAATGCACCTTTTGGATTGTATTGGTAGAATAGATGGTAGATTCCGTTGTAATACATTGGTGCTGCATGTGGAGTAAATTAATTAACAGAAGAAGAATTAACAACTAGTACTGCACTTGTACTTAATTGTAGTTAGCTACTTGGTATGGGTTAATTATATATAATAAGATAAAACTTACCGTTTGGATCTGTTCGTGATTGTTGATACATATATATATAATATAGCCAGCCAGTCAGCAGCCAGGATCAAGAACGCAGGATGGGTCATACGTACAAAACAAGGAATAGAGTGATCATGAGTACGTAGTAGAGAGTTGAGTTACCATTACCTTCCTTAACACTAGCTAGCGGTTTTTTATAGACAGACAGACAGAGACAGTTATAGGATACAAAGACAGACAGAGACATACCGTTGATCCAGTGCTTGGAAGGTTGGAAATGATAAGCGGTTCTATGCAAAGAACTAATGGGCTGAACCGCCGCGATGGAATTCAATCCTTTGTTTTCCTCGTGAAACGCTTCAACCCTAACCCCATTATCATTATTATTGCTGTTGTTAACCATGATGATCAGAATCAGCGTCAAAACCCTACACACCACCACATTATTAACATGACATTGCCGTCGAAGCATTTTTGATAGAGATATATATATCAACAAACAATAAGCCAGGTTTTTCTTTTCTTCAGAGAAATAGATCGATCAAAAGACAAGTCTGATGAATGACGATGATGAGAAGAAAGGACAGGAATAGTGGTTATAATTTGTTAATCAACGGTTAACCAAGGGGTGGAGGACGTACCATTGGCATTTTATATATAGGATATGAGTAAGTATTTGCTAGCCTCCACATCGATCTCTTATGTCGGATCCATATACATCATCGTCTCTCCGATTCTTTTGCCATATTTGAACATAAAACTACTTATCCATTCCCACTTTTTTTTTACTTTCCAAAAATCTTTTTGAGGATGAGAGAGTAACCACTTGTTCTACATCTACAAGTTAGTAACATCTATACTTTTACTCTCTTCATTCTACGTGCCAGTGCCAGTGCCCGTGCCAGTGCCTCCCTGCCTGCCTTGTAATTAATCATTTTCATGTACGTAGCGTTTTTTTTAAAAAAAAAAAATAGTCAACAGTTAAATAAATAATAAAAACATTTTTAGTCTTTTACGTGAATTAATGAAATGGCTGAATGATGAGAAAATAAGTTAAATTGAAAGTACAAAAATTGATTCCATTCGCATTTTAATTAGCTCCTAATAATTAGTTACTGAATTAAGACATCACGTAGAGTTGAGTATAAATGGTATATGTAGATCTACTACTTAATAGTCTAATTTATTTATAACTGCTAATTGACGGGTACTATAAGTACTACTAAAGCATGTGCTGACCTAGAATGAAATTAAGATATTATAGTAGTACTACGTACTAAAGCATGCAGATAGTTATTATATATACTTACTCTATTTATAAAGTCTCTTTATTAATTAAGTTCATCAATTTTGACACCTGTGGTTATTATCTAATCACTTCCATGCAATAGTACTTAATTATAAGTACAATAGTACTGGTCGTTGAGATTCTTTTTTTGCTTAGACTTTTTTTAGTATCACTAATATTCTTTTTTACTATATATTGACGCAGATTTTCTCTTGATTACTGTTTAATCCAGGTGCGGCTGGAGGGAGTTCAGTTCATTGCAACATTTTAGGGCCCCATATGAAGGCAGCACCCAAGACACCCCTGACCCATGACTTTGTAAAATTAATATAATAAGTTTTAATGTAGTTTTTTATAAAATAGTAGACATTTTTTTTTTGACCCCATAATGTCATAAAAATTAACTATAGTTATTTTATGTCTTAGTGACTAATTTTCATAAAAATAACTATATTTCTATTTGTGAGTGACCCCATACTCTTTATTCTCTGGCTCCGCCCCTGTTTGAAGTTTTTATTATATAATTATTCTTTATATAATTGTAGATTAGACTTAATTATTAGTATAATAGATACTGGTAAAATTATGTTTTATTTGCTAGTTAATAAATATAATATTTCTACTTGACTAGTATATTTTTTATAGTTACGGTAGTGGTAGGTTTCAAACCCATGACCTTTGGTTCTAGGATTAACTCCTCTATCGAACAAGCCACGGTATACTTTTTCGCTTGTACACCATTTTCTATATTGTTAATCCAAAATCATATAAACATAATATTATTACTTTTACAATCTATATTGGAATTTAATAAGGGCCCCATTTTAGACGCCCCTGGTTTAATCTACACGAATTAAAACCTCACTCGGACCATATTTTTATTCCAAGCTTCATCAAGGGACTCGCGCCATGCATCACACAAACTTAACATCTTTGCCAAGGAAAAAGTCTAGAATTATACTTTTGTCTATTGCAGGTACCTTTTGAAGAAACTTCCTCAGTTAGTTAAAACTGAATGTCCACGACATAAACGCATAAACCCATGTTTCAATATAGTATCTTAGTTTGGAAAGATGTAGATCGCCTAACTTTAGTTGACTTAATAATGCATGGAAGGTGGATCTTCAGCTTGCCGAATTTATACATGATATATACTCCAACATTCGTTCTGAATTTTGAACAGAGATGTTATATATATGTATAAAGCGTTGAATATATGTATATATAGATTGCTTAATGACATGCTGCGCGCAGATAAAAACTTAATCTGTAGTGTTCTTCCGTATATAGTCTCCGGAAAGAAGTTCACTAGTTTATTGCCAGCTCGAAACGGACAGGTTCCAGCGCAGATAACCACTCACTTCACTTGAACAATTCTCAATAGATCATTAATTTCCGTCTCGAACAAGAAGGAGAGTGTACAAGTCACGTACATCAGGGGGAAATATTCTCTGATCTCTTTGCCCGCTGCTTTTTCCGCATCAAGCATCATCATGCATGCTCTTCTTTCTTTATAATAATTTCTTTCCTTTGGGAAGGAAATGGGTGATTAAGTTCGGCAGCTGATCCCTTACAGGTCCTCCTATCTATATACATATATATTCCAAGACTGCAACTACCAATTATGCACTATACTGTATATGGGATTATATATATGGGGTATTGCCAAAAAACTGTTCAATATGGGAGTGAAAAAACTAGCATAATTATGCCTCGTTAAGTTGTCACAGTTAGTAGGCATATGATATTAGCAGCGGCTCAATCAAACCTACACAGCTTTGCGCATTTTTTATTGTACTGATAATATAACAATGGAAGATTCGTATTACTAGTTGAGTACATGAAGTTGGATAATTCTATGCTTACGGGTTTCAGAAATCCTCAAGGCTGAATTCCTTAAAGGTCCACGCAATGAATTAGCAATAATGTTTACAATACTGTCCCCTGTTTGCTTCTTAGCAGATTTAGATAAAACTCACACAACTTTTATACATGCAACTTATTTGATAAGAAGACATAATTCCATGAGAATTAAAAGCTAACTTTTCATTATCTACTTGGAGTTGGAGGAGAGAAGAGTACTATACTTCACCTTATGAATAAGAATCAAGTTCAGCATGTGTCCACCTTTTTACTCCCAAATTAAACACCTATATACAAATAAGCTAGGATGTTAATAGATAGGGTTGGGATTGGATTGAGCATCACTTACCCTTGACACATAGATATGTTATCTCAATCGTCCATTCATATTTCATGTAGGGGAAAAAGGTAAATTATCAATGTAATAATTTGATCTGTGTATTACACATAAAAATAAAAATTAAATTAATAAGATTAAATTATTTCCAATTAATAAAAAGTAAATGAATAGAGTATAATCATGAAGTTACTTCCCAATTAATAAGCACACTTTGTTTTGATTACTAGTGTTTGCTTCAGTTTGTTGTGGCCCTTGTGGGTCAGGAACTCAACCTTGATGTATCTTTTCATAACATAAAGGGACAGAAAATATAAAAGTTCCAAAAAAAAAAAAGATAACTAGATTTTATAACCCTAGACCTTATTCTAGCCAGTGAAATTACAGATCTCATATATCGTACAACAAGGTAAGCATCATATATTGTATTTCTGTCGTTTCAACAACATCGCTACCACAAAGAGGGACTATTTTCCTCCCCCAACCAGCCAACCCATATACTACAACCTTTATATAACCTGACAAATTCCGAGTAGGAATTTTCCAGTTTTCTTACTAGAGAGTTGCTAAGAAATAACTGCAGCAGTGGCTTTCAGGGAAAATGCACATGTAACGTATAGAAAATGGGGGGAGATGCATATCAAATCTTGAATTGCAGAATTATCTTTTCTTCATCTATTGCGAATTCATTTCGGCCAAAGGTGACCGCGGGATAAGAGAGGGCTTCAATGAATTCTTCTCGTCAATCGAATCGCAGGGATTGTTTTCCCTGAATTCTTCAGCAAGTGCGTCCAAAGGCATAGCACGAAGAGACTCAATTGTTCCTTTGCTTGGAACCTCTGGCTCACATCTCACCGGAGTAGTCCCAGTTGGATCATAGTCCTGTATTCAAACAAAACCAAAGATTAGCTTCAAAATTGCAAATCACATCATCCAATATAAGTTGAGCCTCACAGAATTTGCGGGTTTAAGTATATCAGATCGTCAATAATCCACAATGCTATTACCATATAATGTTGTTGGAACGTATCCTGAGCCTCCTTTTCAATATCCTGAGCTTGACCGGAATGATCCTTCCGAAAAACTTGAATATTCTGCTCTAGAGATTTGACCACAGAAGTTATTTCTTTGACGACTACTTGCTCGCCTGCTGTTAAGCCTATATCAACCATTTATTATAAAAGTAAGGATCAAATACAATCAAGGAATAGAAACAACACAAACAAATAAAAGCCAGGTTTCAGCTAACCGTCTAGATGTTGCACTATTTCTTCACTGCTCTTAACTGCATCTTGTTCTGCAGTTGCTCTTGCAGAGTCAATCTCAGAAGTATGTTGTTCATTGCTGTCACGAACATTCCTGGAAAATATGAATGTATTTCAGATACTGTTGCTGGGAAACTGAACATAAATTAAAGATTGCCACAAACAACTCTTCTAAAGCTGAGTAAAGAGTATGCTTCACGTAAATTTCCTGAAGAAATGCAACTGAAACTTCTAATCGTTATTTACAACACCTACATTATGTTTGATACCAATGACGAGGCTTGTTCCTTGCATATCTTGTTAAGTGATCCCTGAGTCTTCGACCAGTGATTTGCAGCCGAGTCAGCAGCACCAACACTATGCAAATACGTCACTGACTTCAATAATTGGAGGAAAGGGCAAATCTCAAAACTGAACACATTTTTCATGTCCCGCTTCTTTAAACTAAACAGAAAACTAACCATTGTTGCAATAGCAACTCCATGCGACAATGTTTAGCAGCTGAAAAATTCGCACCGTCTTCGGCATCAGACTCAGCTTGCTCAGAGAATGCTTGCCATTTTCTTTTAGCATCTGAAGTGATCGCCCCACAGAAGAAACATGCCCATCAAGGAAAGCTCTGTTGGAAACTGCTGCCTCTCTAAGATTAATCAACCTCGCACCAACCTTCAATCATAAAATGACGCAATTATTAAAACTAATACAGAGAACAATGTCCGAACGCAAACAAGACAAGCATCAAACGAACCATCTCTTTTTGACGACGCATGAGATTGGTTACCAATTGGGTCATATCAGATATGAGCTTCTCCGCATCAGATTTAGATCGCTCCTTTAAACAGGGATATCGACAAGTTAAACGAGTCCAAACCAACAAATGATCCCATATAATAGCCAAAAATTGTCATATCACGATTTCAAGCAATGAACCTCAAGCTCCTTTTCAAATCCTTCAATGATGTTTATTTGAACCTCCTCAGCCTGAGACGCATGACTTCCAAGCTTACCAACTTCCTCAGTTATATGCAATAGATATCCATTAATTAACTCGGAGATATTCTTCATACGATCTGCATCCTCCTTGAATTTCTGTAGAGTTACCGTAATTATAACTTAGATGAAGCACACACTCGAGGTTCCTCAGACCATTCAGGCACGATACTGAATATATAAAAAGAAAAAACATATAAAGGTTATGAGAGCTGCAAAAACCAAACCTCGCGTAGATCCCTAGCGAAAAGTGCCACTTCTCCCTGGTGGCTCGACAGAGCAGCTTGAAGATCATCATAAATTTTGGATGCTACGCCACTTTCACCGGAAAGAAACTGATTCAGGAAACCAGACATTGTTAAATGAGAAATAAATTGTGAGGTAATAAAACATTTTTCAGTTTTACCAATCGATTTGTATATGTAAAAGATCACAACAGAGAAGTGTGTAATCAGTCAGACAAACACACTACTTCATGATCAATAAGCCCCAAGGTCATCAAGAACACAAGATGCATAATATATTTCACCCACCTCTTCAATGGAACATGCATTTGTTGAAATAGATGTTGATAGCTGCTCTAAGGATGCATCAGTGCCAGCCTTATGCAACCTGACTACATTTTGCAGTTCTTCAACATGAGAAATGCACAAAGACCGAGAACACGCTACCTTCATCTTCAATGCAGTAACCGCCTATAGCGAACAGAGAATATAAGGAGATCAGTACCATAAAGTTGGTCAATATCACACACTAGTATTTCATCGACTACCTCATCATGCGCTGCAAGCAAAGACTGGCAGTGTTTATCAATGGATTGTAGGTATTCATTTTGCTTGGATGTAGATCCAGCCACAGAGGTGCAAAGTGAACCAAGTCTCCCTGGCTAGTTCGGCCTGGAAGCGGGTCACAATGGATTTGTTTTCGGCACTCAGTTTATCTTCCCTCTCTGTTCCAATAAAACGTTCGAGCCATTATTACAATCAGAACATTTTCAAGCTAATCCAGAACTAGCATAGTACGTACCAATTTTTGAATATAATGCAGCATTGTCCTGAAGAGATTTTTCTAAATCCAAGCGCAAAACAGAAGCTTGCTGAGCCAAAGTGTCCTCTGGACCAAACAGAAACGTTAGATATAGACAGATAGTGATCGAGTAACAGAAACATTGAAGAATACAAAAGCTACAGGAGCAAGTTTCTGACCTGCTTTTTTCAGTTTTGATATTATAAAATCTCTTTCCTTCAAGATATACCCGCATCTCTTCAGTTCTTCCTTTGTTCCAGCCAACATTTTTCTTGTCAGACTTAAGTCTTTCTGCAGGCAAAAAGTATTCATAAGCAATTTGAATGATGTCTGAAAGTGCTATATAAAACATAGTGGATATAGCAACCTCAGTTGAATCAAGTTTTCTACGCAACATGTGGCATTCATTGACTTCAGAATCATATCTTGATTGAAGCTCCTCTTGTTGCTGTTTAAAGAGGCAGAAGTGACTAAGATACTAATAATAATAATAACCAGAAGTCATAGTTCATGAAATCGGAGACAAGCATTAACAGACCTTCTGGTGGTTCTCTATGGTGATACCCATTTGCTCAATTTGTTCTGCCATTGCCTGATCAAGTAAGGAGTTAGCTGCATAAAGTTTAATGATATAGAAAAAGGACAGAAGTTATACTACGTAGGCATTAGAAAATTATTCCATTCCTATATAGATACACTGACAGGTTATTATGGAGGCAGGGTACTGATGCTTCGATCATAGGAAACAAGAATAAAACTGAATTTAAGTCTAAGGTGAAATGAAACCTACTTTGCGCTCACTCTCCTCCTGGTAATACCGCTCCTTAGGAATGTAAACTCCATTTTTCTCTCTTGCGGCATAAACCTCTGCATTAAGAATCAATTGTCAACAGTAACGTACAAGCGGAAGTGAAAGGCTCAATTAAGGGCAAGGAATTCAAATTTCAGACCTCCCTTAAGCCGCTCAATTTCACTGTAGAGATCCTTAATAAGAGTAGATTTCATCATCTTTTGGTTTACCTGCAAGGCATAGCAAAAATGAATAGCCACAGATGTTATCATACCTTGATTAATTAATAAAATAAAAGTGTGAATACAAAAAGAGTATAATTATCACCCAACCCTGTAAGGGAGCATGTCATACTGTCGTGCTACAGTTATTGATCAATGTGACAGAATATACCTATTGATAATCATCGTTTAGATATACCAACCTCTGAGCTTGTTCCTAATATGCTTGGCCTGTGAGCATAATCTATGGTGCTCAAGGTCCCTCTAGCAATGGACAGCTGGTGACACTGTAGCTATTATACATGTTTTGGTCCTTCCTCCCAAAGAATCACGAAGTAGCCTTGTGAGCTTGCTATCCCTGTAATCATGTTACACCATAGTTTATAAGCACAAGACAGAGACGATTAAGAAGACATACTACTACTTAATAATATATCCCTGACCTGTAAGGAACGTGTCCTAAATGCTCCACCAGAGCGCTTATGACCCGCCCTAGAGTAAGCAAACTTTTATTGATCTCTCCAGCTTCTCTGGCACGGCCCTGAGTGTGAAATATATCAAGACTCTTATGCAATCTCGAGAAACATGAATTAACTTTTTTTAAGCAAGCTATAACACCAAAGAACACATCTATAAGATTAACTATGTCAAGTAACAGAAATAAGTTATGCAGACCTCTCGAGCCCCAGATCTTGAGATATTCTCTGATCCAGCAAGATCAACTAAGTTCAACTTTCCACATTTTATAAGCTCCTCGCCCTCTGGTGTTGCTTCCTTAATGTGTATGGTGATACAAAACAGCGAATGCGATCGACTGTGAAGAAACATGTCAGATGAAGATGTCACCCGTTTTAAAAGATGACCTTGTAGTCAAGGAGTACAAAAAGGGAACCTTGATTGTTTATTCAGAAGAGTCTCTGCAGTTCTACGCTTTGCAGATCCCCTCTCAAGCAGTGTAAATATCTCAGAAGCGCTTGTCACGATCTCTTCCTCTAATCCTCGGACAAGAACCCCACCTTTTCCATCTTCCATCAAAGGAAGCTGCTTCTTCTGTCTATCCTCCACAGCAACTTTAGATATTTCTTCTGGAGCGAGCAAATCTGTAATTTCTTCATTGTACAACTCCAAAAATGTAACTTTTACGCTGTACTCGTCATTTTGAGACTCTAAGGTGTCAAAGATCTGCCTGATAGCTCGCGGTATAAACACCTGCTTCTGAAGGTAACTCTCCGTTTCTTCCATTCTGTTAGATTTTCCCCGGGAAAATGTGCCCCAAAGGACAATACTCTAGGTTACTGTGAAGGTCATTACTTAACAGATAGTGCCAACGAAACGCGGGGAATGTTTCTACAGAAAAATGGAAATTAGAGTCTTACCTTAGGGCTCTTACAGTTACCTCCCTCCATGGTGTATGTCTTTCCTGTACCGGTTTGACCATATGCAAATAAGTGCAATTGAACCCTTCTAGAACTTCATCCACAATGGGAGATATAGCTTGTTCGTATAGGTCCTTTTGTTTGGATGATGGACCAAACACCTGCGCAACTTTGAATTCTCAGGCAAATAAACTGTGTACCATTGGTATTCCGCGGCAATGGAGCTCAGAGCTCCCAAAGTATATCATCTATGTTACAGCGCAAGTTGTTAAAAACCCTCGGTAATTTTTTCGTGAAACATCGTTGGAATAATCCGTGGGAGTGAGGAACGGAATCAGATATATGCAGCACAGTCATAAATCAACTCTCGACCAAATTGAAAATGTCGAATACAGTCAGCAAGCGGCCCGTGTGCAGGCGACAACTAAATGCAT
Organism: Limonium bicolor; assembly: GCA_023374045.1. Lineage (NCBI taxonomy): Eukaryota > Viridiplantae > Streptophyta > Magnoliopsida > Caryophyllales > Plumbaginaceae > Limonium > Limonium bicolor. The sequence goes on along the minus strand of CM041777.1, from coordinate 67,150,300 downwards.
CTAAGCTCATTGCGATATGGTAAATGAAGCACTACAGGTGGTTCCAAAAGAAGAAAGAGCTTGGATTTATAACAACCAGTTTGAGCATAAACAAGAAAATGAGGTAAGGAAGCACCAGCGAAATAAAAAAGAATGGGTTAGTTCGAGAGGAAATGAGAGCAAAAACCTTGTCGAATGTAAAAACCCTATCGATGTGCTTCCCGGCAATATTCTGAGAAACAGCAACTTCTCTTTGATAATCGTTGCAGGTCACCACCTGGGGAGCATTATTCCGAAGTTCATCCGAACTAAATGGTCTGGAGATTAAAAATGGTAGGACTTTAATATATATACACATTTGAGCAAACGACGTACGGTCAGATCACAACGATTCCACCCTAATCCAGTTCGATCCAGATGAAGGCTTTGGATAGATGAGTAACACCGGTACATAAAATCGAGAGAGTAAACACGAATTAGACAAGCGACTGCAGCGAAGGATGACTTGAACGTTGACACCTTTCTCCTTGTCACGGCTGGACATTTTGAACTCACTGTGTTCTGCCGCGACTAGAAGGAATGCTAAACAAAATTGTCCTGCTTCTTCCTCTTTTCCTCTCCTCCTTTCTTCGGTATCTAGGCTCGCTAGCGCCCCTGGATCCCTGCACTCCCTCTCCCTTCTTGCTCTCGCGCTACTGGGCACTGTAAGGAGAGGGGAGCGCGTTGTCTCAGAAATTTGAAATTTTTCAGATGTTCCGCTCCACTCCGGGTCCCCCTGTTTTGGGCAGAATAATTCCAAAAGAAAACGAAGAATAACTGAAATCGAACCGTCCAGCGCAAAGAAATATGAAAATCTATCCGTTCATTTGCTAAAATAGTTGCACTAGGACGATTTGGGCCAATTCTCCAGATTCATGTTCTATCATGGGCTCAAAACATGAAAGAAACATTTGTATCCACTAATTAACACACTGTTTGATAGCCCGCGGTATAACGATTGTCCTTAGTATTATTTAAGATATAAGATAAAGTAATTTTACAAATTTAACTATTTAATTGATTCCTTATTTGATAAATTATATCTTGACAATTTTAGTTTATAAATTTATTTCATCTTATATGTTAAATATTGAAATGAAAAAACATGCCAAAAAATAAACAGGGCAATCTCGGTGGACGGATAGGGATGGCAATTGGTCAACGGGTGTCCGTTTCACCCAGTCACCCAACCTGTTAAACCGGATAAAAGCCCGTAAAAATGAGTGAAAAACGAGTGACGGGTGAAACCAGTGCGGTCCGGGTGACGGGTGGAATCACCCGTATAATTATAATATAATTAAAAATAAATATTATTATATGCTAACCCTTTTCACTCATGGTAATGTTGCAACCCTCATCGCTGAATGACATTCTTCATAATCCTTTACTCACGATAATTTTGCAACTCTAATTGTTGAACAAGAACATACATACTATGTACCGCCATCTTCATTCTCTTCACTCACGGTAATTTGACATTGGCGAACAAAGAAATTCATGATCTGCGTCATTATTCTTCTCTACACTCACGATAACTTTGCAACCTAACTGGCAAACAAGGAAATTACATGCTCTGTGCCATTCTTCACTCTTCGCTCATGGTAATTTTACAACTCTAACTAGTGAACAAGAAACATTCATGCATTGTGCCCTTCTTCTTCTCCACACTCACGGTCATTTTGCAACCTAACTGGCAAACAAGGAACTTCCATGTTGTGCACCATTCTTCTTCTCAACACTCACGGTAATTTTACAACTTAACTGGTGAACAAGGAACTTACATGTTGTGCGCCATTCTTCAATCTTTGCTCACGATAATTTTGTAACCCTAACTAGTGAACAAGGAACATTCATGTTCTGTGCCATTCTTCATTCTCTTCACTCTCGGTAATTTTGATTGGCTACTCGCTTGTCTTCGAGCTCGAGCAGCAAAGTGGCACTGTGACCAAGCAATACGGGTTGGTGTTCTTTTGACACTTAGCAATTTCAAACTTGAACGGTTGAAGTTAGTCTTCATGTCGCTTGACTTGGGTTGTTGCTCTTCTGATTTTGGCTCGAACCATTGTTGCTGATCTTCATGCACTCCACTTGTGTCGAGGAGGAAAATGAAGGATATTTTTTAGAAAGGAAAGGCGAATGAACGAGTAAAAAACTTTTGTGAAAATCCACCACTTTCGTGAAAACACAAAATGACTAGTACCCTTCATGGTAATGACCGCTGCTTCTGAAGGTGAACAGAACTTCAAATATAGCGGGTCACAACCTAGGGACTATAATCATTTATTTCAAAATACATTTGTCAAATTCAATTTTGATTTGAAAACAGTTTTTGAAAAAGTATTTTGAAATAATAACTGTGAGATATGTTGTTTGAAATTCATTTTTAAACGGTGGGTTTTTGAAATCTATTTTATGAAAAGATAGTTTTAGAAATAACAATTGTGAGAAATACTGTTTGAAAATCATTCGTAAGCAGTAGCTTTTTGAAATCTGTTATTTGTAAACCATATGATTGAAAGCGCAATGATCCTACTTCTCTTTCTCTATGAACGATGAAAGGAATACTTGCCAATGTATTAATGTGAGGGTGTCTTTTTACATTGCCCAAGGCCCTTATTTATAGGCGTGGGGGTGAACTTTTTCCTTGTACAACTTGTAGGGCCTATCCTCTAGAACTTTCTATTTAACTTAAAAGACTACTTACATTGCGCGCCTATTTCGTTTACATTTGATTGGTTACTTCGGACAGTAACCGTTCTTTCCTAACTAGAGCCTTCCGGTAAGGCGTCTCCTTTAGTTTTACCGGTATGAAGATAACTTTTATACGTGCGGTCGTCTCTTTACATGTTTTCTATCGGTAGCTAGCTTCCTTGTCTTGTCTTCGGTTGATGGTTTTCTTGTGACCCCCCGGAGCGTTCCACTTCATCAGTCCCACAAGATCTTTCCTTAGCCATAATAGAAGATCTTTTTGAATTGTAATTTTTTATTTTTCTTTTGCCGCTGTGTTCTGTCCTTTCTAATCCCACAAGACCTTTCCTTTTGAAAGAAATTTTAAAAGGGAATGTCTTTCGTATTCCCTAACTGTGGTCTTCTGGTAGCCCTGCATTTACTAGCCGTTCTACCTCCTCGTCTTCTGAGGCTACACCCTAGTCTGACATGTCTGCAACCGTGATGATTGCTTTTTCCTGAAGCACGCCTCTTCCAGCCTTTTTAAGGTCATCCGCAGCGTCTTTTATTCCCTCTCGCTTTCTTACTTTCGAATTTTGAGCTTTGTGTTCTTATGCCTCTTCTTCAAGCTTTTGCTTCATTCTCTATTGCTTGCCTTGCTTCTTTGACACCTATTTTCATGGATTCTTTGAGCCCTGCTTCTCCCGCTCCAGTGCCAGGCAACTCCATGGTGTTCATTGATGGAAAAGACTGCGTTCAGGACACTGTTGCGATCCCAACCAAAGAATGTCGCCAGGGCACGGGCTCACGACTTACTGATGCAGACGTGAAGGCGGTGATGAAGGGCATCCAAGTTCCTCTGGAAGCAAAGATTCATGTTCTGTCGCCAACGGCTCATCCTTTCGACCACTTCGGGCTAGGGATTATGGTGTATCGAGAGCATTTTAACCGCGGGTTGTGCCTTCCTCCACATCCCTTCGTTCTCGGATTCTGTCGCGCCACCGATGTACACTTGCCCATCTTAATCACAATGCCCTAGGATGCCTACACGCTTTCCTGGCTGTTTGTGCCGACGTCGAAATTACCCCGGATGCCCGGGAGTTCGTGAATATTTTCATGACCAGAGTGAAGTCCACCGCTACTAAGGAAGATATATCCATTCTCGCAACGTCCGGTTATTCTTTTTCAAACGTATGAATCTGGAGGGTGACTGGTCTTCCAACTGGTTTGTTATTTACCCACCACCCGGTAGATTTATCGGGGTTGCTTATATCGGAGATATTGTCAAGGGGCAACTGGTCGCCTCGATGCCCCCATTGGAAGAAGTAACTGAGGCAGGTGATGTCCTTAAGAAATTAAGTTCGTCGAAGTTGCATCCCATTACTCACTATTTGACTGAGAAATGTCTAGCCTCGACCCAGAACTATATCGGTCGTAAGTTCCTCTTCGCACCTTCTTATTTTATGCTTTTGTTACCCTCGGTCGCTGAATTTTTGTTTACCGCAAAATTTACACTTTCCGGAGATAAATTATCTCTTCTGCATAACTGAGAACTCATCAATTACCGGTCTATTGATGAGAAGAAAACCGCGCCATCCGCGCTTCCGGTGGCAAAGTCTGAAGTCCCACTGGAACTAAAAGGAAAGCTCCCGAAGGACACAAGAGGTCAGAGGGGCAAAAATTCAAGTTAGTGAAGAAGGGAGAAACTGTTACCGGTACCGTTGCTAATCCCATCGGTCCCCTTGCTATCATTTCCACCAAAACAGGTATTATTCTTGCGTCTACCCCTGTCTGTAGCCCGAGTGGGGCAAAAAAATATGTGGATTCAACCCCCATATCGCTCATCTTCCCTGATCTGCATAGCTCTTTTTGTGTAGAAGAAGGGTTAACTCAAAATACATATTCCATTTTTTCCACCGGTATTCCCTTTTACGGTCTTCCTTTTCTTTCCCGTCCGACCCATTTTTTGTTATTTTCTTACCGGTCTATTTTCTCTTACAGTTGTTCATAGCGCTCTGCAAGATCCGGAGCTAGAACGGACTTGCCGTCCTACAAAGGGTGTGACCATCGTTGAAGGTGGTGCCTCAGAGAGGAAGAGCAATCCTCAAGTCCCTCTCGGAAAGGGCAAGGGCGTGGCGGAAGAAAGCTCTTCTTCTGAGTCCTCCGGTGATCCTACTGACTTAGCTCCAAGGCCCGGAGCTGGGTCCTCTACTCAACCCATGCCGCTCTTTTCGGAACAGAGGAGCAAACACACTCAAGACAAGTTGGGAGCTCGCTCTTCTCCTCCCCCTTGTTGCGACCCATCATTCTCCGGTCTCTCTATGAAAGAAGATTGGTGCTATCACCGGGGTAACCCGATTCCCCGCATCCCAAATGTGGAAGGGATGAAATATAAGTCTCTCTAGAAGGCTGCGGCCAAGCTCACGAGAAGTGAAAACACATTTTTGCTCCTTCCTCCCATCCATCTCCTTTGAAGGAGAAACTTCGGATCGGCGAAGGGGGAACTGATGCCATCATCCGCCATTCCATATCAGAAGAAGATGCCTTTAATCGATTATGGCAGGGTTTGATACAGGTTTGATATTTGTGTTTCTTCCATTCCAACTTTGACATTTTTGTTTTTACGTGTTGTGTTGCTTTCTAGGCTGTTGCGATGGCCTAGTGTGTGGAGACCCAGTCCCAACACTTTACCAAAACTCTCAATTCAACTGAGATGCGTGTGGAGAAATACAAAACACTCTTTAAGAAGTTGAGTGTGATGCACCAGAGGAAGATGAAATTTGCTCGACTGGAGAAGATAAAAGCCTTGCGGAAGCAGGCGGATAAATACCAGACGCAGCTTGGGAGGATTCATTCTCAATTTGAAAGGGAGAAATCCATTCTCCAGAAGGATCCCTCTCGCGACTTCTGGGAGAAGGTCGTTAATGAGGTGCGGGCGTAGGTGAAGGCGGAGCTCGAACAAGCGCAGGCTCAGTTCGAAGACGAGAAAATGGCACTCCGCGAAGAATTTGGGAGGACATGTCTGTGGCCCAAGAAGATGCTATAAACAGGGCACAAGCTGCCTTCAACGACGAAAAGCGAGTCTACCAAGAGCAAATTGCGGAAGCAAAAAGATTGCCGAGGACCTCCGGACGTCGTTTGAATCGGAACTAGACAAAAAACGTCAGATGCTACAAGAAGCAGAGGTTAAGCATAATGACCTTAAGAATGAACTGCGTGGGGAGAAGGAGGAGCTAGCCCAGGTAGTTCTACGCATCCGGAATCTTGAGGAACAACTCAAGGCAAAAGAGAAGGAGCTTACTGGTAAATCCCATACCTTTCCTTCTTTTTTGTTACATTAACCGTGATACTCTACTTAACCATTTCTTAATTATACAGAGAGGCCAAGCCCTCTTCTGGAGACTACCGGAAATTTAGACTTTTGGATTACAAATGTTGCTAACCTGAAAGCTTCTATGATCACTTCGGAGTCTGAGCGAGATCGGTACCGCAGCCTTACCATATCCTATGAGGATCAACTTGCCAAACTCAAGGGGTGCAGACAGAACTCCAGGAGAAGGACCGCCATTTCCAGCTTGAAGGAAGTTCTCTCATCCCAGTGTCGAAAATTTGTTGGCGAGTGCCAACGGATTGTGTTGGAGTTCTTCTCCCGCAAGCAGAAACCTTTGGACGAGGACTTGTATGACAGTCCCGAGTTTAAAGCTCTTGCCCGTGCTACCGGATACCATGGGAGCTTAGTAGATTCTCTCGTCCTGTGGGTAACACATGTTTTGCCCCATCTTTCATAGCATCTGCCAACTTTCAAGCCCCTGCCGGTGGAGCGCTTGCCCGGTCGCTGAGGAGAAGAAGACTCCGAGGGAAGCACCTTAACTATGTAGAAAAAGCCTGAACAACCTGCATCATAGAGCTTCAAACAATTTTTTGCAGAACTTTAATTTTGCTATACTTTTGTACCGGGGAGATTTTGGCAAGTACTTTTGTGTGTTTTTCTTGAAATTTATCCAGTTCTTTTGGGCGTGTCCGGAGCGATCGGTTTTCCCGAAAGTTGATAGTTTTTTTGTATATAAATAATTATTTGTTCCTTTAAATTTTTTTCTTCTCCGGTAATTGCATTGTTTATTAACACACTCTACCATTGTACGATGGTGAGATCGTCGATTTATCACTCTACCGTCATAACAACGGTGAGATTGTCTAATATACACTCTACTGCCATACTAACAGGGAGATCGTCGGATACAAACACTCTACCATCATACCGATGGTGAGATCGTCAGATATACATTCTACCATCATACCGATGGTGAGATCGTCGGATATGCTTTAGAGATAATACTTGTAGTATCAATGAGTTTCTCTTTTTCTAAAAAACGTCAAACACACATATGGATTTTATCAACTTGTATGTTGGAAACATATGGCTACACATAAAAAAATTAAGACATTCAGCGTGCCAAGAGTGAGGTAAGTTCCTTCCGTCCAAATCTCGGACCCTATAAGATGTCTGGGCCGTCTTGGCTTCTACAACATATGGACCTTCCCACTGGGTTGTAACTTTGTTGGTTGCTTTACTTCCCGGAGCACCAAATCACCAGGCATGACAGATCGTTCCCTTACTCTTTTGTTGAAGTAACGTTCAACCCTCAGCTTATCATTTTGATTTTTTAGTTCTGCAATCGTTCACCTTTTGTATAGGAAATCTAACTCATCACGAATGCCATTGTCATTTTCTTCTTCACCATATCCTTCAATCCTTTTTGAAGGTATCATAATTTCAACAGGCACCACTGCCCTAATCCATACGTCAACCTGTATGGGGTTTCCCCCGTTGGTCCCCTGACAGTTGTTCTGTTAGCCCATAAAACTTGCGGTAACATTTCCGCCCATTTTCCTTTCTTACCTTCTAGCTTCTTTTTTCAAGGCATTTATGATCTGGCCGTTAGTGTTCTCCACCTGGCCATTTGCCTGCGGATGTGCCACAGATGCGAATCTTAAGTCAATCTTCCATTTCTCACAGAATTCCTGAAATCTTTTACAGTTGAACTGCGCACCGTTATTTGTTATAATCACTCTCGGTAGGCCAAACTAACATATGATGTTTTCCCAAACAAATTCTTCCATTTTTCGTGCGGTTATATTACCACAGGCAGTGCTTCTGCCCACTTGGTGAAGTAGTTCACTGCGACATACATAAACTTATACCTTCCGGGAGAGGCTTCTGGGAACGGGCCAATAATATCCAATCCCAATTTCGCAAAAGGGACCAGAGAGGTGATAGACTTCATTTCGGCGGGTGGGTTTCCAATCTTTGGACCATGTATTTGACATTGTGCGCACTCTTTCACATATTTTTACATAGTTTCTGAATGTTGGCCAAAAATAGCCCATCCTCAAGATTTTATGCATTATCGTTCTTTCTCCCTGATGATTTCCACGCACTCCATTGTGTACTTCGTTAATGAGTTGTAAACCCTGTTCCTCCGCTACACATTTTAATGTTGCCTTTCGAAAGATCGCTTATACAGTTGATCATTTTCAAAGAAAATGATGTTACCCTTCTTTTTACCGTCCTGGCTTCTTTTGAATCTTCCGGAAGCAACCCTTCCCGAATATATCGGACGATCGGGGCCATCCATGATCCCTCGGACTAATTACCTCTACAACATTGTGTCTATGTTCTCTATACCGGAGGATTTTTAAGTTGTAGCAAGACTTCTTCCAGTATTCCTTTCGCTTTGCTGGCCACTTAGCCAATACATCTGCTTCCGAATTTGGCTCTCTTGGTATGTGTCGAAGGTTGCATTTTGAGAATTTTGCTCTTAGACTGGACTTTTGTCAAGTAGTGATTCAATTTTTCTTCTTTAGCCTCAAAGATGTTCTCACTTTGCCTTGTTACAAGCAAGGATCAGATTGTACCTCCAAATCTGCAATTTTTATCATAACCAATTTATTGAAAAATAAATAATAAGGGATGAATTCCAAACTTATTTTGTTGTGCGTATAAACACTAGTAGAAAAAAGGCCTATTTCGGCGGTTCAATGGCCTATTTCGGCGGTTTACACCGCCGAAATGAGCACCGCCGAAATAGGTGTCCTATCTCGGCGGTTCTTAGAGAACAACCGCCGAGATAGACCCATGGGATTGACCGATGCTGAGATTGACCATGAGTCTATCTCGGCGGTTTTTCACTAAGAACCGCCGAGATAGACTCATGGTCAATCTCAGCATCGGTTAATCCCATGGTCTATCTCGGCGGTTGTTCTCTAAGAACCGCCGAGATGGGGTATTTTTTTTTGTTTTTTTCCATCCCAGCTTATATATATATATATATTCACCGCATTTGGTTCAATGAGACCTGTAATAAAGCTTCATCCATACAGGGAGCTCCAGCACACATTTAAAAAGTTATAAAAGCTCCCAATTAATACCAACGACGCACCACAATTTGAGAGTTAACAAAACCAATGCAATTACACTTAATTACACACTTTCATTACAAATAAAAAACAACATTACAATTCAAATCTACCATTACACCATCCACAAGTGTACAAAGTTACAATTACATACTCGAAAAAGTTCACAAAACATTTTCATGATCATCAATTCATTAAACTTGTGCAGACGAACTCCGACCATTCCTCAAGCATCTCAACAATTTGAGCATCATCATACTGACCACCTTTGAACACTTCTTCGTAAGCCTTGAAAAAAAATGAACATTAATCTAAAACGTACAAGTCTAACAACATGTAAAGAGCATAACTGAAACTTTCAAAGAATGTTACCTTGTCTAACGAGTGCTCTGGTAAAAGGTTCGACGCTCCTACTATGTCACTCATGAATCTCATGACATAGTATCCACATTCTGAACCCCCAGGCTGCACCGGACACTATACAAACGCACATATTGACAGTTATAAACAAGTTTAAACATTATCACACAAATTTATCAATTAATAGAGTACCTTGACAGTGTTCCAAGGGATGTTACTCTTCATTGTTTTATTCTGGAGAGATAATGCAGCTCTCATGGAACTATATACATCAGCAATATATATAGTTTTAAGCATCAGTAGCAAGTTATGAAACAGTTAATGTTAAGTAATAATAATTGTTGTTTACGATAACAAACTAATTACCTCAGTATTGCGGTGGAGATCTTCGGTCTCTTGGCACTCGTACCAAGTGAGTCAAATTGCAAGATTCGTGGGTGCTTCAACATCACCAGCACAAGCAATGACCAATGTCGACTGTCCACAAATTACACAATGTGTTGAAATCATTAAGCAACTAACACAAACTATATGTTTTAGATAATACTAAGAGAAATAGTCAAATATCATACCCTGAATGATATGGCAGCATAATAAATGACTTGTTAGAACATTCAAAGAGGGCATTCGTCATATATTGCATAAGGCCTTCCATATCACTTGTCATCTGGACTTCACTGCACATAGCAGGACACAGGAATCCGAATCTGTGATCTTCATAGACATTGATCGCCTTATTATGCACCCACCTATGAGGCAATATCATTAGTCATTAACTTTTTATTCAAACTCTAATTCATCACCAATCAATGAATTCAAAATATAAAAGGTAGAAGTCACTCACATGGCGGCTGACTTGAGAATCGACACATTCAACCAATCCCTCCTGAAGCACTCCTCGAAGTCGGACATATACATCCCAAATCGATGTATATCTTCTCCTTGAACTATATAGTGAAATATCCGCTCGGGATCTTCCACAGTGAGGGAATCACAATCAGGTGTAGCAGCAACAACGATGAATGCAGAATCTGCATATTAGTCGACAAGCCGGCCAATATTCTTTTCTCCCCACCAAAGCAGGTCTAAGCACGAAATTTGTGGATGCCTTTGATTGCACAGGTGCAGCAATTCTTTTTCCTTTGCCCTTATCAGTCTTCGGTCGGCTCATATCCTATGATATTAGTCTAATTAAGTATATGGATGCAAGGTGGTACACCAATAGTTTTATAGCAACGGTTAAGAGTAAATACCTGCCCAGGGAGTCTGACCAATCGTACAGGCCACTGCACTGTCAAAGTTTGTGCGGAACGCAAGGTAGGTCTTTGTGAGATCGGCACCGGTAAACCGACGTCAGCATGCTCTGCAACAAATTCGTCCAGAAGCACTCGTGCATGGTAATGTCGGAGTGGTTCACCGTGCACAATATCACTTGGAACTGAAAGGAAAAGTTTTCCCCATGCCACCATGACCTCTTCTACTCCAATTTGTAAAAAACAGATGACACTCAGTGGGTGCCTGAGTGTTATGTGGAACTTGTTTAGATAAAAATTGAGAATTCCTCTATGATGATATTAGTGATCAAGTGAAAAATCTTAATCGTCATGTACTCAATTGAAATGTTAGTCTAACCTTTAGAGATGCATAGGGAAACGGCTCAGCCGAGTGGACACTACTTCTCACTACCGGTGCACTCTGCTGCTGAATGGGTGACTCAACTGGTGGTCGAGAAACCTCTTGGCTGTCATGCTGCTGTGGCTGAAGCCTTGACATAGCCTGAGCGATCCTCTCGTCGACGCTCTGAGTAATCCTCTGCTCCATCTCAGCCAACGCTCTCAGGTGCTCCTCGTAGCTAATCGTCTTTCCCTGTGCAATTCTGGACCCGGGTACGCCAAATGCCTGGCGGATACCAACGTGCCCACCAAACCCAATGGCACGACCTGGATGATCCTTCTTACCAAGAGCGCGTGTAAGAGGATCATCATTCCTCTGTGAGGTCCAGGTGCCCTGGGTGAGCTGAGAGCTTAATTCACCCTAATACAACACACAAATACAGTTATTAGTTTAACATAAGTTCATATACAAATGAAATGAACAGTTTGACTAAAAATGAAATGATATCACTTACCATTTGAGCAATAACTGCTCTCGTGGCTTCATCGTATTGAGGATTTTCGGGAGTAGAGTTCTTCGGAATGTGGCTTAACTCCCACACTTTCATTCTTCTGCCACTGGCATCCAATGAGCCATCCGTGGGCAGATATCCCTTTTGCTCCCATTCTGGTACCCTTTGAGCAATACTTTTTCCACCTAAGTGGTGAGGGTACAGATTCTTCTTAGCATTTGCTTGTTGTGTGCACGGAGAGCCTGCATAAATTAATGGGATCATGTTTAGTGAAATTGAAACACAAAAAACATAAGAAATTAAGATTAATTTATGTATGTATGACAATAAAGTGGACCTGGAACTCTGGTGTGTGACGTGTCTCAACAAATTGTACCCATTGCTCTTCGTTGATGCCCTCGTAAACCTCCCATGGTGGTCTCTCACCGTCTCCACCATGATCTGGAGCATCTGGATCTTCTGGATCAGGCATCTTGTAGATGTACTTGTCAGCCAACTTATTCTTGTGGTCCCGGAACTGTTTCGACATCGCTGATAGCACATCCTTTTTAAGTGCGGGATCCACGGAGAAACGAGACTACGTACATGATCATTCAGTTAGTAAAGTAAACATAAATGTTCTATTATTTCACAAAAGATCATAGTAATAATGTAGAGATTTACCTGAAGACGCTGAAACATAGTATCCTTCAATGCTTGAGGCACTTGCTTCCAGTTGTGGTTTATGTTGCAATATGACTTCACCAAATGGCTACCGTAAGCGGTGAAGTCATTCTTCCAATTTCCATGGGGTTGGTTGAACTGATTGAAGTCCACCGGTTTTGTAGGAGGGCCCTTGTTAGCCTTCAGCCCACGTGTTGCACCTCTCTTCTTTTGCTTCTTCGCCTCTGGTGGGACAACTGACTCCTCTTCGGTCTGCTGTGAAGGGCCAGCCTCAGTCTCGTGTACTGCTAACTGGTCCTTCTTCTTCTTTCATCCTCTTGTGACCCGCTTACTTGGTCTATTCTGCTGTGGCTCAGGTTCTCCAGTCAAGAGAAGCTGTCCAATGGGGTCATCCATAGGGTGATCATCCACTGCAAAAAAAAATAATAAAGCATTTTCATCAGATAAAGTCATAACATAAATACTATGATGCATAACAATAACAGTTAAGATGACATTACAGTCTACATTCTACTAACAACATTACCTGACACGTACAAAAACATAAATCATTTCATATTTCTACCCAAACACCCTCATCATGGTCTGATCGTGCGTAGAGCAAATCGTTTTCGGTATCATCAATCGAATCCGGTAATCCAGTAGGAAACAAGGATGTTTCCTCTACAGTCCCATTTTCATCGTTATCCTCATTTTCATTTTCGATTACAACCGGCCTTCTTCCTGGAAGAACAACAGACCATCTGCAGTCTTTCGGATCCTCAACATACCACACTTGTTCGCAATCCTTTCCCAGAACAAATTGATCATCATTATAACCGTGTAACCGTGAAAGATCAACCAAGGTAAGCCCTCCATCATTTTGGTACCCGCGTCGGTTGTCCACCCACTTGCACCGGAACAACAGAAAGGAATCAATGTCATAGTCTAGTTCCCAGATGTCCTCGATGACACCATAATACCAACTAGAGTTACTAACTGGTTGAGATCGGTTACCGCTGTGGTACTCAGTGGCAGCAGCTTCAATTTTTACCCACTATTCTGGTTTATCGATTTGGCATCTTGGCGTGCAGTGTAGTATGTATACCCACTAATATCATACCCCTCAAATGATGTAATATTAGTTTCAGGTCCGATTGCCAAACATCTGATCTCTTCGCTTACAGCTTCTGGATCTGATGATGCTAATGTCAACATGATGTTTGAACCATTGGATAAAAACTCGGTTTTGTTCCTTTGTCAGCCAAATGTGGCCTTTCAAAGGATTTTGATGCCTTAACTCAACCATATGGGTTTCCAAATAAGTTCAACAACCTCAAGATGTTGTAAGACAAACAAATGTGCTTGATGAATAAGTAGACGCGAAACTTGCACGATCTTTCTACCAATAACACCTTTACCCTTAAACCTGCCATAGTGTCGTGGTTTTGGGATACCAATAGACTCTGCCTCACTCAAATAATCGGTCACAAATTCCGTGACTTCCTCAGTCACTGTTGCTTCAACAATGCTCCCCTCTGGTCGATACCTATTCTTCATTCTACTTTTCAGAATACCCATGTACCGTTCAAAAGGGTACATGTACCGTAAGTATACCGGACCACAGAACTGTATCTCTCGAACGATGTGCACAATTAGATGCACCATTATATCAAAGAAAGATGGTGGGAAATACATCTCAAGTTGACATAATGTGACAACAATTTCACGTTGTAGATCATCTAGAGAGGTTACGTCAATTGCCTTGGAGCAAACAGCGTTGAAAAAGAAACATAACCGAGTTAAAGCATTTCTGACATCAGATGGCAATATCCCTCGAATTGCGACCGGAAGAAGATGTAACATCAGTACATGATAATCGTGAGATTTCATGCCTAAAAGTTTTAAATCCTTCATCGATACAATGTTCTTCCAGTTTGAAGAGTACCCAGACGGTACTTTTACCGAGTGCAGACATTTGCAGAAACTAATCTTTTCAGCCTTTGAGAGCGTGTAGCATGCAGGAGGTAGGTAGATTCGTTTCCCATTCTCTTGTGGGTGTAACTCCTTTCGTATACCCATGGTTTGCATGTCCTTTCTGATTTTCAATCCGTCTTTTGTTTTGCCGGGTATATTGAGTAAAGTCCCACTCACTGCCTCACCAACGTTCTTCACAATGTGCATGATGTCTAAGCAGTGTCTCACAGAAAGATGACGCCAATAAGGTAGTTCCCAAAAGATAGAACACTTTTTCCAAATGTTTTTCGCCGGTTTTGATGTGTTTCCAAATACATTTGCAATGTCCTTAACCTTTTCGTACACTTCCTCAGAGCTCAGAGGTAGACGGGCCACACGAGTTTCGGCTTGACCATTGAACAACTTTCTCTTCGTTACTCGATAAGGGTGATCTTCGGGAGAAGACGTCGATGACACATATAAACATTCTTCCCACAATGTTTTAAACGGTCCGAACAAGTGTCTTCCTCGCATATGGGACATGCAAATGTTCCTTTAACCGTGTAACCGGACAAGTTCCCATACGCAGGGAAGTCATTGACGGTACAGAACAACAAAGCCTTGAGCGTGAAATTCTCTCTTGCATAAGCATCATATACCACGGTCCCCTCATTCCACAATAGCTTCAGATCGTCGATCAGAGGGGCAAGGTACACATCAATGCTATTACCTGGCTGCTTGGGACCAGATATCAGGAGAGATAACATGATGTACTTTCGTTTCATACACAACCATGAGGGCAAATTGTAGATCACTAGCAGAACAGGCCATGTACTGTGTTGACTACTCAATGTGCCGTACGGGTTCATTCCATCAGTACATAACCCAAGCCTCAGATTCCTATCTTCATGTCCGAAATGTTCTTTGTACCGTCTATTGATGTTTCTCCACTGAGCCCATCTGCTGGATGTCTTAGTTTCTCATCACTCTTTCTACCCTCCGCATGCCATCGTAAGTTCTTTGCATCTTTCGGATTCGTAAACAACCGTTTGAATCTGGGTATAATCGGCAAATACCAAACTAGTTTTGCTGGAGGGCTTATTTTTTTCTGAACGGAGGAGTACTCACCATCTTTATGCTTATACCGGGACAACGAACATTTCGGGCAATTGTCCAGATGTTCGTATTCACCCCTGTACAACACACAGTTGTTTGGACACGTGTGAATTTTTTTGTACTCTACTCCCATTGGACACACCCATTTCTTTGCCTCATACGTGGTGGTAGGGAGACCGTTCTCATCCGGTAGCATATCATGAATCAGCTCGAGGAATGTCGTGAAACCTTTGTCACTCAATCCATATCTTCCCTTCAGGTTGAACAAATTCAATATAGCTGTCAATTTCGTGTACTTAGTGCAAGTAGGATACAACACCGTTTTGGATGCGTCCAACAACCTTTGATACTCATCCGGCCGGTCGACAAAATTATCCTCAATGTTATCAAGCATCTCGTCAATTTGTTCATCATGATAAGTCGACTCACTGTCAACATTGACTCCGGAAGCGCTTGGGAGTTCTGACTCGTTAATAGTATCGAATGTCTGCTCGGTTCTTGAGTTACACCGATCGTGACTGTAGGAAGCTGAAGCATTATCTTCAACAGGTTCTCCATGAAAAATCCATTTTCTATAATGTGGCATGAAACCACGGGTCTTCACATGGAGTTGTACGACGTTGATGCTTGAATAATGTCTAACCACACCACAATCAACACAAGGACATGGAATTTTCTCCGCCTTTGTCATGTCCTTGTGTTGCACTGCAGCTTTGCAAAACTCTTTCAGCATTTTGTCAAAATGTTCCCCTCTATCACCATACATCCAGTCACGCTCCATACTATATGTGCAACAAATCACAGGTGTGAGTTAGAGCCTTTGTAGAATATGGTATGTATTAAGTTGCACATGTTTATTTCTTAATGGAGCATGACTGGGATGATTGTCAATTAGTCTAGCCTAACTCTAAGGTTGCAAACACAAAATAAACTAGCATTTTAAATTTAAGAAATTGTTGCACTTCTAAAACAGAAACCGGTGTTTAAAACAATATTACGAATACTTTTTCTACAAAAAATTCGACATGACCTTTGCATAATTGTACACATCCCGTGCTTATTATTCAGCACTCACCAAAGTCATCACAACCACAAACATTCCAACAATGGCAGCAACCAACAATTAAAATAAATCAATTCTTTACTAGCTAACTGAAAACCAATTGCAAATTCAGATCATCAAACCAACACTTTCAATTCTCCACCGTATAAGTTCAAACCGGTTTAGAGATTAAAACAGAATCGAGAGTTAAAATACGTACTTGTTTTTTAAGGATTTATGGAAGGGGAGACTGGTGCCTGAGAGGTAGGCTTCTGTGCGAGAGATGCAACAATACCACTTCTGATATGTCTCTGCAAGGGAGCAACAAAAAATAAATTACAAAAGAAATGCATCAACAAATATGGAATGAAGCTAATTATGTACTAGCACTTATATTTAAATACATAATTGCATTTATTAAACAAAAAATAAGGTTTAGTTACTTACTTGTGCACAGAGGAGGAAAGTGCAACAGTAATGGAAGAAGGCGGGAAACAAGAGGTGATTCACGGACTTGAATGTAGTGAGACCTGATAAAAAAAATTAGATATTGTTAGACATATACACATACATCAAACAATATTAATTACGAAGAGATTTTGAAAAAAAAATCGGCATGACTTTTGCATAATTTTACCTATCCCATGCTTATTATTAAGCATTCACCAACCATTCATCAACACAAATTTCCATCACAAATCAAACTAATACCAACTTTATCCATCAAACCAAATTTTAATAATTTGTGGAAATCAAATACAAAGTAAAAAAAAGACACAACCATGCTTATTATTAAGCATTCACCAATCATTCAACAACACAATTTCTATCATAAACCAAACTAATATATACCAAATTTATTCATCAAACCAAATTCCAATAATTTGTGGAAATCAAATACAAAGTACAAAAGAAAAATGATAAGTTAGATTATATTACCGGTTCGTAAATGAATTGTTCTCCGCTCCGCTTCAACATGTACAGAAGCTTCTTAAGTATTTATCTGTAGAGACACAAATACATATAGACACAAGAGAAACTCAGTAGTTGTGTTTGTTCCTTATATGCAGTTAGGTTGCAAATTTACAGTGAGTGAAGAGAATGAAGAGTTAAGTTAAAAAAATTACCGGTTCCTAAATGAATTGTTTTCAGCCCCTCTTCTCAATCGGGCGTGCGAGACGCGTGTAGCAGTACCAATCTCTACAGAGGCAACGCAGACGCAAAATAAATATGAATTGAGGGCAAAACAATATTGCTTACAATGTTTATAATTAGCTTATAATTATAAGCACAAATAATGCTCAAACATTGTTCCACCCCATATATAAGCATTATAAATCTAGCCCAAATAAGCTAACCTAACTATACTTAAAAGAAGGGCCAAAAACAGCAAAAAAATTCACTCGGACATTTCGTCAAACACCTTGTGCATACATAAATTTATTAGTTTAACAACCAAATCTTGCAAAGATTTCACACACACAATAAATATCAGCATCCACAATCACAATGTGACAACTATCTATCAATTTTAACAACACATTAACACATATTATTAAACAAAACCGAAACAAAACAACACATTAACAACTCACCAATGGCGCGACTGGTACTGGGCGGGAGGAGGGCGGCGACGACCACCGACGCGACAACCACCGACGGCGCGACGTCCGGCGAAGGCGGGAGGAGGAGGAGGGCGGGCGACGACAGTGGTGGTGGTGGTGGCGTCGGGTAGCGAATCGCCGAGGAACACAGAGAGAAGAAGGGGTTAATTAGGGTTAATGAAATAGTAAATGTGTCGGGGCGGGCTGGGGGCTAATTAAAACGACCTATTTCGGCGGTTCTTTGTTAGGAACCGCCGAAATAGACCCATCTGTAATAATAAAAAAAATAAAAAGACCTATTTCGGCGGTTCCTAACAAAGAACCGCCGAAATAGGTCATTTTATTAAAAAAAAAAAAATAGAAAAACCTATTTCGGCGGTTTCGTGTAAGGAACCGCCGAAATAGGTCTCTTTTATTTTTTTAATTATTACAAAGGGCCTATTTCGGCGGTTCATATCTAGGAACCGCCGAAATAGATGCCTCTTTTCAGACCGCATACATCTCGGGCCCCTATTTCGGCGGTTTTATCTACAACCGCCAAAATAGGGGCGCCAAAATAGACGTTTTTTATACTAGTGAAAGAACCTGTTACTTTTACGGCGGAGGCTATTTCCAACCCCTGTATCAATGCATCGTATTCTACTTCGTTGTTTGTTACTTAATTCGAACTCTAGTCTTATCGCATAGCTTATTTTTCTTTCATCGGGGGTCTGGACCACAACTCCAACCCCTGCTCCAGTTTTGCACCAGGTCCCGTCTACCCAAATTTTGTATGGCACTTCTGGTTCCTCTTCATAGAAGAAGCTTGTCTCGGTAATGAAGTCTGTCAGTGCCTGAGCTTTTATCACGGTTCACGGAGTATAATGGATTTCGAACTGTGTAAGTTCGACTGTCCAGCTTACCATCCTACCGGAAGCGTTTGGGTTATTTGTGATCTGCTTTAGTGGCCAATTGGTCCGGACAGTAATTCGATGCAACTGAAAATATGGTATCAGCTTCCTGATAGAGTTGTCAAAATTTGACCCAACCAAAAACCCGGCGTTTTATCCGAACTCGAAACCCGATTGAACCCGAAAATATTTAAATATAATAAACCCAAAACCCGATTGGGTAAAACCCGAAATGACCCGAACAATTTATACCCGAAACCGACCCGAACCCGAAATGACCCGAAATAATAGTAATTAAAAATTAGCCAAACTCGAATAACATGAAATAATAGTGACCATAAATTGTCCCAAACCTGAATGACCTAAATTAATCTGACAACAAAAATTGATTTAAACTTAGTATATCCGAATGAAATTCAGAATAGGCATTGTATTGAAAGTTCTATAATCTATATGTTGTATATTCTTATAGAAATTAGTTATATATTTATATTATATTTTTTTCAAAAAAATATTAACCATGACCCAAAATAACCAAAACCCGATTCTATCTGACACTATTACAACCCGAACCCGAAATGACCCGAACCCGAATGACCCGAACCCGAAATGACCCGAAAGTTTAATGACCCGAACGGATATTGACCCAAAAAGATATGACCCAAAACCCGAACGGATAACCCGTTTGACAGGCCTACTTCCTGGAAGCTATAACAAGAGCAAATAAAACCTTTTCAATGTTAGTGTACCTTGTCTCTGTGGAGTTCAAAATTTTGTCAGTGTAATAAACAACGATTTCTTTCTGTGTTTCTTTCATCACCAAAACTGCTGCCACAACCCACTCTGATACTGACAAATATAGGAACAAATCTTGGCCGGAGATGGAACACCAAGCTTTGGGAACTCGCGGAGCATCTTTTTAATCTGCTCAAAAGCTTCTGCACATTCTGTATCCCACTGGAATTGCTTATTCTTTTGGAGCACGTTAAAGAACGAATGAATTTTTCTAGAAGTTTGGAGCAAAATCTGACATCTGTGTGGTTTCTCTTCATTTAGCTTATACATCTCTTTGATATTTTTCGGTTGCGGAAGGTTGACGACTACCTGGGTTTTCTCCTGATCAACCTCGATTCCCCTTTACCCGACTATGAAACCCAGAAACTTTCCTCGGGTAACCCCGAAGACACTTTTTCAGGGTTTAATTTGATTTTGTATTTATCCAAGGTGGTGAAGGTCTCTTCGAGATCATTCATTTGCTGGGTTACGGAATCACTTCTTACTACTATGTCGTCTACATATGCCTCCACGTTCCGGGATAGTTGCCCCCGGAACACATCGTCGATCATCCGTTGAAAGGTCGCCCCAGCATTTTTAAATCCGAATGACATGACTTTGTAACAGAAGATTCCGGTCAAAGTGATAAAGATGGTTTTCTCCTGATTGCCCTCATTCATCATTATTTGATTATACCCGGAGAACGCATCTAAAAAACTCATTACACTACTTTGAGTTGTTGCCGCAACCAGCTTGTCTATGGAAGGTAATGGATAAAAAACTTTAGGACATGCTTTATTTAGATCTGTAAAATCCACACACATTCTCCATTTTCCATTTGCTTTTTTTGGCTAGCACTACATTTGACAATCATTTCGGATAAAAGACTTTTCTAATAAACCAGCTTCAAGAAGCTTCTCCACCTCTGTCCGGGCCGCCTCGTCTCTTTCTCTTCCTATGATCTGTTTCCTTTGTCTGATGGCCGGGAACTTGGGGTCCACGTTCAGATTATACTGGATAATGCTAGCGTTTACCCGGGCATGTCCTTTGGGCTCAAAGCAAATGTTTATCTTCTTTTTTCCAAAAATCTCATTAACCGAGTCTGTTCATCATGGTGAAAAGTGTTTCCAATTTTGAAAATTTTAGAAGGATCAGATTTTAGGGGTACCTCTTTTGGCAGATCCACCAGTACTATGGCCTTCTCTGAACTTTCCTTGTGCGCCCGGGCTCTGATTTCCCCTTCTTCATACTCTTGGGCTGATCCAACCTCCTTCACCACATCATCTTGGGGAAGTCCTCAGTGATCCGTACTTCGCACACTCTCGCCGTTTTTTGACTTCTGGGAATAGACACCAATTTTACAGACCTTGTCAAGTATTTGAGTTTGAGATAGTAAGTGCTGCAAACGACACCGAAGGCATTAATGCCCGGTCTTCCCAAATAGATGTTATACCCCGACAGATCCCGCATAATGTACAAAGTTATTTTTTCCGTTCTTCGATCGTCCTTCTGGCCCAGGGTCATCGTGACATCAACACTTCCGGATGCCTGTGCTGTAATTCCCCCTATGAACCCCCCGAAAGTAGCAGTAAACGGCTTGACTTTTTTGTCTGGAATTTCTAGTTTCCAGAATGCTGCTAAAGAGATTACGTTTGCCCCTGCTCCACTATCAACCAGGATGCTGCCTACCATCCTATCATTGACCTAGACCCGAATGACAAGGGGGTCATTGTGGGGGAAGTACACGCCTACCTCATCATCCTCTGTGAAATAAATCGGTGGAAGGGGCTCTTTCTTCTAGATCTTTCTTTCCGGCAACTCCTCATGAACCTCATGCACATGTCTTTTCTTTTATTTTGCGGTAAATGGCCCTTTCTCTTAAAATAGCCCGGTTATGACCCTAAATCGAAGGACTTACTGTGTTTTATCTTATCTCGGGGTGACATTCATCTCTCTGTCCATCTGTGCTCCCTTCGTTTCGACTAGTCCGAGATCAATTCTAGTAGTCATTGTTATTTTTCTGTTTGCCTTGGAGCTTTCTGTTTCTGTTTTTCTTGTCTCTTCCTTTGCTCATCAATCATGTTCAACTCTTTTGATAGTGTCGCACAATTGGTTGTCCGGTGATTATACTGTCCATGAAATTCACAGTATGCTATCAGGTTCTCCCCCGGGGCAGGCTTTCTAGGAGGTGGTAAGTAGCCTTCTTTTACCGTAGATGTGTACCGTCCTGGTGCAATAATGATGACTTTTGCTCCATACGTTGGCTTGTTTCCGGTGTAGACATCCTTTCCATAAGGCTTATACTTATACCTTACCCCCAGATTTCGGGGTAGATGTTTCACCGTAACCGGCACTACTAGACTGTCCTCCCCCTCCTGACTTCTTCTCATTAGCAGTCTTGAAGCTATTAAGTATTAACCAATTCTTTTGCCTAATTCTCGGTAATCTCGGATTTTAATCCGTGAGTCTGCGGTGCCTTAGAAGCAATTTTCCCGGCCAGCCTTGGGTGAGCTAACCCGTTTCCAAAATCCTTCACTAGTATTCACTCATCGACATCGTCCACTTCAGCCACCTGTTTGTGAAACGGTCGCTATATTCCTTCACCGACTCTCTTTTCTTCTGTTTGATGTCCATCACAAATTCAATTGATCCTTTCGAGATCTTATTGCTTGCAGCAAAGTAGAGTTGAAATCCTCGATAAGCTGTTAAACTTTAAAGCTTGAAATGGATTACGGCTTCCGGAAAAATCCAATCAGAGCCCTCTTGGTGAGGGTCCCCCTGGAAACAAGTTGCAGAGTGCTTGTGAGCTAATCCCTTGTGTATTCATCGTGAAGATGAACTTCTTGATGTGTTGAGCCGGATCTCCGGTTCCGTCGTAGCAGTCACTGGCAATCTCTCCTTCCTGCTTCCCTCTCCGCTTTTCGATGTGTCTTTAGCCTTGAGGCTTTCAATCACACTTGCCATTTCATCCATTTTCTTATGGTAATCCAGATCTCTCTCTATTAATTCCGTTGAAACCTCTCATTGCTCTCAACATTTTTTCTTAACATCCTACGCGAAACCCCGCATCAGATCACAGAGTTCCTCCTTCGAAAATGAGCTTCCCTCTGCTCCGGCTGCCTTTCCCTTTCCCTTATCAGATTGCGGCGCCATGATCAAACAAAATGTGTTTTGTGGATTGGATCGTGGTTGTTTTTCGACCGATCGTTCCCACAGACGACACCAAATGAAATTGCAATGGATCCTACTTCTATTTTCTCTCTGGACGATGAAAGGAATACTTGTCAATGTATTAATGTGAGCGTGTATTTTACATTGCCCAAGGCCCTTATTTATAGGTGTAGGGGTGAATTGTTTCCTTGTACAACTTGTGGGGCCTATCCTCTAGAACTTTCTATTTAACTTAAAAAACCACTTACATATGTGCACCTATTTCGTTTACATTTGATTGGTTACTTCGGACAATAACCATTCTCGTCTCCTTTAGTTTTACCGTTACGAAGATAACTTTTATACGCGCGGTCGTCTCTTTACATGTTTTCTACCGGTAGCTAGCTTCCTTGTCTTGTCTTCGGTGGATGATTTTCTTGCGACCCCCGGTAGCGTTCCACTTCAATGATAAAATTTGTTTCCTGCAATATTTTGATTGAAATCGGTTTTCAAAAGTTGCTTTGGAAATAGCAATTTTTTAAAAAATCATTCATGAAAGGTGGCACCTTTGAAGATATTTCATTACAGTATTAGACAATATTCATTTTATATTTTTTTCCTAATTTTCAAACTAAAGTTGTGATCACACATGGATGTTAGGGCAAAGTATAAACTGTGGCTAATTTTATGTGGAGCTGCAAGTGTGAATATTGGGATTATCACTTTCCAATCTAGTCTTGCTCCCCGATTACTGGGAGGTTCGTCGTTCCTTCACTATCATCTCTCAAGATTTGTCTCTGCTATTCCTTACGAGGCATGCCATCGAGAAACTCTATCGTTGAGTGCTTAAGTTTGAAAGGTTGGGACTCTCAAAGTGATAACGTCACAAGACACATGGTTAGGGATAATCACAACACGCACATTTTCAGGAACATGGGGAAGTAATGCATGGGAATGGATCTCCCATCCTCTACATAACTACGTGTGCTTAAAGCCCAAATTATTCACTGACTACGCTTTTCATGTACGAGTATCCCGTAAATACAAGATTTTATATGAATTGATAGCATGACATTAGGCGTTGGAAACACCCGTAGTGTAAAGGAAAATATGGAGAATTGAACATATGAAGTCTTCAAAGAAAGGCAAAGGGTGATCGAACAGTCATCATACAAGGGGTGACTACCCATCAAACCATCCTAGACATCAGACCAGACAGCAGGACACTAGAGGCTCAAAGCTCACTATATCTGGCTTTGGACTCGAGAGGGGGTAAATAATTTGGATCATGAGTTTTCAAGGTGTAGATCAATGACCATCTCACCCCGTGGGTTTAACCATTTAGTGTGATCCGGCTCATGTGGAATCAATCATCGACCAATTGACATCCCGACCTGTGAATATATCGGGTGACACAGAGGAATGCATGTCCTAAGCTACCTAATGCACTCATAACCCGCAGTAATAATCTGAAAGTTGTCAATAAACCAATGAAATTTGCATCAACCTACTTACTAAGAGTTTTGTCTTAAGGGTGGTGATTTCCAAATTGTTGTCTATTAACCTAAAGGGAAGTCGATTTCGTTCGACATAAGTGTCTCTTTCAGTAACGACCCCAAAATCAGCCTAGTTATAAGGTCAATACACGCCGCGCCTTATTACCTAAGACACGCAAGACTACTAACCGATCCTAAAGCCGAAATTTATTACTCAATTAATGATACAATCAATGCTTACAAGGCCCGGTCAAACGGTTTAACAAAACAGAAGCTCAGTAGATATAAAATACAATCGGACCTCTAGGTCGACAAATACAATTATGAACAAAAACTAAAAGAAGAGAAAGTAAAATGGCTCAAACTGGTCGGCTAACCAATCTGCAACACAATGAATTTATATTGGGGTGAGCAACCACAACTCAGTAAGTGATAAACTTCATCAGTATAAGCATGCTCAAAACACTTTTACATAACATAGCTACTATAGATGTAAGTTTCACAACTCATAATCAATACTGAAAGCACTTCAAAATGATCAGAGGTCAAATACAAAGCAGCACGGAACAAAATTCCAAAGGTAATTTATTAGCGGAATAGCATTTACAAAAGCCATAGAGTCTTTGCAAAACCGGAAGTCACTTGTCAAAACTATCAGTATCAGATGCACGAAAACAGAACAGAAGCAAAGATCTCATATAAAAGTATATTTGCATAACGAAACCTAATATTTGTGAAATAGAAGCCACAAACCAACACTATCAAAAGCTTAGAAGGCGGAAACAGAAGCGAAAGTCAAAACACGCTTAGCAAGACATATCAGAGTTCACAAACAGAGTGGGACGCTAGTTCTAAGCACACATAGAAAGGGTCGAAGACCCTTGGACCTGGAGATCCTCGACAATGCAGAAATGGTTTGAAGACCAATGGACCCGTTGGTCCGAGAATAGAAACGAGAGAGATAGCAGAACAGAGAATCAAAATGTTGAATGAGGAAAAGGAAATGAACGTGAGTAGGAAACTCCTTTTCCTATTTCTTACTAATATCTGTTCAGTAAACTACGACTTTACCCCTCCTCCTCACTTGGTTAACTCAGCCCTCAAATGATATAAATTTCCGCTAACATAAGGTTAGAAATAAAATTGCATTCTCTTTTAATTCTGAAAAGAAGAAAAAAAATCTAGGGTATCACACTTTATAATCGTGAGCTACTCATTAACCCAATTGTTGTCATGTTTGTTGATGATCTATCAAGTCCTAGCTATCCTCGTCAAGCACATTCTTTAAGTGTGGAGTAGAATAATCCTAGTCGAAATGAATCTTTAAAAGGTTTTGAAAGAATTTAGGGAATCTTGAAAATCCTGAATGGATTTAGTCTTCCTTGACCAAGTTTATGAGAAATACTCAAGTTTTCCTCAGCAAAGTTGTCATTCTGTGGAGGGTGATTTTTTCGGTATGAGGGGGTCTAACTAAATGATTATGACTAAAAATCCCAAATCCTAGAAATTTCATTATGTGAAGGGTGAAACCTTATTATCCTGGAATCCCTCAAATACCTACTTCATTGTTCATTTCCCATAAAGCTCTATGGGGAGTACCAGCGAACACTACACCTGCTATCAATGGGCTCCATGTGGACTTATGTCCCTAAATGTGGAAATTGATTAGAATCACCACCTAGTTTGACCTAAACGAACTGGGAAGGGAAGATGAAGGTTCTAAGAACCTTTAATTGACTATGAGATTTGTTACCTATGGATAGGACTTATCTTATCATACCAGAGATTCTTTATTGGGTTCGCACAGGGTTACACCCCTTAGAAGTGGCAAAGACCACGACTTCGAATGGTGCCTGAGAAAACCCTGGTCTCCAATTATCATGATTGCCTCTTTCAAAACCTTTTTAGAGAGATTAAATTTGATTAGCCATAGGGAGAGAATATGATAGGGGTAGAGTAGATATGTATGGTGAGGCGAGCATTTTGCCCAGCTAGTGCCAAAAGAAGGATTGATTGAATACGGGATGAAGGATTGAGGAAAATCTAAGACTGAATGAACAAGGCTAGAGGTCTAATAGTTTGAGGTTTATAGGGGCAAGAGAAATTTGAGTGTTTTGAAAGGTATGGGTACCACCTTAGAGCTAGGAAGGGATTTTTTATTGAAACGGGGTCGCACCCTAGTCGGGTTGCCTACATACTTAATTTTTTAAATCATACCGTATGTAGCTCATGGCCTATGGGATGGTTGGGTCTGTGAGGTAATTGTTGGGAAAATTACAAACATAGTAATTAAACCTAGCTAAAATGGGCAAGTGCACCCAATTCGTTGCAATAAAACAAGTGTCGTATCCACAAGGAAATTGGTTTCTAAATCCCAAGATTCAGTATAATAGTCAAGTGCGAATAAGTAGTAAAAGTGGGGGTTTAGCCATAGGCAAGCTTGGTTGTTTGTTAATTGAAGTGTGCAGTAAAAACAGTAAAATGTTTGTGTATGGAATGGATGGGGAGAGTACCCTAGGATAGTAGGAATCACCTAATTCACTCAAAGAACTTCAAAACCATAACTCATCATCTGAGTGCTTATTAGAGTTTAGCACATGAATCCCTAAATCATGGGAAATCCAATTCTTACCTAAATAATCAAACCCCTTAATTAAAGGAGGTTCAAGTCATCAAATAGCACTAAGCAAACACTCTTAATCAATAGCCCTAAGCATTCACTTCCAAAATCAAGAAAGCAAAAGTTAGGGTTTACTCCCTTCTTGGTCTAGTCCAAACTCAAGCTCAAATATTGAATGAAACCACCATAAATGCAATAAGAGATCAATTTAGTGCATTAATTGATATTGAAGGGAATAAAACAAGAGTAATAAATGAGTTAGGTTTCTAGCATTCAATGAGCAAAATGGGTTCAAACCCTCATCCTAGGATACAAATGGAACTACTAAGCCATAACTAAAGGAAAGAGCAAGGAGAAGGAAGAATTAGCCATTAGAAGAGCTCTCAAGCTTCAATGGAGGTAGAAATCTTCACTTTCTTCTTCCTCCTTTCTTCTCTTCTTTTCTCCTCTTCTTTTCTCCTTTATTTTCGCATCTCTCTCTTGTTTCAGGCTGGAGTCGTGTGTGTTGGATAATGGGGAAGGAAGCCCAAAATGTAGCCTCTTAAACGAAGATTCTGGGCAAAAATTCCGTCCGACCGACCTTGCAAGGTCGGTCGGACTCTCTTAGACGGAAGCACGTGACAGGTTTAAAGCTCGATCGACCTTGGACAAGGTCGGTCGATTCCAGTGTGTTTGGGACGGCTTGGACAGAGTCGGACCGACCTTGGCAAGGTCGGTCCCAAGGTCGGTCGGACCCAGAATGTCCTTCTTTTGTGCCGAAATTCTCCTGATGCTTCTCGTTGGCTTGGCATCCTTCCGAGGTGCTCGAACATTGATGCATTCTCTGATTAAGCTCTCAAAATGTATTCATATGAGTATTTACCTATTTGAATATGCCAAAAGTATAAGATCACTAATAAACACAAAAATACTCCATAAAGTGGTGAAATAAGTCATGCGCCAAATAAAATGACGGTAAATAAAGGCCTTGAGAAAGCACTATGTTTGTAATTTTCCAACAAATCTCTATTTTTCCTTTTGTTTTTCCTCAATGCCCATTCTTGAGAGAAGTTGGCCATGGTAAAAGTTCTCCAAGTTCCATAATCTGTAAGAACTCGGAAGCACTCTAGATCATACTGAAACTCTATATTTTCATTTGCCCTAAGCACACCCATGTCATCATGAGAGGTTGGTTGCACTCCTCTTGAGGTTTTTCACAAATTTTGCTCACTTAAATTCAAGAACTCATCTAAACATTTGCTTGCTTTAAATGTTCCTTCTTTTCGTGGGTCCTTAGCTAATTTTGCTTGAGGACAAGCAAATAGATAAGTGTGGGGGAGTTGATAAGTGGTGAAACAGTGCTTTCTCAAGACCTTTATTCACCGTCATTTTATTTGGTGCATGACTTATTTCACCACTTATGGAGTATTTTTGTGTTTATAGTGATCTTATACTTTTGGCATATTCAAATAGGTAAATACTCATATGAGTACATTTTGAGAGCTTAATCTGAGAATGCATCAATGTTCGAGCACCTCGGGAAGGATGCCATTCCAACGAGAAGCATCGGGAGAATTCCGGCACAAAAGAAGGACATTCTGGGTCCGACCGACCTTGGGACCGACCTTGCCAAGGTCTGTCCGACTCTGTCCAAGCCATCCCAAACACACTGGAATCGACCGACCTTGGGACCGACCTTTAAAACCTGTCACGTGCTTCCGTCTAAGAGAGTCCAACCGACCTTGGGACCGACCTTGCAAGGTCGGTCGGATGGAATTTTTGCCCAGAATCTTTGTTTAAGAGGCTGCATTATGGGGCTTCCTTCCCCATTATCCAACACACACGACTCCAGCCTGAAACAAGAGAAAGAGAGGCGAAAATAGAGGAGAAAAGAAGAGAAGAAAGAGGAAGAAGAAAGCGAAGATTTCTACCTCCATTGAAGCTTGGGAGCTCCTCTAATGGCTAATTCTTCCTTCTCCTTGCTCTTTCCTTTAGCTATGACCGAGTAGGTCCATTTGTATCCTAGGATGAGGTTTGAACCCATTTTGCTCATTGAATGCTAGAAACCTAACTCATTTATTACTCTCGTTTTATTCCTTCAATATCAATTAATGCACTAAATTGATCTCTTATTGCATTTATGGTGGTTTCATCAATATTAGAGCTTGAGTTTGGACTAGACCAAGAAGGGAGTAAACCCTAACTTTTGCTTTCTTGATTTTGGAAGTGAATATTAGGGCTATTGATTAAGAGTGTTTGCTTAAGCTATTTGATGACTTGAACCTCTTTAATTAAGGGGTTTGATTATTTAGGTAAGAATTGGATTTCCCAATTGGACGCATTGGCCGGCTGAGGGCAGGCGGGCTGGGTGCGTGCCGACCCCGGGAGACCATCATTCATGAGCTAAACTCTAATAGGCACTGAGATGATGAGTTATGACTTTGAAGTTCTTTGAGTGAATAGGTGATACCACTATCTAGGGTACCTCCCCATCCATTCCATACACAAACATTTACTGTATTTACTGCACACTTCAATTAACAAACAACCAAGCTTGCCTCTGGCTAAACCCCCACTTTACTACTTATTCGCACTTGACTATTATACCGAAGCTTGGGATTTAGAAACCAATTTCCTTGTGGATACGACACTTGTTTTATTACAACGAATTGGGTGCACTTGCCCATTTTAGCTAGGTTTAATTACTATGTTTGTAATTTTCCCAACAAGTTTTTGGCGCCGTTGCCGGGGAGTATTTTTGGGAAAATTACAAACATAGTAATTAAACCTAGCTAAAATGGGCAAGTGCACCCAATTCGTTGCAAAAACAAGTGTCGTATCCACAAGGAAATTGGTTTCTAAATCCAAGCTTCGGTATAATAGTCAAGTGCGAATAAGTAGTAAAAGTGGGGGTTTAGCCATAGGCAAGCTTGGTTTTTTGTTAATTGAAGTGCAGTAAAAACAGTAAAATGTTTGTGTATGGGATAGATGGGGAGAGTACCCTAGGATAGTGGGAATCACCTAATTCACTCAAAGAACTATAAAACCATAACTCATCATCTCAGTGCCTATTAGAGTTTAGCTCATGAATCCCCAAATCATGGGAAATCCAATTCTTACCTAAATAATCAAACCCCTTAATTAAAGGAGGTTCAAGTCATCAAATAGCATTAAGCAAGCACTCTTAATCAATAGCCCTAAGCATTCACTTCAAAAATCAAGAAAGCAAAAGTTAGGGTTTACTCCCTTCTTGGTCTAGTCCAAACTTAAGCTCAAATATTGAATGAAACCACCATAAATGCAATAAGAAATCAATTTAGTGCATTAATTGATATTGAAGGGAATAAAACGAGAGTAATAAATGAGTTAGGTTTCTAGCATTCAATGACCAAAATGGGTTCAAACCCTCATCCTAGGATACAAATGGAACTACTCAGCCATAGCTAAATGAAAGAGCAAGGAGAAGGAAGAATTAGACATTAGAGGAGCTCCCAAGCTTCAATGGAGGTAGAAATCTTCACTTTCTTCTTCCTCCTTTCTTCTCTCTCTTCTTTTCCCCTCTTCTTTTCTCCTCTATTTTCGCCTCTCTTTCTCTTGTTTCAGGCTGGAGTCGTCTATGTTGGATAATGGGGAAGGAAGCCCCAAAATGCAGCCTCTTAAACCAAGATTCTAGGCAAAAAATTCCGTCCGAACCGACCTTGCAAGGTCGGTCCCAAGGTCGGTCAGACTCTCTTAGACGGAAGCACGTGACAGGTTTTAAAGCACTATCGACCTTGGACAAGGTCGGTCCCAAGGTCGGTCGATTCCAGTGTGTTTGGGACGGCTTGGACAAAGTCGGACTGACCTTGGCAAGGTCGGTCCCAAGGTTGGTCAGACCCAGAATGTCCTTCTTTTGTGCCGGAATTCTCCCGATGCTTCTCGTTGGCTTGGCATCCTTCCCGAGGTGCTCGAACATTGATGCATTCTCAGATTAAGCTCTCAAAATGTACTCATATGAGTATTTTACCTATTTGAATATGCCAAAAGTATAAGATCACTAATAAACACAAAAAATACCATAAAGTGGTGAAATAAGTCATGCGTCAAATAAAATGACGGTGAATAAAGGCCTTGAGAAAGCACTATTTCACCACTTATCAGTAATCGAGGATTAGAAGTGTTCGGGTCTTTGAGGTGATTGGGAATTAAAAGTGTTCGAGGGAATTTTAGATCTTTGTGGTGACCATGAATTAGAAGTGCTTAAGGTTATTTGAAGTGTGGGGTGGTGGTGGGGGGGGGGGGGAACAAAAGAGCAAAAGGGTTTCTAGTTATTTTGAGGGTTGACAAAATTCTTGATCATTTGGGTGTGCTTGATGGATGGTTGGGATCATATATTAGGTTATCAAAGGGTTTAGGGTTATTGGGCTTGAGGTTCCAAAGGGTTGAAGTTTAGAAGAGTTTTTGGTTTTTAAAGGTTTGAAGATATTTCGGGGTTGAGAGAGTCTCCTGATTCCTACTGAGGTGCTTGAGTCCTTTGATGTGTTTAAATCCACTGAATCTCTGAGTCTGCTATGACATCTGAGTATGTTGACACGTTTGAGTCTACTGAGACATCCGAATCTATTGAGACATTTGAGTCTGCTGAGACATCCGAGTCTATTGAGATGTTCGAGTCTGCTGAGACACCCAAGTATGTTGAGACGTTTGAGTCTTCTAAGACATCTAGGTATGTTGAGACATTATAAGTTTGAGATTCTTAATTTTTAGAGGAGTTCAAAGTTTCAAGAAACTTGGGATTTTAGGTAGTTCTAAATTTCAAGGATTTTTCGGATTTTTGAAGTTTGAAAGGTTAGGAAAATTAATGATTTGAAATTCGAGAGTTGTGACATTTGGGATGTTGTGAACTCTTGAAGATGTTTGAGGGTATTAAAATGCCTTATGAAATATTTGAGTTCTTCTGAGGTACCCGAGATTTGAGATGCTAAGATGTTGAAGGTTTGGGATACTAAGATGTTTGAGGTTTTGAAACGTTGAAGTCTCTGAGACGCTCGTTTCTGTGAGACATTTAAGAGGTTGGAATGGTGGGAAATTTCATATTTGTTTGAATATTTTGTTGTTCAGAACAATTAAGGATGATTGTGAGTTTGAGAGCCTATGAAATGTTTGGAGAATTTCAGCATCTCAGTGTGTTTGAGATTTTCAATGCAAGTTCAAAAATTAGAGGCAAGTATGTAGGATCATTGGCTGACTAAATACTTCAAGCGGTTAGTCTTTAAAGTACTTTGACTCTATCGAAACTTAGGTCGTAAAAGCAGTCAATCGACACCAAGAAATACACAATATAAGCCCTTTATTACTTCTTCAAACAAAAGAACTTACACTGCCCACTGAGTATAGATGATCTACTCAGCGAACCTCACTCACTTGTCCTACAGAATATCTAATCGGAACAATGGCAACTGCAGCGAGTCTAGGAGCTCCCTAGAAAGACTCTATCGATTAAGCCAAATTAACTTGAGCTAACTGCTAGTACTTTTCTTTCTCAATTACAATGCAAAGTTTTCTCACTCTAATGTCAGAAAACATATCTCAAAAACCGTATGAAAGTAATTCCTTTATTTATAGTAGTTCCTAATAGTGACGTTGTGGAAGTTTTGTTTCCCCATTCTTAGGTGACAACGTTCTTCTCCTAAAGTTTCTGTCTTGACATGTTGAGCTTTGTTAATCAGTGTATTGGCTACAAAAATTGTGGCCCAAGAGTGTTAAACGACGTCCGTGGCTGCCTGAAGTCTCAGGTCCTTAAATCTCGCAACTAACAGATGATGGTAGTTGGTTGAAGGAGTCGATCAATGTATGCCTAATCTGACTCCTTTAGATTTGTCGAAAGTGCTTTTGTTTTCTTCAGATGGACTTCATGCGTGGATGGACTCCATGTTCGTAATTCCAAAAATGTATGGATTGATGTTGGAGGGAGATTAAAAAAATGATCAAAATTGAATAAACTGATTATTGAATGATTTAATCATTCAATGAATTGAGTATTGAATGAATTGGTTTTGAGGTTAAAATTCAGAATGGAACGAATTACATTCAATTAGGATTTTTTTTGAAGTTTTAAAATGATCTGAAAATGAATGATATTATTAATGAATTACGATTGAGTTTTGAATTTCTTTTTGGGCTTTAAGGAGGTGATTTGGGTATAGGGTGAAGAGACCCCCACTATTCTATTCATATATTTAAAGAAGGACACATGACCCACTAAGTGTGAAGAGACCCCCTCTATCCTAGGGTTTTTCTAAAATGACCAAAATAGAGATCATAACAACATCGCAAGAAATATTCAATGATGTTAATCATATACTAAATAATTGGGGATAACATGCAAAAGGTCTTCAATTGTAGCTAACTATAATGTCCAATGAAGATATAAGAGTAACTTATGCTAAGATTTCAGCTTCACCTATGTTCATACCCCTTGAGGAGGTTCTAACATTTTCATAAGCAAAAAAGTGTAGTGAAGCATGATATTAAGCCACAAGAATGAATTAGTCCTAATACTACAATAGATAACAAGAATATTAAGCGATTTATAATTTTTTACAAACAGAAATTCTAAAAGGATGAGCTGTTATGAGGGGTCGCATGACTCGCATCGATGCGTCTCACTTGAGTTGATAGAGATGTGAGATGAACCAACCGTTACTCATGTTTGAAGTAAAAACCCTGGTAGTCCTAGCCAAAATCCAGCTTCTCAGTCGTAGAGTAGTTTTCTGTTCCTCAAGCATTATATACATGTGATAGGACACAATAGAGAAAGGAAGATAAATAGTGTTGAGAGAATGATTGAGGTTGGGATGTGTGTAATGGGATCATACGACCCCTCTCAATGGGAGGAAAGTGAGCAATCTAATCATATTTGTTACCCCAATGCTAACATAGCAAAGATATTCAATTAGCAGGGAACTAGGGATTGTAAGATAATCAAGGGAAGGCGAGGCCAAATGACACTATCTTGAAGCTTCAGAGAACAACCCCATATTACAAGAGAAATCGGGCTCATGTCTGCAGCTTCTATATACGAGGGGAATGTACAAGAGGAGCTGAATGCCCTTACAGACATGAGATGCCTGAAACTGGCGAGTTGTCTCAACAAAACATAAAAGACCGATACTATGGGTATGTTTCTTTCTACGATACATCATTTCTGGTCATCTACTGTATGTATCGTTGAGTATACACCGAGTGAGACTAATTGTTGCTTATTAGGATTAGCTTAGACTTTTAGAAGCCAAGCTTGAATTCCAGTATTTTCTTAAAGAACAAAAAACTTGAGTGTCTTTTATAGTTCGCAGGTTTGTTTCATTGATTGCAATTTTTTTGGTTGCAACAGAGTAAATGATCCTGTGGCTCTAAAGCTTCTCAATAAAGCTGGTGAAATGCCGTCATTGGAACCCCCTAGTGACGAGAGCATAAAAACTCTGTATGTGGGTGGGTTGGATGCTCGAGTCAGTGAGCAAGACCTAAGGGACAACTTCTACGCCCATGGGGAAATCGAGTCTATAAGAATGGTTCTTCAACGTG
Organism: Limonium bicolor; assembly: GCA_023374045.1. NCBI lineage: Eukaryota > Viridiplantae > Streptophyta > Magnoliopsida > Caryophyllales > Plumbaginaceae > Limonium > Limonium bicolor. The sequence continues at coordinate 67,115,881 of CM041777.1, read as the reverse complement.
CTTGTGCTTTTGTTGCATACACCACACGTGAAGCTGCTGAGAAGGCAGCTGGGGAGCTTTCTAACAAGCTTGTCATCAAAGGGCTGAGGCTCAAGCTCATGTGGGGCCGTCCCCAACAGCCGAAGCCTGAAGTGGATGGCTCGGAAGAATCCAAACAACATGCAGTTACTCATAGTGGGTTGCTGCCTAGAGCAGTAATATCTCAACAACAAAACCCCCATCAGCCGCCTCCACCTGGTGCTCCCCCAAACCAGGTTGCACCACCTACGCAATATTTTAACATTCCTCCACCCCCCAGCCAGCAACAACGTGCTTTGTACCCGTCCATGGATCCACAGAGGATGGGGGCAATTGTGCACTCATCCCAGGATGGTGCTGGGTCTAGTAGTGGAGATGGAAAATCTAACCCAGAAAGGCACCCCAGAGTAATCCGGGTTACGGTTTTCATTACAATCACTCCCACCATCAACATGGCATGGGACCACCACAACCAGGGCAAGGACAAGGGCAGTATCACCATCAGCAGCCATACTACCCTCCATGGACATATGCCTCCACCATCTCAGTACCAGCAATTTTGGCCATCTTATCAGTCTACTGGTGGAGTGGCACCACCTCCAGCTGGCCCATCAGGTTCTACCCCGCAGCAGCATATGCCTCCACAGTCACAGCTGCAGCAGCAGTCTGCACCATCTGGTGCAGCTCCTCAGCAGTAATATCTGACTAGAGCATCCCCATCTTCTCAGAGCCAAATGTCAGGAAGCAGATCGATTGTCTTGATTTGTACTACCTTTAAAGGATTTAAGAGCCGACCGAGGTTTTGTATTTTGCTAATAGCTAAAGACTGCTACTTGTTTAATTTATGGCTGGTTCTCTACTTTCAGACACTGTGCTGATGCCTCTGGGTTGCTGGTTCTTCGTATTTTCCTACATGTATATAGTGGCAATCCTGACCTTCTGTATACGATCCTTCCTGGCTTCTCCAATTTGATTTTTTCTGAAATAACCAATAGGTGGCCCATGCAGTTCCCCGGGAGTAGGCTGCTGATATTGTTAACTAAATTCGTATTACAAGCAACTGATACATTGAAGGTAGAGCTCATCAAACGGGCTGGGTTCGGGAGGGACTGTATTGATTTTTGGGACTATTGAATTTTAGGCCGAATGTGCATAAATATTTGTCCAAGTCCGGTTTTAAATTTTTCGGATTGGGTCGGGTTAGATCTGGATTTATTTTAATCTCTATCATTGTCCCATATTTTTACATTTCTTTTGAAGATATATGTATTATATATGATATTAATTATATTAAATATAATAAATGCATACTTGTTGTATGCATTAATAATAGATATTATATATAATTTAAATAAATAGTAAAAGGTATTATATAAAATTAAATTAAATATATACTGCTATTTGTTATCAATGTTTGATTTTCTAACTCTAGACATAAGAATTAAAGAGGAAAAGATGAGGGGTAGAATTGGAAAATAGATGACATAAAAGTTAATACATGTTATATTTTGAAAATAGTAAAAGGATCCAAAAAAATATATTGAGAAATGAGATAGTATAATATTATATTTAAAACTATATATACATAATAATAAACCGGGCTGGACTAGTTGCAGACCTAATATTTTACCGAAGCCGATCCGGTTTTGTATTCGGGCTTAATTGTTGTCCAAACTCACTTGAAATTTTTGACAGATTTTTTCGGGTTTTATTTTTGGGCTGAGTGAGGTTGGATCATCGGACTGGATCAATGTTGATAAGCTCTAATTAAAGGGAAGAACTCTCCTACGGGAGTTTCAGCTGATGCAAATTAATGACCATGATTGGGGAGTTACTCTGATATAGAATCCCTAACCTTTTTAAAAAGAACAAAAAGAATATTGTAGAAGAGGATAGGAGGATGAAGGGCTTTTGAATCTACTTCTAGATAATTGGACTCTTTGGTGAGGGTTCTTCTGTAGAATCCTCTACCTAATAAAAACGTGTACGACAATCACGAGTAAATGTCGCAAAACCTGTGTTTGCTTTAATATTCCTCTAGTTAGTTAATGGGGTGTCGCCAACTACTTGTTGGTGAGACAATGCTCCAATAGAAGTTGATATTTGTTAGCTTAATCTACCCAAAAATATAATCGTGACCATTGACCAACGAAGGGAACCTAAATAAACCACCTTTGTTATTTCCCTTTATTCGCCCTCCTTTCCTCACTGATTTCTTTCGGTCAAGTATGGAGTTTAAGTATTCACGAGCATGCAATATATCCTCCCATAAAGACTAGTTAAATTTAGTGTAATACAAAACATGAATAATAATTTGTGTTGATGGAGGAATTCGTTAATCATTATACTTCATGATCATATGGCATCTTACCAAATACTTTCCACATGTACCTCGCAAATGAACTCTTGCTGATGTGAAAGATGGTTCATCCCACATCGATAGATTAGAATATGGGATACTAGTCCCCTTACCATAAAGAGGGGCTAGTATCATTCATTCTAACTCATCCCAACAATTAGTAATTTCTTCTGAATGCTAAATTGTAATCTCCTCTCTATATCTCTTAAAGTATAAATAAAAGAGTTCTGGTAGTGTCCGAGGAAGTAAAAAGGCTGAACCTCGTAAAATTCCGGTGTCCCTTTTATAGCTTTATTTAGCAGCTTTTGGTGGGTAATTTTGTAGTGCTTTATTGTGCTAAGAAATTACAGTCAGAAAGTTCTGTCTAAGGAAGTGGTTCTTAAGTGGGACCATTGTGACCCTACCACGACCTGGGAATTTTCCTGTACGAAGTGATTTTCTAGTACAATAATTTACTCTCTTACCCAGTCGCTTCCGCAACAAGTGGTATCAGAGCCAAGGTTCTGTCTTAGTATGCTCTGTGGTTGCAGCTAGCCTGATCTTCCACATCAGAAAAGCGTTCCTTTGTTCAGTTGATACGTCGTAGCGCTGCTAAATAAAAATTGGAGTAGAAATGACACGACAAATTAAAGACCCCGGAGACAGCGTCATCAACTTCCTCGTCATCGATTTGGACAAAAGGGTGACTAATGCTAAGTTTTCGGTGGAGACATTTGATGGTACGGGCCATTTCGGCATGTGGCAATGCGAAGTCCAAGACGCTCTCTTTCAGCAAGGTCTTGACATCGCCATTGAAGAGACAAGACCGGAAGACATTCAAGAGAAGGAATGGGAGCCATGAATCGAGCAGCTTGTGGTACAATTCGCTCCTGCCTGTCGAGAGAACAAAATATGCGTTCTCTAAAGAAAAATCTGCATGGAAATTGTGGAGGCATTGGAGGAAAAATTCATGAAGAAGAGCAGTCAGAATAAGCTTTTTATGAAGAAAAGGCTATTCCGCTTTTCTTATGTTTCGGGGACCACGATGAATAACCACATCACCAGTTTCAATCACTAGTAGCTGATTTGGTAAACTTGGATGAGACATTCAGTGATGAAGACTTGGCCTTAATGTACTGGGATCTCTTCCTGATGAGTATGAGTTCTGGAAACAACTCTACTCCATGGGAAGGACGATGTCTCTCTGAAGGATGTCACTGCAGCACTGTACATCCATGAATTGAGAAGAAAAAAAAAAGGGTTGGTACTGATGAAGCAGCAGATCATTAGTGATGAGAGATCGTTCTTCCGCTCAGAGAAAGGGGAAGAAAGGATGGTCAAAACCGAAAGCCAAGCTCGGCAAAGATGAATGCGCCCTTTGTCGAGAAAAGGGACATTGGAAGAAGGACTGTCCAAAACAGAAGAAAGGCAAGGCTGTTCAAGACGCATGTGTAGCTGAATACGACAACGAAGGATCAGGACTATCATTGGTGGCATCGACTTCAAAAATTAATCAGGATTTGGATTCTGGATTCAGGAGCAACCTACCATATGTCACCCATTCGAGACTGGTTCTTTGATTACAAAGAACTAAAGGGTGGAACCGTTTTGATGGGAGACAATAGCCCATGCAAAACAATTGGTATAGGCTCAATCAAGTTGAAGAACCATGAAGGATCAACCAGAGTTTTAAGAGAAGTTCAGCATGTTCCAAACTTGACCAAAAATCTCATTTCTCTGGGACAATTGGAGTCGAAAGGATTCACATGGGCCGCTAAAGATGGGGTTCTAAAGGTCGTTTCCGGAGCATTGATGGTGATAAAAGGCACCAGAAGGAGTAATCTGTATTACTACGAAGGGAGTACAGTAGTAGGAACAGCAGCAGTTGTGTCGGCTCCCAAGGAGAATATTGACTCTCAGTTGTGGCACATGCGACTGGGGCATGCCGGAGAGAAATCCTTACAGATTCTTGCAAAGCAGGGATTGCTGAAAGGCGTGAAGGCTTGCAATAAACTTTTGTGAGCATTGCGTTCTCGGGAAGCAAAAGAGATTGAAGTTTGGCACTGCCATCCATAATACGAAGGGTATTTTGGATTATGTCCATTCTGACGTTTGGGGACCCGCCAAGACGCCTTCCTTGGGTGGGAACCGCTACTATGTGACCTTCGTGGATGATTTTTCTCGAAGAGTTTGGGTGTATGCCATGAAGACTAAGGATGAAGTGATGGGGATCTTCCTAACATGGAAGAAGACGGTCGAGACGCAAACAGGTCGAAGGATCAAGTATCTCCGGACAGATAATGGGGGAGAGTACAAGAGTGATCCATTCTTGAAGGTTTGCAAAGACGCGGGAATTGTCCGACACTTCACAGTCAGGGAAACACCGCAGCAGAATGGAGTGGCAGAGCGAATGAACCGAACATTGCTGGAGAAGGTTCGGTGCATGTTGTCAAATGCTGGGCTGGGCAGACAATTTTGGGCAGAGGCGGTAACATATTGCAGCCATATTGTGAACCGGTTACCGTCGTCGGCTATTGGTGGAAAGACACCGCTTGAGGCATGGTCTGGAAAACCAGCTACTGATTATAGTTCTTTGCGAGTGTTTGGTTCTGTGGCTTACTACCATGTGAAGGAATCAAAATTAGACCCAAGGGCAAAGAAGGCTCTATTTATGGGGATTGCGTCTGGGGTAAAGGGATACCGGTTGTGGTGTCTAGAAGCAAAGAAGACAATCATTAGCAGAGATGTTACCTTTGATGAATCTGCGTTGTGGCAGAAGGTGACAGTAGACTCCATCCAGACAGAGGGAACTCAGAAGCAGGTGGAGAAAGCACCAAAGAAGGTGGAGTTCGAGAAGGAGATATTTGTAAACCCATTGGTTGGAGATGATAGTGACTCTCAAGGAGTAGATGAGTCAAATGAGGAAGCTCCAACAGCAGAATCAGATCCGATTGCAGAAGAAAGACCCAGAAGAGAGATCCGCAAACCTGCTCGTTATGCGGATATGGTGGCTTATGCACTTCCAGTTGTAGATGAAGGGGTACCACCTACTTTCCAAGAAGCAAATCAAAACTCGGAAAGTAAGGAGTGGAAAGGTGCCATGGAAGAAGAAATGAATTCTCTTCACAAGAACAACACGTGGAAGTTGGCACAACTACCAAAGGGCAAGAAGGCAATTGGTTGCAAATGGGTGTTTGCAAAGAAAGAAGGAACTTCAGGTGAAAACAGTGTCCGCTACAAGGCTAGGTTGGTGGCCAAAGGGTACGCACAGAAGGAGGGAATTGATTACCATGAGGTATTTTCTCCAGTAGTGAAACATTCCTCCATCAGAATTCTGTTGGCGTTAGTAGCTGAGCTGAATTTGGAATTAGCCCAACTTGATGTGAAGACCGCGTTCTTACATGGCGATCTGGAGGAAGAGATCTATATGACTCAACCAGAAGGATTTAAGGTTCGTGGTAAAGAAGATTGGGTTTGTAAGTTGAACAAATCATTGTACGGGCTGAAGCAGTCTCCAAGGCAATGGTACAAACGATTTGATTTGTTTATGAGAGGGCAAAGGTACAAGAAGCAAATATGATCACTGTGTATTTGCGCAAGCTACATGATGGGTCTTACATCTACCTACTCTTGTACGTTGATGACATGCTAATAGCTTCAAAGAATCAGTCAGAGATTGATAGATTGAAGGCTCAGTTAGCTCAAGAGTTTGAGATGAAAGACTTGGGCGAAGCCAAGAAGATTCTCGGGATGGAGATTAGCAGAGACAGAAGGAATGGCAAGCTTTGTTTGTCCCAGGAGCAATATCTGAAGAAGGTGCTACAACGTTTTGGTATTAACGACAATACAAAACCTGTGAGTACCCCGCTTGCTCCTCATTTGAAGCTTAGTGCCCAATTATCTCCAAAGACTAAAGAAGATAGAGACTATATGGCTAGAGTCCCATATGCAGAAGCAGTTGGTAGCTTAATGTATGCCATGGTGTGTACAAGGCCCGACATTTCACAAGCAGTTGGAGTTGTGAGCAGATATATGCATGATCCTGGCAGAGATCATTGGCAAGCTGTGAAATGGATTTTACGATATATTCAAGGTACTGTGGATATTGGTCTGCTATTTGAGAAGGATGTTACAGGTGGTCCAAATGTGGTTGGATATTGTGATTCCGACTATGCTGGTGATATGGATAAGCGACGATCAACTACTGGTTACTTGTTTACTTTAGCCAAGGCACCAGTAAGTTGGAAATCTACCTTGCAGTCTACAGTTGCTTTGTCTACGACTGAGGCGGAGTACATGGCTCTGACAGAGGCTGTGAAGGAAGGTATTTGGCTTCATGGGTTGCTTAAAGACTTGGGAGTTGGTCAGAGGCACATCACGGTGCACTGTGACAGTCAAGTGCTATTCATTTAGCAAAGAATCAAGTCTATCATGCAAGGACGAAGCATATTGATGTTCGCTATCACTTTGTGCGGGAGATACTCGAAGAAGGGGATATCTTGTTCAGAAAATCCGGACGACTGAGAATCCTGCAGACATGATGACCAAGGTGGTGACCGCAGTCAAGTTCAAACATTGCTTGGACTTGACCAACATCCTGCATATTAAATGGCGCCTAGGCGCAATTGTAGACACTACCAAGTAGGTTTGTAAGAGAGTTTTTTTTTAGTGGGATAAACCAAGGTGGAGAATTGTGAGATGGTTTCATCCCACATCGTAAAAAAGGGGCACTTCCTTTGTTATAAAAGGGTGTATCATTCATTCTAATCATCCCAACAATTAGTAATTCTTCTGAATGCTAAATTGTAATCTCTTCTCTCTATATCTCTTAAAGTATAAATAAGAGAGTTCTGGTAGTGTCCGAGGAAGTAGGCAAAATTGGCTGAACCTCGTAAAATTCCGGTGTCCCTTTTATAGCTTTATTTAGCAGCTTTTGGTGGGTAATTTTGTAGTGCTTTATTGTGCTAAGAAATTACAGTCAGGAAATTCTGTCTAAGGAAGTGGTTCTTAAGCGGGACCATTGTGACCCTACCACGACCTGGGAATTTTCCTGTACGGAGTGATTTTCTAGTACAATAATTTACTCTCTTACCCAGTCGCTCCGCAACAGCTGATGTCACGTAAGAAGGAAATATAGGCTTACTCATGGAGCCTTTCGTTACCAACCTCTGAACCATTAAAGGGGTAAGCTAACGATGCTAATCAACTTGCTAAGAGTGTAACGAACTTGCGCAACAAGTGTGTTAAGGGTAGATTAAAAGGACAGGGGTAATATTGCCTTTTACCCAAGTAGTCAATGATGAATCTAACGTTTGTTGGCAACATATGACATCTTGTGAATTAGTTTTTTTTTTTCTTCATGTTATTGGGAATTTCCTTTTAGAAACCTTATAACTTGTGAATTGGCAAACTTTAACTGACATTAGGTGTTTCTTTCTTAATCTTATAACACTAAAATGCTCGGACTAAAGAGGTAGATTGTACCCTTTAGAGTTTAACTACATGAAGAAGATACATTTGATTTTCTGCTTTTGTTTAGTCACTTTTTCTCATTTTAAGAAAATATACTCTTAATATAGTAGTTAAAACATACTTGTAAGAGTTTGAGTAAAAAACTAATGTTACTTATAGATAGTAACAATGATGACTCTTAATGCTTTGTATACATATTAACCGAAGAAAAAAAATGCTATATATAAAGAATATCACTTGATACAAAAAAAGGAAGTCACGCTCCAATGTCTCTGAGTTTTATGCCTAAGTTTTATGAAAATGTAAAGTAATCGATTGCCAAACGCTAAAAGAGGGATAGTTTTCAATTTAAGATTGAATTTTTCAGCAAATCAAAATGATTTAATTTGAGTCAATAAGACTTAAAATAATCAACGTTTAATATTGATAGATAATATATATACAAAAACAACTTCAAATTTATCGGTTTAAAACCTCACAATCATTAATGAAGTTATCCTGTAGTGTTCGTGTTATCGTTTTGTATTGAAATTTTTATAATATGGTGTGATAGCAATTGATTCGGTTTTGATTTGGTATGCTGATAATCGATTATCAGAATTTGGTTTCATGCAGTCATCATAAAAAATATACAATCATTTTACAATCATAAATGTAGTTAATTCTTTTAGAACTCATAGTCCCAAAAAACATTTTTTTTGGGTATTTAGTTCACTTTTTTCAGATGGAAAAACTTATCCAAAACGGACGGATTAAAAACGGACCACCAGAAAGCGGTCCATCTTTGACAGTCATTTTTTTACTGCCGGAGCGGACGGATAAACAACGAACCGCATAAGGTGGTCCATTTTTTTTTTGTACATGTTACAGACTATAAAAAATGGATCACTTGAAGCGTCCGTTTTTTATCGATCCGTTCCAGACTGAAATACAAACCTTCTTCTGACAACCCATTTTTCTGACATGCAAGAAGTGGTTCTTTTTTCCCGTTTGTTGGTACAGTGTAAATAATTCCACCTTAACTTTGTCTGTAATACCCTCATTCCATATTGGGATATAAAGAGTAATATGAGTGGTTATAAGAATACATATGAGTTGACTACAATAAGGGTTTCCACTTTTAAGCCGAGTGAGGATAAAGGGTTTAAAGGTGCTAGTAGTTTTTAGGTCGAATGACTTGAGAGTATAGCTGATCAAATGGGCGGGCCAGGTTCAGGCCTGTAAAGAATTTTAGGACCGTCGGGCCTATTTCTAATGTCTAAGCCCGGTTTTTTATTTTTGGGGCCGGGCCAGGCCCAGTTTTTTTCCGGCTCTACCGCTACCCGGCCCTCACGGCCCAGTTTTTTCATTTATTCTATGAATAGTTAATAAAAATTTAAATAAATAATAAAGTTCTAAAAAAAGTTTAATTAAATAAGTAAATTCAACAAAAAAAATAAAAATTAATAAAATTCTAAACAAAAACTTATATATATGTATAAAAATAACGTTAACTATATTTATATTATATATTTTTTAGTAGTAGTATATACTTAAATTTGGGCTGGGTCGGGCTTTATTTTGGGCCCAACATTTTGCCAGAGCCCGACCCGGTTTTTAATTCGGGCCTAGTTTTTTTGTCTAAGCCCGCCCGAATTTTTTTCGAACCCGGTTTTTCGAGTTTTTTTTCTGAGCCGGGCCGGGTTAGGTTTGAACAGCTCTACTTGAGAGATACATTGTTGAACAGTTATCCATATGGTCTGTTACAGATGGTATTAGAGTTGGCTCGGGACTGTGTCAAGATGGGATATCTGACACCTACCAATGAGGTCTAAGAGACTTAGATGTTAAGCTTACGACGACGACGTCACGTTCTTTGAGTTGAGGAAGTATGTAATACCCTCGACCTTCCACTTTAAGCCAAGTGAGGATAAAGGGCCTAAAGTGACTAGTTTTCAAGCTCAAATGGTTTGGGAGCTAGGTTGTTGGACAGTTGCCCATATGGGGTGTTACATTGTCGTTAAAAGAACTAATCATGTTTCAATCTTCTCGATTACATGTAGCCTGAGAACCAACAACCGCAGTCAACTCTCCCCGGTCAAGACCTCGTCACTAGTAGAAAAAAGATTTAAAATGACGCACTTTAAACCATGGTTAAAAATATAATCGTCATTTAAAAATTATAAACCACGGTTATTAGAATAACCGTCACAGAAATTCTCGACAAGACATTTAAACCACGGTTATCAGAATAACCGTCACAAAAATTCTCGCGGGACATTTTATACCACGGTTAAGTATGGAACCGTCATTTAATACGACCATAAGTGACGGTTACATAAGAACCGTCGTATATAGCTTGACGCGTTGTATTTTAAAACCACGGTTTGGTCAAAACCGTCGTTTTTATTCGTAGTCAAACAACTTTAAACGACGGTTTCGAGGAAAAACCGTGGTATATAGTCTAAGCGAAAATTTTAATTTTCGGTCCAAATTAATGCGGCTCTTTATCTATTCTCTTATATATACTTTCTCGCACTGTAATTTTGCAAACCCACACTGGCGAACAACAATCAAACACGCTCTAGCTGCAACTCTTCTTCATTCTCTTCAACTCCCGGTAATTTTTGCAACCCACACTGGGACATGGAACTATGCTCTGCGCCATCTCTTCAACCTTACGATATTCACAACCCATACCGGCAAACAAAGGAACACATGCTCTACGCCTCTTCCTCATCTCCACTCACTGTAATTTTTGTAACCCTAACCGGCGAACAAGAACATGCTCCGGCCTCTCTCATTCTCTTGTTTTCACGGTAATTTTTGCAACCCACACTAGCGAACAAGGAACACAGGCTCTGCGCCTCTTCCTCATCTCCACTCATTGTAATTTTTGCAACCCTAACCGACGAACAATGAACATGGTCTACGCTCATCCATTCTCATTCACAGTAATTTTGCAACCCACCAGTGAACAAGGAACATACTACGCCTCCATTCTTCACTCATTATTTTGCAACCCTAATTCACAAACAAGGAACATACATGTTCTGGCCTCTTCATTCTCTTGTGTCCGCGCTCTGTTGAGATTACCATTGAAGGCGGCGCTAAATCGTCGGTGATTTGAAAAAAAAATTCACAGACTATAAACTACGGTTTTATGTATAACCGTGGTTTATTCGTTGATTTTATACATTATATATCACGGTTTTAAGAATAACCGTCATTTATTACTCACTTTATACCACGGTTCAGACTCCTAACCGTCGTATAAAGTCAATGAATATCGCGGGAGAAGGGGTCTTAAACGACGGTTTCAACCAACCGTGGTTTTTTCTCTTACTTTAAACGACGGTTCATAACCGTTGTTTATAGCCATTTTTTAATATGCGACGCGAGCATATACCACGGTTATAAACCGTGGTTTTTAAGCAAAATAACCGTGGTATTAAACCTTTTCTACACTAGTGCGCCCCCAAGAAGAAGATCAAGTTCCATGTCAACCCTGATCGAGTTTACTCGATTCACCCCAGCTAGAACCTCGACCAACTCCCTCACCACGTCAACCCGTCACAGACACCATGGAAGCACTCATGTCTTAGCGAGCACTCCACACCACACTGTCTCATCTATCTCATTAGACAACTTATTGCCTCGAGCCCACAAGCCCCTCCTAAGACCACCATTAATACCCCACGACCGATGCATCCTTCTCCGGACTCGTGAAAACGCATGCGGACAAAGGAAGCTTCCTGGAAAAGCTTCCTCCAAGTGACACCAACCTAGTACTCCACACAGGGATAACCCACATCATCAATCCGGCTAAAAGACTAGTAACGAGCTGGAAGAGCGAGCCCGCTCATAAATCTTTTTTCTATAATAACAGCCCTTTCCCATTTAAACGAGGGAGGCAAATACACGCAAACATAACACACTCACTTTTGTACTCCCTCTCCTCACTTGTATCCTTTCAATTCTACTAAAACCTCTGTCAACAACCGTGAACTAGATTATTCAAGATCAAACCACGTAAATCTCTAGTCTCTCTCATTATCATTAATCACAATCCACAAGTCTCATATCACTTCACCACTGAAGAGTTAATCTAAACCTACAACACAGATAACACTCTACCACCGTCTATTATGGACAAAAAATGGGAAAGCTTGAAGCGTTTATTTTTTCAACCATTACGGAAAAAAATGGACGAGCTTGAAGCGGTCCGTTGTTTATTGTATAGTTGATAATTAAAGTTTGGTTGTAACTAAATTTTAATAATAGATATGATTAAATTAAATTTGTGACTGCACAAATGTGAAAAATGAGACTAAATTTGACTATAAATTTGTGACTACATTAACTTAAATAGACAAAGTCATTTTTCCGACGAGCAAGAAGTAGTCATTTTTTGGTCCATTGCGAACCCAAAAAAATAGACGAGGTTGAAGTGGTCCTATTTTTCTAATCGATTATGGATCAAAAAATGGAAGAGTTTGAAGCTTTCTTTTTTTTTTTTTCGTTTATTTGGACCTAAAAAATAAATGAGCTTGAAGCGGTTTTTCTTTTTCGTCCATTATGGAAAAAGGCACAAACTTTAAGCAGTGTATTTTAGTTGAATAATTAGAATTTGTTTTTATCAAATTTTAGTAACAAATGAGACTAATTTTAATTTATAACTACATTATATTTAAAAGATGAGACTAAATTTGACTATAAGTTTGTGACTGCATTCAGTATAAAATTCACTAGGCAACAACACACCGGGAAGGGTTTTTTTTTTTTTTTTTAAATTATAATAACTGGGAAGGTATGTAACTTATTGGTAAATTCGTATCACTAGACATTGTTTTAGCAAAACAATTATATATTACTATACACCAATGGCCCTATCGTATCGATCAAACTCAAAGAAATCTCTTTTACTTATTTATTTTGAAAAACCTAATAGTCAGTATCTGAACTCTGAAGAAGAGAAGCATGATGATCTGGCTTTTCACCTAAAAAAAGAGATCATCTCTGTATTTACTTCCGTGAACCAAAGGCCGACGATCCGCGTGGTATAAACACTGACGACCAAGCAACCCCCGGGCGCTGCTTCCGCCCATGCCACCCGCAACCTAAACCCCTCGAAGGATTTCTACCTCTCCCTTTGTCTCTGTATTCTAGGGCTACTTCTCGCTTTCGCTGATTCTAATCCCTCGACCGTACTGAATTCAATCCCTTCCTCTTCTTGTTTCTTTGTGGAGAGGGGGAGGGGTGGTTGATTTTTAGTTGCCATGGACGTTGAAGAAAAGCAAGCTGATCTGATTGACCATTTTGTGAAGCAAGCATCCAGCCTCAAAGGCTCATCGCTTGCTCCAGTGATCATCGACGCAACTTCAAACCCTTCTCTCTTCGCCTTCTCCGAAATTTTGGCCGTCACTAGCGTGGCCGAGGTCTGAAATTTCTGCCCCACCAAAATTGATCCTAAATGCACTTGTACCTATATTATTCTCTGTTAATTCTTATATGTACTTCTGGCGTGTGATATGTATGTTCAAAGGACAATGCGCTCAAAGAAAAGAGCTGATTGCTGAATGGTAATTTATTGGAAAAATCTGAGGCGTAAAGTAAGAGTAACCATGTATGAAAATCCGGTTGCCTGCATTTTGTGCTATCATCCTGTCATTTGCGGGTTTTTATGCTGTACTCTTTAATCCTGGCTATAATTTTGCTTAGTTATGCCTCACAATCTGATGCCTAGACTGTTAAATACTGAGTACTAAACAAATCGGTCAGGAAGGGGACCCAAGCCCCCTTTGCATCTTGAACTCTTGTTTGACTGGTTGGATGAGATGAGAACACCGAGCTTGAAGTGTGAAGATATAAATGCCCTCAGACAGTCACATGCCCTAACCTAAAATTTACTAGTAGCCGTGCCATATGCATGTCCAACAGCACTTTTAGTACCAGTTTGATTGCAAACTTAAATTGTGCTAATATTCCGTAGATCAAAGGAAGTTCTGTGCTGTAAGTGTATGAGTGTGAACTGAAACGTTGACCTGAAAGCTCTTCGTGAAATAGTGCTCTAAATGGAAAAACTTGGAAGTGTCTACTTTATTATCTTTGCACACCGGAAGTAGATTATCATAGGCCTGAATCAGCTTGGTCCCCTTTGGCTATTATTATTGGTTATATGGTGTTTTACCATGATGAAGATGGATGGGACTATTGGTGTTGATCTCTCCTTTCCATACATGCAAATGAATACTGAATGGGATCCTGCTATATCTTTGTTCTATGCATGCCCGCTAGCTGTCATGTGGTTCTTAACTGTCATTTGGTGATGGAAAAGGTTTCTAGTGTTGGATAGAGACCTCATTCATCTGCTTGAACTTTGCATGCTTCTTGCAGCTTCATGGCACTGAGCATTCAACGTACTTGGATCTACTTCGTTTATTTGCTCATGGTACCTGGAGTGACTACAAGAGTAAGTACACTTTTTGACATGCTTGGGCATGTACTCCAATTTTTGCATTATCAATCGCGGATCATGATTTTCTTCTTTTTTGTCTGCTTGTTGACATCTACACTTATAGGTGCTGTCTCTGAGTTCACTTGGTGTAGCTTTCAGAGTGTGTTTCATTAATCACTACTTTCCATGGCTAAATGGTTGATTATAATGGTTTCAGTGCTTTCTGTTGCAAGAAAAGGTGCTTCACCAGCTTGAATCGTACTGCTTGTCTGCTTGAGCTTATATGAAGAAGCTAGTTGACTGTGTCTTGAGCATGATATGGTTGTTTGTCTGTCCTTAGTGTGTATCTTTTTGCATCAGTCATTGGAAAATTAGCTAAGGACCTTCTATGGATTTCCTTGTTGCATAATCTTGTTGAGCACTTGGATTTTGGTTGAGGTTAATCTAAAGAACGGTTGCTAGAGGATTGTTCTTGGGTTTAGGATTTTCACTGGAGACATACATCGATGAATAATCATAAGATGTGAGAAAAAGAAGGATTAGAAGAAGTGTGAGACTAAGAAGGAAGTAGATTTATTAGAAGAAGAAAACATAGGAGGAATACATTGCCAATAAGAAATTAAAAAGCAAAGAAAAAAGAATAATGAAGGTGTGGTAATGTAGATCAGAATATTCTGGGGAAAAGAAGGGGAAGTTGATTAAAGGAAGAACCTGGGCTGGATGTATACAGATGACTTTAGAAGGATGGCGATGTGTAGGAATGTCTAGGCTCTAATTCCAACTGGGGGCAAACTTCCAGCTAAGATGACTTGAATTAACAAAAACAGCGAGCGACAGTTGTAAACTAATTGGAAAACTTAACTCTTTTTGAAAACAAATAAGATACTTCTTATTGTTGAATCTTGCTCCAAGTCCTTTTGTAAATTAATATGATAAGAATCCAAACTATACTCTCAGCCATAAAAGTATATTTCAATCCCACATCTTTTTCCCCGAATCCAATATTATAGTGGTTACTCCTTTCAAAATGTCTTATTGTGCTGAACATAGGTGAAATTTCTTTATAATCAAGGCTGGTGTCTGTGAAATATAATTATGAAAATTGAGCATTGGCATTCATTTCTGGTTCATTTTAGAGGATGAAAGTAAGGTTGAAGATGTATCAGATTTGTCACTGCGTTTATCAATGACTGGATATAATGATGAAATTCAAGGTTATAAGAGACTATATCATTGTCAAGGTTTGTTTATGATGAAGAAAACACTTGTTTCTTGTTCGCCGATCATTAAATACTGCAATCGTTGTGCTTCTGGAATGCCAAAGGTGAGTTGGAATCATTCAATCAGGAAATTATAGTTGATGTAAGTTCTTTAAAGTGTGAAGGCAAAGTGACTTCTGGTTTGTGGTCTAGGATTGTTCTAGTGATACAATCAGTGTGAAGAGGGGAAGAGATTAGAGACTAGGTTGCACGGGGACGGAGGCAGATTGAGGATTGGTACGGGTACGGAGAAACGTCATTTATTAGAAATTGAAGAATGTGGGGACAGCAATGTAATATATAAAGTATTAACAATAAAATAAGTTATTAACTAATATTAACGTCTAGTAAAACATAATTTAGTAATAAAGAAATAAACAGACTCATAGAATATTTTACAAAATGTACAACCTTTAAAATTTCAAACACAAGTTAATACACGTAAATATAGTATAATAGATATTAAATCAATGATATAGCACTTAGTTGACTTGTTTTATACTAGATAATCTATTATTGTCTCATATATACCTGCTTTTTACTGTGTTCACTGCAGAAAATATATTAATTGTATGAGATATAAGCCTCCCTGCATTTTCCCTATGTCTCCCTGTCTCAGAAATGTATGTGGTACGGCACTTGGAGCCATTTTGTTCAACCAAGGTTAGGGTCGGACTTTGTGAGAAGATAGGTACCTGCTGGAAAGTTTAGTTGGTCTAGAGTGGTAAATTAGATAATTATAATTGCCAATGATGGAATTTTGTTCAACCCGGGTTTAGATCTGTGCAGATGAACTTGATGTTTTTTGATGGCACATGTTGGAACTAACTTAAATTAATTCTGGATCCTTTCTTCCCGTGGGCAGCTATTCCCTCCTAGTTTGCTCGAGGATGGGGATGTTCTTTTAAATGGGAGTGTTCCAGGGCAGGAAATACCATATAAAAAGCTAGGCATTAGGGGCCAGCCTCATATATGTCTTTTTCCTGTGATATTTGTGTGGAAAGATAATGAATTTTTCATTTTTGATCTGGCTTTCCCACCTCTACATAGAGCATTATCGTAATTGATTCTAGACTAACTTATTTTTCCAGTTTAGAGTGTACTGAATCCAATTATATAGCAGTTTGATCTGTTAACTTATTCGCAGGTAATGCCGGTGGCCTTCCTTCTTTGGTTCCCGAGCAGGTCCTCAAGTTGAAGCACTCACTGTGCTCACTCTAGCAGAATCATGCAAGGTACTTTAGATTCTATGTTCATGCCTTTATTTGGTTTGGTTGATCTGGCTACATCTAATAGCAATTAAAATTTGACCTGCCAACGAGTTCTATCGACTATAAATTTGTAGCTACTGTATTGCCGCTAAAACTGGAACATCCAGTCATATATAAAAAAAATAAAAATAAATTTGTAGCTACTGTTTTATTTATTCAAGTATTGCTCGGAGTTATCTCCCAGTTTTATTCTTGTAGGTATTGGATGGTCTGTCTCATTAAAATTGCTTAGAAATTTTCTTGACGAGTCTCCTGTAGTTGGAGCTGTCAAAATTTGACCCAACCCGAAAACCCGTTCGTTTTATCCGAATCCGAAACCCGATTGAAACCCGAAAATATTTAAATATAATAAACCCGAAACTCGATTGGGTAAAACCCAAATGACCCGAACCCAAATGACTCAAAAAATTTATAACCTGAAACCCCACCCGAACCCGAAATGACCCGAAATAATAGTAATTAAAAATTAGCCAAACTCGAATAACATGAATAATAGTGATCATAAATTGTCCCAAACCTAAATAACCCAAATAAATATGACAAAACATGATTCATACTGTTATATCTCAATGAATTCAAAATAGGCATTGTATTGACTTTTCTTTAATTTATATGTATATATTCTTATAGAAATTATGTATATATTTATTTAATAATTTTGTCAAAAAATATTAACCATGATCCGAAATAACTGAACCCGATTCTATCTGACACTATTACAACCCAACCCGATTTGACCCGAACCCGAATGACCCAAGCCCAAAAAGACCCGAAAGTTAAAGACCCGAACGGATATTGACCTGAAAAAATATGACCCAAACCCGAACGAGTAACCCTTTGACAGGTCTACCTGTAGTGTTGTGTAGCACATCTGAGTTTAGTATCTGTTTGTCTGAGTATCCTGTGGTAGTATCTGCTGCTCGAAGTTTGGTAGCAGTGATACTTTTATAAGAGCCCATCATTGGTAGAAATATCGATCATGTAGTGTAACAATGAAGAGTCGTTTGTCTACGATTTTTTTGACTCTCACAACTCCCCCCCCCCCCCCCCCCTAGGTTTATCTTGTCTGTATGACCGTCAAGATCTTTTGACATGTGTTTTGCTATTTGGTTGTCTATCTTCCTTGGTGTGGATGCCAAATATTTAGTCATGTTGGTCTTTTTAATACATTGGTGTAGGTACTGCCATATGAGCAACTGATGCAAGAACTGGATGTTACAAATGTACGGGAATTGAAGATTTTCTCATAAATGAGTGCATGTACTCGGTATGGTCTACCTACAGAAGTCATTCTTATTTGTCTTTTGAAGAGTTCTGATTGTCTTTATCTTCTTTCTCTTTCTGAGATGGTGGCTTGCGCGTATAGTTTCTTGTTGAATTTTTTGATTTGGAAGTTGCTGAATTTTGTGTGAAGTTCCTATAGTGCTTACGTAGGGTTGACTGCATGAAATTTAGGCTATTTTGTTTGTCAAAGAATGCTACGTGGACATTAATTTCTCTCAGTGCTGCTGCGCATGTCTGGCAACTCATGGTGATGACGACATGTATAGAAAATGAGCTGGATTTAAGCCAAAAGAGCTGTTTAATTTTCTATGGTCAATTGTAGTCTATGACTGAATTGCGTCTCAATACAGCATGAGAAAGAGTTAATTAGAGGACATATAAAGCTCAATTATAAATTTTGTCTGGATATTGCAGGGTATAGTTAGAGGAAAACTAGACCAATTACGAAGATGCTTTGAGGTTTGATTCCTTGATTTTTCATCTTTTCATATGATGAGCATTTCATTTCATGGTTTATATGCCGTTGGTCATCTTTGTTTACGTTTCTGTGTGTGACCAGGTACAATTTGCTGCTGGGAGAGATTTGAGACCTGGACAGCTAAGCAATATGATCAACAAGTTATCCAGCTGGTAATGTCATAGTTTTTTTCTTTAGAATCTTGTAATCTATACATCTTCCTACACCATATTGTGTTCTAGAATCTTAACATCCATTTGCAAAGTTGTACCAGCACAATGCATTCTCATAGCATAGCATGTTCTATACTTGGGGAGTGAATTAGTTGAAATTTGAAGCATTATCCTCATTCTGGGGAGTAACATGTATGCAATGTGCTGTTGTTCATTGAAGGGGGGTTTTTTCCCAGAGGGGTCTGGTATACTGAGCCTGAATAGAACTGAGAAACTTGTGTTTCCGGAAACAAGTTGTTGCCAACTATATTATCCAGGCATTGATCTAAAGCTGAAACTTAAGTTCTGTAGCCGGTGATTTTATAATGAACATATATTTTTTGATTAGTTTATGATGAACATATGTTCTCATCTACTACCAGCCATATATTTTTATTAGATGGGGGGTTGGGGTGCTAGGCAAGAGTGTTTTGGGATTTGGGAAGTTGGGAGTTGGATTGGAAATTATGGTATTTCATTGAAATATGGAAGATGAGAACTAAATTTAGATAATAAGACATAGGAAGTAACCTACTCACCGTCTGAAATTGACTGCACCATGGTCTAGGAAGGTTTTAACAGCAGATGTGAGAACTGGCTCATTATAAAGTTTTTGCTCAAATTATTGGGTTATGGATGTCTAGAGTATGTTGTGTCTTGCCACTGCCACAAATTGCCATTATGCTACCACCCTTCAGGGTAATGGGATGCTATTATTTGATATGTTTCTTTAATTGTCATGAAAGCCATCGTTCCGCAGATATGGCCCATTTGATTTGCTTTGTACTAAGCTCATAGTTGTTTTTTAGTTTGGAAAAGATGGTTGCTCAACGGCCTGATTTGACTATTTCCGTCCTACTTTGATATGCTTTTTGATGCTATGGTCGCAAATAGAGAGGTGATTGTGGTTGTGGCTTCCTATGCTGTTACTAATACATGTTAACCAAAACAGCATACTGGGGGAATGAATATCTTCGAAGAATTTTGAAATTCACCTTTGAGTTAACTTTAATGTTGTAGGCTGTCTACATCTGATCAGCTGCTTCTTACAATTCAAGAGAAAATAAGATGGGCTGATTCTATGAGTCAGTTGGACAAGAAGCACAAGAAAGAAGTTGAAGACAAGGTGGATGAAGTTAAGAAGTCATTATCCATAAAGGTCAGTTCAGAATTCAGATATTGGCTGTGTCTGGTCTTTGGATAATTAAAGCAGTTACTTCTTGATCATAACAAGGATGAATTGTGACTTCATCATCTGCTGGTACTGAATCTGAATGTTACACATGGTTTGGTTTATTTATGATTAAATCAGATACTGTTTGATCCACAAAAGGATGCAAGTGTGACTTCATTTGCATGCCTTGAAATAATGAGACAAGAATAGAGAATTTCCTTTGTTTTGTTGTGGTGCCTAAAATGGTATAGTGTGCTTTCGGATGCTCCAGATATTCGGTGATTTGGGAATTTGCCGTCATTCTACTTTATTGAATCCTGTGGCATGAGCTGTATGCTGTAGTTGCAAGTGTTATGTTCTTCTCTCTTAAAAAAGTAAGTGGTATGCTTTGTGGAATAAACTAAAACTTATAGCTCTGACATTCAAAATGATGTATCATAGCGTGGATGCATTTAGCTTATGCTGCATTGAAAATGTAAAGAATCAGACAAAAAAAGAAGATTCTTTTTCCTTGTGCCCTTCCGGAGATTATGTTAGTCATGCCAAAAGGTGTCGCTTCATAACTCTCCTTCAAAGTAAAAGTTGATACTCTTGGTGGGACAATGAGCTATACTGCCGTGACGTTGTGCAAACAGTTTTGTTTAACCATTATATAGGAGCCCTATTTATTCTTTTCTCTCGTTATCTTCTGTGCTGATGAGTTTCACGTGAGACATTTGTATGGCTTGAGCCATGTATTTCAAAGACGTAGCAAATAGGAGCTCCCTCTAGCTGATTGTATAATGGTAATGGTTGTGAACGCTAGCTTCTTTTTTACGTGTCGGTATCGATATTTTGAAATGCTTAATGTTTTGATAAAGATGGATTGAAGAAACAAATTCATGGTAGAACAGGGGAGTTGTTATTGAGTGGTAATAACGGAGTGTGGTTTAAATAATATGGATATGTTGGTCGGTGTTCTTACTTACATGTGGCAGAAGTTACAAACTGTAAGCAGGCCGACATGGACATCCGGGGGCATGAGGAGATCTACTCAGAACCTGGCGGAGTGATGGACTTTGAAGAAGACAGAATTCGTCCGAAGAGGTACTATAAAATTATGTCGAACTATATATTGTCACATTGACACGAGTATTTAGACATGGAAAGATGATCTCGTGGATTCAAATCTTATAGTAATTCTAGTTCGTGCTGCGTAGATGCATTTCATTTTTATCCGCGTGTGTATCATAAACGCACACAATATTCATAAATGTATATCTTTCAAGAGTGAATTTATATTTTTTTTGATGTAGTATTTGATTGACCTGTTTCTGAATTCTATTACAACCTTGTGCAGGAGACGCCACCCGCTGAACTAGTTTCCAGTGAAGTTGAGGAACAAGTAATTTGCATGTTCAACAATCCTTGGGGGTCACTTGCTGTGTTTTGTGGTGCATGGTATGCAGTGGGTAATGATGATTTTGGCTTTTGCAACTTCGCATATCCCCATGTTAGCTGGATTGTGATATTGAAGGGGACCATCTTTAGCTGTCTAGTCTTTCATTGCTTCATTGAATCAGATGGAGTGTGGTCTGAGATTCCATATTCAAGCGGCTCAAAGTTTTCCTTATAGTGCACTGATAGTGTTATATACCATAGAGTCCTTACTACCTCTTGCTGTTCTCGAGAACTAACTTTGGCTTTTGCGGGATGAATAGTATCACTATAACTTTTGTGGATATTGGATTCCAGTGATAGGGAAACGCACATCAAAATGACCGACGTTTAAGAACAAAGTTATTTTGGAAGCGCGGAATGGCTTCATGTTATTTATCAGCAGGGTAAGAGTTGACTTGCTTATCCTTCTCCCGTCCTTCCGTTCGTTCCTGATCAAAACGTTCTCTCTGAGCTCACACTCTCTTATGTGGGTCTTTTATAATTGGTGGCCAAGTCCATTACCAGTCGATACCACACCAGTGACAACAAAAAAGTTGGTAAATAAAGACCACCCCTCATTAACCTAGCTCTTTTCTTTTAAATAACATGTAAAATAAATCCCATTATTAACCTTATTGTCAAACTATTTCTTAATATAATATAACATTCCTTGAAATTCTCTCGAAGAGATGATTTCATCTTTGAGCTGCTCCAGCGTCCCCCGAAATAAGATTGAAAATCGTTTGTTGGAAAAATGATTTAGTGAAATTGTTTTTCAAAATGATTTCTTTGTCAATCAATTGTGTGCCTATAACATCATAAATTATCTTTTCAAGAAATGATTTTATATGAAATTGTTAAAACAAAGAAAAGTTTTAGTGTTGAACACCACAATTAAGCAAAATACAACATGTCAATGTTGATCAATTTGAAAGACTCTTTTTACGAATAACTTGTACATATTTTCATACTTCAACACAAACATTTTCTCATAAGCACCTATAAGATGGAGTACATAAATAAAAATATACGGTCTTTAACTCTAGTTGTTTACAAAATGTAACAAAAACACGATTTCATCTATATCTATGATGACATAAGTCCTAGGTCCACTGGGGTAGGATTTTAACCGCTAACATGAGACTAGGATCAAGTACACGATCATTAAAATCTCATACATCATGATAATGGTGGGGATCTTTATCCCTAATAGGGGTTCCAGGGGTAGAAGTGAACACAACTAAGGTTTTCCGTAGTCAGTAGTCGACATCCATGTCCATGCTAACACTGGATGATGATGCTCCAAGAATGTTTGAGGTGGCTCCATAGTAGGCAAACCCAATGGTGTCAACCTGCAGCGTAGGATCATTGTCGATCTTAGATACGAGCATGTTTTCGGCGATGTCAATGCATCATCCTCCTGACGAAGGTCTGGCTTGGCAATTCACCATGTGCACGTTCTCTTCCTCTTCCTCGACCACGTGCACGACGACCACACCCTTGTCTTCTCCACCATGATCTTGTGCCTTTGGTTCATGGTGAATAACTTGAATGTTACTAGGGTTCTCATATGGCTGTGGGAGTAGTACATGTTGTTGTACTCGTCTCTCATCACCCGTAGTCTGGTATGAGCGTCGTTGACTTGCATCACCTTAAGCATGCGATGACCTCGTTTGTGGTCTCCCCTGCACAACAATTTATCACATGATAACATAACATATATCTCAATGATTAATTGACAATAAACTACAACAAACAAAGTAACGTCTACTCACCATGAACCTACAAAGCTTCGGTGTGAAACTTGAAGGGGTTTGGTGCTGATAAGATGAAGACGTGGGGAGTATTTAAGGTGGTTGCTCACTTCGAGTAAGGTGCCATATTTGAATTTTCTTGTACTTCGACGTACAACTCATAAAACATGCTCGTGGCCCTTCACCACGACAATAGCTTATGACACTCTTAACATCAGCATCGTCCTTGATGGGTATCCCATCCAATTTATACATCCATCATTCACTAACTAACTCATCCTCTGTGACACTTTACTTCATGGTGCAAATATTGATACCAAAACGACTATCAATTAGCAACAAGCTGCTCGTAATTGATGTTGACATTCACTAACACGACCTCCCACCCTCATAACCTGCTCCGTTCTCCCCGTGCACAATTTTACCATTACCATGATAAAAATTGAATGCAATCAAACATTTCCATCTATTTGAAAGCACAATAGTATCTTAGATTAACATATAACATCTCAAGCTTTTCCATTCGCAAACTCTTAGTCTCGTCCAGGACTTAATATAATTTAAACCCTTAATATTCTAATATATCACAAAAACTTATAAATACACCATTAATTCATGTGAGATCAATAACCATCCAATTTATACTATAATTTCACAAACACTTAGAATATTCAATAGTACTTATAATATCCATAAATCTACAATTTAAAAACTAAATATGGTTATCCTATCTACACATTCAACATTTCATGAATCACTAATATGTACAATACACTAGTAATTTATAATCACCAAACATAATCCATAATTTCCTAACAATCCTAAATTTTAGGGTTAGAGATTACCTCAAATAACAGTGGATATATGAAGAATGGTGTCTGGTGGGTTGGCTTCACTGGGCGACCACAGCTCCGGAGACGGCAAAAAGCACCGATGATGAGGTGGTGGTGCGAGTGAAGGCGATTTGAAATCGGTAAACTATGCTCTGCTACTGCTCTCTGTATGTTTTGAGGAAGAAGACGAAATGAGTACGAGAGGAAGGAAAGAAATCCGTAGAGTAATAGAACCTGAGAAATCGTCTCTTCAAGAGGCGATTGCTTAAGTAATAGGCATATTACTAATGCCTTGAACTTGTCTTGTTGGAACGACTTCTGAAATCGTCTTTGAAGAAACAAAGTTTGTCTTATTTGTTTATCGTTGACTCGGACGTAGTGGCGCGACTCTAAGGTGAAATCGTCTCTTGAAGAGACCATTTCAATTTTGGTAATTAATGGAACCGTCTTTTCCGAAGGAGACGATTTCACCGTAAGTGTTTTTAAGAATTATTTTTCAG
Organism: Limonium bicolor; assembly: GCA_023374045.1. Taxonomy (NCBI): domain Eukaryota; kingdom Viridiplantae; phylum Streptophyta; class Magnoliopsida; order Caryophyllales; family Plumbaginaceae; genus Limonium; species Limonium bicolor. Next base: position 67,091,454 of record CM041777.1, on the reverse strand, counting down.
GAGATTAATAACCAGATTTATTTTTGTAGAAAGAGGTTATTTCAGATTTTTTTCCACTCACCTTACTAATTAGATTTTCCACCATTCTCCCTTTGAGGCATACTAATTTTAGCACCTAAATGAGATCTCCATTTTCTCCTACTAGTCTGATTAATGGTTTTACAAGATTTGCTATATCACTATTCTCTTTTTCCTTCTCATTCCAATATTTTAAGTATGCCAACTAAATATTTTATTTCATAATTTTCTATTAGTTGTACATCATCTGGAATCTGCATCTAACTTCTTAGTGTTTTCCATTCACTTCTGCCTCAGTTTTTTCCTGAACACCAAGGCCCTATCCACTTTTGTCTCATTTCTTTCTTAAAATTCTCATGGCATTCCACAAGAGGATGCATAATTTAACCATCAACAACATAAACCAAAGCTTTCTAAAGATGCTTCAATTGGATCCCTAAGCCTCAGAATGCACTACGTTGTATGTTTTAGTAAGTCAAGTACTGATATATATATATATATATAAACTATTGGCAAATGACCAGTCTATCTCAAATACTAAAACAAGGGAGTGTCAATTTCTGAGTGAAATTCTAAGTTTAACTAAGTTCTAACAATATGGGAAAGATAATAGAAAATAAGGGGGCGTTTGTTTTGGGGTAATCAGGAAAGGGAATCGGCCTCACCTGCTGTTTATTTTGACAGTTTTTCCTATTTGCAGGAAAGGGAAAGAGCATGGATTACCCAAACCCTCTATCTTGATTCCCCGCCCCTACTAGGGAATGAGATTTCCTTCCCCAATACACTTTAACCGATGACATATAACCATTGACCAATGACTAATGACCATGCCAGTGACCGGTGAATGTTGACCAACAATTAATGATTGTTGATCGGTAGCTGGTAGCCGTTGACCATTGATTGAAGACCATTGACCGATTATTTATTTTATTTCCCCAGCTCAAACAATCAGCTGGGAAAATCAAAAGGAATTCTTTTCCATTCCCTTTCCTAATTCCATTCTGTTTCCCCCGCTTGAAACAAATGCCCCCTAAGTGTTGACACGTCTAAAAAGGGAAGTGGGGATTCATTGTTGGGTTGCTATTTGCAGTACAATTTTACTATCACAACAATATAAACTTAATTTAGATCACATTAATATATGAAATGAGTTATAAGGTACCGCTGTAACTTTTTTTCCGCACAATAACCCTTTCATTATCATAAACAACTAGATTATTAAAACTGATTGTAAAAGACGCTAAACATGTTTACACGTTACTTAAATGTATAACTTTATTTTATTATTTTAAATTATAGACGTTTGCAAACATTTACTAAAAACTGACAAGTAACTGGTGAAAACAAGTCAGAACGTGGCTCACTATAAGAAATGAAAATGCTAAAAAACGAGCATGTTATATATAAACGGTTCGTGTCACTTAGCTTTATTTCTCACATACACACTCTCTCTCCTCCAAAACATTATTGTCGGAATCCTCTCTTTGCTCTGGCCGACCACTGCAAGACCGCCACCGGAACGCCGCCTGACCATCACCAGAAAATTTTTCGGTGAGTTTTTTAATTTTTTTGCAAGTAATAGATCTTGGTGTAGTGAGTACGAATCTGGTGTTAGTTTTTTGAAAACACATTCATTTGGGCTAGATCTTCAAAACAAAATTCGGAAAAAAGCTTCAAAACTCCATTATTGAGCTCTAAAAAATCAGGACATGTAGGCCAATGAGGAACAACAAATCGGGACGTGTAGTGTCCCAAATAGCCCCGGCTCACCCAATTTTAGTCCCAAAATTGCCCGGCACACCCAGTTGTTCGACCTGATTTTTGTAGCCTCACCCATGTTTGAGTCCCGACTAACATCGGGACATTCCACCGTGCGAAATCACTAGATTTCGGGACATTAAGCGTCCTGAATTTCCCAACTACATCAACTTTGTTATCCTGATTTTTCCTGGTCAACCACTGCTTTTGTCCCGACTAAAATCGGAACACTCAACCTCGTGGAATCCGCAGATTCGGGACATTAGGTATATCGAATTTCATAACCGCACCAGCCTCTTCCATTTTCAAGGTTTTCCACTGCTTTCGTCGTGACTAAAATCAAGACACAACACTACGCGAAGTTGCCAAAATTGGGACATTAAACGTCCCGAGTCTTGCTGCTGCACCACACATGTTGTCCCAATTTTTTCTACTACACCATAATACATGTCCCGAATTGACAGTTGATTTTCTATAATTTTGAAGTTTATTGTGAGCTTAGCTTGTTTAAAATTGTGTTGTATTGATATCGGCTCTAATATTGTTGTTGAATTTGACCTTAATAGATGGATAAGCTTAAAAACGTGGTGAACTGTATACGAAGAGGAAGAAAGACCGCGTAAAAGAGCAACCCATGACGGCCTCATACCGTTACACGTGGGCTCTAGGGGAAGGGCCAAGTAATCCCGACTCGGCATTGCAGATGCCTCCACCAACAGTGCAGACACTTGTTGGTATAAGCTACTAATATATACCACAGTCGTTCATGCCCCTCCCACCGACCACATCATCAGGTGGTGGCTGGTCCATAGAAGAGATGAATAGCGCTAGCTTCGCTATTGAGGGAGAGGGAAACCACCACATTGAGCACTTTGAAGCGCAGATGTCTGGTGGGCGAAGTCATTCACGCCCCTCTACTTCACGACCCTCGGCCTCATGCCCATCTTATTCACCCCTTTGCTCCTCACGATTCTGGTGTGGCTGATATGGACATTGATGACATCAATGGTGGCGGTAATGCTGGATGATGAGTGAATCGAAGAAGATGATGTCGATACGGACCAAGACATCGCTACAGATGAAGAAGCAGCACGGAGTATGGTCCCCATTGTTCCCACTGAGTAGAAGTTGACAGAGGTACCAGTATCTAGCGGCCCACTACTGACTAGTGTTATCACTAGTTTCGGGGATAAGTTGCAGTTGACCTATGGTCTATGACTACAGTATGTTATCTTTATTCTTTTATATTTGATCAATTAAATTTCATTACTATTGAAATGAGTTATAAGGGTTGGTCAATATTTAAGACCGTAGAGTTTTTTTAAATCATGCAAGAACGTGATTAATAAATGCATGACGATGAAGGAGGAGATTCCTTGCAGAAGGGCAAGGAACATGATTAAGCACTATAGTCTGTAGCATCTATAGGAGATCACATGACCACACAACAATATGTCATTGATCTCTACTTTTGTTGAGAGGTGGAAACCTGATACCAATTCTTTCCATAAGTCATTTGGTGAGTTGAAAATTACCTTGTATAATGTGTGGATGTTACTTCAAATCCCATTGTTGGTAGCTCTGTTAAGGGAACCCGTCCACTACTGAGCTGAAGACAGCAATGGCTCAGTGTCTTGATTTTGGGGACGAGGTTGAGAGGATGGCGAACACACTATGGCATAGTGGTGCTGCAGTGATTTCGAGTTTGATTGAGTACTGCTCGCTTGGAGAAAATGATCTAATAAAATAGGCGTGCGGCTAGCTTTTCTATATAATTGGTAGCATCTTTTTGCTGGAAAGGGGCATGTACAAGGCTAAACATGTATGCATGGGGAGCAGGTGCTCTAGCATGGCTGTATCACCAATTTGAAATCACATCTCGTGCAAACTCAGCTAGTATTGTTGGTTGTTTAACGCTGCTTGAGGTATGTGTTTAAACATTCAGCTATTATTTGAATTCACTCATTATCAATATGTTTTTTAAGTGACTTAATTGTTATTTTGTTTGTATAGTGCTGGATATATGCGTACTTCCCGACTCTGAGGCCAACATTGAGTGCAGACTGGCGTGACAATGATGACAAACCTTGGACACTAAGGTAGGTATGGTCTACTACTCAGCAACATGATTATGACTCGCTGGAGAACTACCAAAAGCATCTAGATGTTTTAACCTTCTGAAATGTAAGTATTAGATCTTATTAAAATATTAGAATATTATTTATTAAACGTGTTGCGTATCATTTACTTACATTTTATTATGATACGATGTATACTGATGGTTGTCGTACGGTCATGAAATGGTGAATGTTCACTGAGGATGTACGTGGTACATGGGGTACCATAAGTGCATGGGGGTGAATGAGCCATACATGCCAGAGTGTTATCTCCGTCAGTTTGGATATGTCCAATGTATCCCATTGCCTTCTATTAGACCGAATCCAAAATTAGGGCGAAGGGGCAAATCACCACCATACAAGTGTGTATACCCCTGATGTATAGTGTGCAGGACAACACACCTAATCTTCAGTCGCCAAGCCCGGACTTCACTGCTACAAGGGTTTTGTTGCACGCGTGTGATCAGGATTACTTGGATTGGTACACGAAGCACACTCATCCAAAGATCATGAACCCCGACAAGTATAACAACACTTTTGTGTGTCCTCTAGATCCTGCCAAGGTGAGTCATATTTTATATTTTAGTTGATAATATCATTTAGATTATTATGTCATTTTATTTGATCTATCTTCTTGTAGCTTATGAATGAGGCTAATGAGCTTGCTCGGGATAATTATCCGGGTGATCATAGTTGGAATTGGCGTTACATTGTGAGAGAATGCCAGAGGAGGATACGACCATTGTCCAGGGAATTGATGAAGTATTCATCACCCTGTGTATATGAGATTCATATTCACACCAGTACGGTGCACCGTAGTTTGTTATGATTTGTAATTTTAATGTTAAATGTTTGTAGTATTTATGTGTAACACTAGACGTTTGGTGTACACTATCTGTAATGTTTGGTGTTTGTCGTATTAACTTAGGTTTGACGTTTGTATGATTTATGATATCTTAGACGTATGTCGGATTTATAATTTATGTTACATTAGAAATATGTATTTTATTTATCTATCAGATTTATGTGTATGACTTACAAGGGCACTTAAACCAACACAACATAACACACAGTAGATTAACAGCCATTTTAGTCACCCATTATTACCCTGTTCATCATTAACCGTATCATGTTTGTTGTGCCCTAGTTTTTTTTCTTTTGTTTCAGGTTTGCAATGGGAGTGTTATTTTATTTTCTTATTATGTTAGCGAGATTATGTCAATGTGGCTAGTTTTATAAACTTAGAAGGGAGTAGGAGTAAGAGAGTCATTTTGGCTTTGTCAGTAATTAGGAAATGGGAGAGGGAGTTTCCTATTTCCTGTTCTTTCCTCGCTCATTCCTTGTTCAACTGCTCACATTGATTCGATCGTTCGTGTGGTTCTGCATGAGATTCCGGTATTCTAGTATTTTGTAATCCTGGTTTGAGACTATGGGTTTTGTTTCGTGTTTGTTCTTCGTTTTGTTTCCTTCTATTTCTATTTTGGTTCTAACTCCTCTAGGGACTCATTTATGATTATGTTTGATCTCTCTAAATTTGATGTGGTTTTGTGTTGGATTTGGTTTACGTTTTCGCTCTGCTAAAACCCCCATGATATTGTGTTTTGACTGCATACTTTGTTATTGTGAATGATGTGATTTTTGTGGTGATTTTCTGGCTTTGGAGTTTGCCTATTTTTGTTTTTGATTTTGTAGATTTTGCCTTGTTTGGACATCTGTCCGAACATGCATGTTCAGACAGCATGCAAGGACGCTTTTATTTTTGACGGTTTCTGGCATGTCTAAACTTTCGTCCGAACTTGCATTTTCGGACGGTTTAGCGAGGATGAATCTGGGTTTGAAGTTCGACTTATGTGTAACTTCAAATCCTGGACACAAGTTTGGACCCCTCGTAAGATTTTCTTTGGACTTAGTCCAACTTGTAAGTTCAGACACATATCGGACACCTCTCTGATTTCAGCTAAATTGTTCGTTTGACTTTCATTTTGCATTTTGTCTGCGGTTATGATAACCTAAGTGTGAATAAGCTATTTTAACAAGTATGGTTTGCATGCATCTCTGCTCCGAAAGTATTCCTTTCGGTGTGATCTTTAAATTGCTTTGACAAGTGTGATTTCGGTCTTTGTTTCCATTCGGTTTTTCATGCTTACCAGTCTTGGCATAAGATATATGTTTTGCAATGACTTCAGTTTCGTTATGTAACGATATGTAGTGTGTTGTGTTGTCTCCTCTTATTGAAAAATTCTGTTCGAAAGAGTAAAGCATCTGTTTCGGGACCTAGTTACTTTGCCTTCTAAGCCGTGGATGACTGGGTCGAGTTATCCCGTCGTATGCTGCTCATGACATCCTTCTATTTTCTATTCCTCGGGTTTCCTAAGATGATCTACGACTGACGGATCCAACTAATGGTCTCAACCATTTCTGTATAAGGGATCCTCTGATCCATGGGTCTTCAACCCTTTCTGCATGTGAATGCTTTAAGCTAGTGTCCCATTTTGATTTGTGAATCGATTTGACTTGTGAACTGTTCTAATTTGTGTTCCACTTTGATTTGTGACTGTTCTGATTTGTGAACACTCAGATTTGTGAATTCTGGTAAGTTCTACTAAGTGTATTCTGACATTTGCTTCTGTTAGTTTGAGCTTGGGTAGCTTTTGACATGAGACTTGCTTTATGCTTTGTCTCATTCTAGAAGTGTGGCTTTTGCTTTTTGACTTCTGTGTTTTTGTCACTCTTGGCCGGTTTCCATTTTAAATAGACAGTGATTTGTATTGCAAATGAGCTTTGTTATGAAACTCTACTACTTTTGTTTTCTTTCTTCTGATAGTTTGATAAGTGACTTCTAGTTTCTAAAGGGCTTTATGGTTTCTGTAAATGTCTTCCACTGTTAAGTTTCCTTTGTGACTTTGTTTCGCTCAATTTGTGTCTAATTTTGAGTGTTTTGAAGAGCTTTCCGTTTCGATTCAGATTCTGATTTGAGAAACTTATATTATATAAGCTATGTTGTGTAAAAGTTTTTTGAGCATGCTCATACTGATGAAGTTTATCACTTACTGAGTTGTGTTTGCTCACCCCTATATATATATATATCTCTGATTTACAGGTTGTTTAGTTGATTGGCTGGAGGTTTTCTGATTTCTCCTCTTAGCACTTGAGTTGCATTTGGATTATTCCTTGTGATCCTCATGTATTTTGGAGCATATGAGCTTATTTTTGTTTTGTTAGTTTCTTGTTTGTAAATTATTTGACTAAGTTTTGTAAACTCTTGGATGTGTAATATATTGACTTATTGATTCCAGTCTTGTGTTTGGATTTGGGTTTCGATTTAGTAGCCTTGAGTATCTTAGGTAATAAGTGTACAACGTGTATCGACCTTAGAACTAGGATGGTTTTGGAGTCGTTACAATGTTACTGCTACCAATGCCCTTCATTATACTGTTCATCTTTGACACAATCATGTAACTGTTACTGATAAGATTTCATACGCTAGGACTATATATGGTACGAAATGAGAAAAAGTTACAGTTTTTTAGCCTAACTACTTTTACTGGCATGACCAGCCTGTATTATGTTACTGTTACCGATAATATTTTGTACCCTAGGACTGTATATGATACAAAATGAGAAAAAGTTACCCTTTTGTAGCCTAACTACTTTTACTAGCATGTCCTGCCTATATCATGACTTGCCTCTATATAAGAAGTGTCTCCTTCACTTGTCCTTCACACTCTCACTATCCTTCTTCACATTATCTCCAAACTCTCTCTTGCTATCTTCAAAGACAATACCAACTAGTGTGGCATGGATAGCAATTCGGAATATGATTATGAGTATAGTCTAGCATCTAGCGGGGTGTGTTTTTCATGGTAAAACACTATCATACTAACATTGCAACTGTGTTTTTTAAACATTCTCTTAACATTTCTTGTAAGAAAGTGATGAAACTACAGGGTGATTTTGACGATGGAGTTCAAGGTGGACATGTAGATGTATGACCGACCACTTGTGGTCGATACAAGTAATTTATTCTACACAGAGCAAACCTTTGCTGCTAAAAAAGTTACTAAAGCTTGGGTAGACAGTGTTGGCCATCCCAACCACATCTACATCATAATTCAAAGTTCCCAAACAAGTGTACTGGCCACTTTTGGTCCTAGTAATACCTCAACATTCATTTCCGCTAGATGTCTGGCGCTGATAAACGCTTTACAAGAGGTATTTCTAGAATCACTATCTTCCATGTTGGTGGCACATTAGCAGGAACATTCAGGGGAAGGCGAAGAAGTACATGGGGCATAGAGGCAGAGTGGAGCTACTGTCAGAATTACAATTTAGTTGTGTACTCAAACATAGAAGTGGAGTACAATGAGTCAATGCCAGCTACAAGTATTCAAGGATACGTACAAAAAATATCCATACCTTATCACATATGTGGCAGTTGTTTGGGAGAGACCCATGGAAAGGTTTGTAAAGGCATGGGTCAAGAATGTGATGCACTTCAGGAAAACGACGAAAAATAGGTACAATTAATAGTTTGATAACTTGTAAGATTGCATAACCCTTGATATAGAGTAACATGCATACTTAAACATGTGACAGGGTTGAGAGTGCTCACTCTACTCTAAAGGCTAGACTGAAGAGCGCTAGACACACTTTGGATGTCATCTTCCCAAAGTTAACGACCATGTCAACACTCAAGTGAGGGATTTGAAGAAGGATTTCGAGTGTGCATGGACGAAAAGTAGAAAGGAGCACATGAGGGTTCCATTGATCTAACAAAAAAGGTTAGTGTCTTATGCTTGGAAGAAATAGTCAAGGAGCTTGGTGTGGGGGGGGGGGAGATACGTTGTGTAACACCCCTACCGCTACTCCCGTCATTACTTCACAATTACTTACCTTCGCAGCGGATACTACATACTCAACGGTGGGTGTACAATGCCGTTAGTCACCCACGTGACTAACAAGGCCAGTTATAACACTACATACTATCGGTCCGATGACTTGAATATACCGAGTATACTATACCAAACAGTACATACCAATTCCTTAGTCCAATCTTAGTACAATTACAACTTCAAATGAATCCTTATACAAATGCAATATCCGTACAATACTATAACCGAGTATCTAAATTCCTCAAGTTCGCTGATAGCAAATTGGTCTCACCATCAGCATTTACAAATACAGATCAACACAAGTTCTTAATCACTACCCAAGCTTATACAGCCATCCCCGTCCTACACTCGAACGGTGTGCAACTTCAAGTACCTGGAAAAATAAAAACAGTGCCCCTAGGGGCTCAGCAAATCGCTGCATATGAAATTCGCATACCCCGTGCTAACAGGGGTACGCCGACTACTTTGGTCGAATACATGGAGTTCATTTTCATGCATACATACTACTAATACTACAACATCATACACAAGCAACAATACTTGCATACATACACAAGATTCAATACCTACGAGGGAAGACAGTTCGTCAGTCAACCGTTCATATTAGTTACTCATTCATCCGGTCTAATCGGATGCTCTCTTTCTCTCTCGCTCAGGTTCATAAGGCTTACACCAACCATGTTCTTACTTACTTGTTGCTTTACTCATCCTTCACCGTTATTTTACTCATTACTTTACTCGTGCTTTGCTCAATACTCATTACTCTACTCGTACTTACTCCTTACTTAATACTCATTACTTTACTCGTACATACGCATTACTCAATACTCCTTACTTTACTCGTACATACTCATTACTCATTACTTTACTCGTACATACTCATTACTCAATACTCATTATTGTATATGTACTACTCATTACTCATACTCATTACTATACTCGTACTTACTCATTACTCAATACTCATTACTGTACTCGTACTTACTCATTACTCAATACTCATTACTCATAGCCTCCGGGCAGAGTCATACACAAGACTCGCCACCGGCTTACAATACAAGCGGAGCTATACACTTAGCTCCTCAATACTCAAATGTCCGTTTTTACCAGACTACTCAAATTCCTGACACTCCTCTCTCGGAGTATCTTACAATCTCATGGATTAGCCTAGAAGTATCTCGCTCGATAACCTCTACTAGCTTAGGGAATTACCAATGTCTAGTATTCTCAGATTAAGGGTTCCCCCAACGTATCGGATACTCTCATGTTCGAGACATTGTTTACATTAGTCAGATCCTCTCGTTGTGGGTCGACTATTTTCTAAGGGGTTTGGAGATCCCTTGTCATTCTTTACTTCTCTCAAAGTTCATGTCTTTGAATTCTCGTCAATCCTCTGAATAGAGGTTCCTATATACTTCCACTAGTAATTGTTTGTGGATTATACATTTTGGTTCTCTAACCGTTATCGGGAGTTTACTAGTCCCGTACACTCTCTCACGTTCTAGTGGGTTCATGGGTTTGCATTACCGTTTCTTGGTTCGATATTTTTTGTGTTCTTCCACGTTTTCGTTATTTCGAGAACGACTCTTTCTACGAGTCACTAACCAACGCTACTCAATTATGAGTCAGTCTATAACGCTAGGTTAGACAATGCAATATACAAGGATGGTTGTACACCCAGCAGGCATCAAGACATACAAACAAGCAATATAACATGTTTCATGCTTTTATCTTGATTAAGCCGGAACACAAGCACTCAAATCAACGTAGCACAGTTAGCATACGGGGCATGAGAAAATCACCTTACACCGGGGTTTAACTTACCGTGTGACCACCCGTTCCTTGGTTCACACTCGTTCCACTGATAACGTTCCAAACATTTCTATTAATATAAGGTACTACGGTATGTAAAACTATACTACTCCCGTACTTTACCCCGTTATCCTTAGTTTTACTCAAGTGTTCTTAAGTTTACAACTTCTTCATTACTCTAGCACTAATGCCCACTTATACATATTATATGTATGTTGCATATGTATATATATATGTACATGTATATACATATATATCTAATTAATTTTTTTTTGTGTCTGGTTCGACCGACCCACCGACCGACCCATTTCCCTGGGTAGGTCGAAGTCAGAAAGCTATTCCAGTCTGACCGACCCACCGACCGACCCAGCCCTCTGGGTAGGTCGAAGGCAGAATGCTCATTTTGACTTGGTTTCAACTCCAATCTCTTCCCATTCTTCCTAACCTTCCATATGCTTTCTAACATGTTTAACCACCTTAAAACACTCTTAATCATGCTCTAAGACTCCTCAAATCATTACTCAAATTCTTTATTCAAATCTTTGCTCATTTCTACAAACTTCAATACTCATTTTTGCACTTATGCACTGTAGTGCATTTCTAAACTTCTCTTGACAGCCTACCTCTTGTTCTCACCCATTTTGACCATTCCAATCCTTTATACCATTTGCAATAACTATCCCAAGTTCTTCATTCATTTCCAAGGTTATGCACACTAACTCTTTTCTAAAATTCAAGGCACTAAAACACTGTTTGTACAGATTTTTACACTTATCTTCCTAGTTCTCTAAATACCATCCCAAGGTTATTAATCAACCCAACTCCATCCTATAACAACCTAGTTAAGCCTAGGTCATTCTTTACTCAATATACACTTAAAACTCCTTCAGTTCCTACCAAAAATTTGCCATAACTCCGTTGCTTTTCTAGCATTGTCCAAAATCATCTCATCACCAAATTTCCTTCAATACTAACCAAACCCTTAGTGGTTCTAACAGCACACAATACTCATTCAATTCAATTCACATCAAATTCTCCAAATACACCATAATACATAATTCATACACTACTTGGCTCCTAGGCCCTCTATTCAAAACAACAATGCATAAATTCCTCTTCTAACTACTCAAGACACATTTCCATACAGTTTTTGGTTTATTCTTTTGGTTTCCCCCCATTCCCAAAAATTCTAAAACATCAAAATAAGTATCAAGGTGCTTAATTACCATAATTTAATAAGTTCCTCTTTTTCAGCCTTCTCTTCTCCTCTTCTCTCTTGGTTCCCAAAACCGGTCACGGACCATACAATTTCCAATGCTCCAGCCCAACATTAAATAAGGAAAATGAGATTAAGCAAAGACACTTAACTCATTAATTAACTCAAGATTACTAGGAAGTGCTTAAAACACCAAGATTGGCATTACCTTTGAAACCCTAGAAATGGGTTCTTGCCATGAATCAAAGGATGGGCTCTAATCCACCATGGAAGGCTTGGAGAGTAGTTCAAAACAAGGAAAGGAACATGGCATAAGAGGGGGCAAAATCGGTCACTCTAAAAGGTGAAGAAAAATTGAGTTTTTCTTGGAGATTTTTACCTCAGAAGGAAGAGAAGACCCAAGCTTCAAGTTGATGTCATTTCTCTTCAAATGGGAAAACCCATGGAGATGGAATTCATCATTTTTGGGTTTTGAAAGAGAGAAAGATAGAGCAGAAAAATTTATGAAGAATATGTATTTATTTTTGTGATTTGAGCTTTAATGAAGCTTGGGTGAGGCAATGAAGGAAGGAAGGAAGCCATTGTTGGCTGATTCCATTTCGTTCCAGCAGAAGGAGGGAAGAGAAAATCGGCTGATGAGGAAGGAAGAAAGGAAAGAGAAGAAAGAAAGGGAAGTGGGGGGAGAGAGATTACTTTTGCCTTTTTGTACTTTTGTGCATAAAGTGAGTTAAGGAAGGGGGAATTAGTCATCCGTCCCACATACCCCAACACACACTCTCTGATTTTCATTTACAATTGGGGGAGTTATTTTGGTTTTATTACACTAACACCCCCACAAGTTCTAGTTTTTACACTATTTCACTCACCGGAACCCGTTTTTCCAGAATTTTCTCGTTTCTTTAATTTTATTGGTTCCTAAGCTTCCATTAATGTTTATTTATATTTATTTGATGAACTATAATTTTTACGGGTCGGTTTGACCACTTAAAGTCACATTTTCGTGTTTTCTCGAAAAACGTGCGCTAAAGCTTTATTAGCGTTTTCAATTCATTTTATGGATCTGTTTTCTTCGGGAATTGTTCCCGTATATTAATTAGGCATTATTAAGCCTTGTACATCCATCCTAGACCCTTGTCAAGGTCGTAATCCTCATATGGTCTCTTAACGCTCCTTTTTGCGTTTTTCGCTTTTTAAGCGTTTTCTTTTTTCTTTGGTTTTATTTTCTTCACCAATACTCTTTAGGCACTATTAGGCCCATAAATACCATATTAAAATTATTTAATCACCTTATTTAAGTTCCGGGTATTTCATCTACCCCCCTTAAAGAACTTTGCCCTCAAAGTTGGTGAGTCTAATATCGTTACTCACGTAGGTACTCTATGCTAGGGTTATAACTTCTATATAACCTCACAGACACCAAGGTATGGTTCGATGTATACCACACATCCAAACGCATGTCACTGCATGCATAACAATAAAAAATAGTCCATTTTCCTTCTCTCCATGGGGGTCCATCCGCAGACAATTAGGTACAATCCTCCCCAATTTCGAGTGATTCCCTCAGGTATCGGTCACATTTGAACACTTACGCTTCGGTTCATGGCCTTCATGACTAATGGAACTTACGCTTTATGGCCACGGTCCATTGGTTCTGATCAAATTCATTTGCACATTTAAAGATCCTCAGGCACTATTACTCATACTTACTTACTCATACTTACTTCGGGACTACCTGTCCCAGTGCCCTTGGAAAAATACAAAACACACGCCCCCGTTCTACCTGTCTTCAAGACTAAAGGCCGCGGCCACGACGGGTGATAGCGGTTTCAAAACTAATCATCACTCCTACAGGCTCACAACTAGCCTTACTTCCCGGGTTCGACCCGATACCAGTGCCTAGCCCTGGGGAAGGTCCAAGTAGCACCCGTGGGAGCGGTTTCAAAACCGATCCTTATTCTCGAGTTTGAAGAAAATCATTTATACTAAATCAGTTTGGAAATTCATTTTGAAAACTTCATACAACTCCAAATTCCAATTTGTGATAATTACACCTATTACTAGCGTTATTACTCGTGACCACTTATGGGGAGCTTCAAGAGTCCTTCAACCCCGATGTGATCAGCATCGGTGTTGAACTATCCATCCGCCCCAATTTGTGTTCGGTTTCCCTTGATCGCTAACAAATCAAGTTCCACCTCCCACCTCAATTCACACAATCAACTAGTCAATCATCATTCGTTTTCTATCTTTTTATCTTCTACTCATAATCACCAAGACATACATTTTCCAATTTCCAGAATTCTTTTACTCACGTACTTATTCATCTCATCAATTGCAACTCATTTTACCTTCAAGTGCTTTACCTAAGAAATTCAATACGTATTTAATTCCCATTAGTTTCCTATCCTCCATTTTTTTACAAATAAAATCCAGTCACCTAGGGGACTCAATTCCCACTAGGTTCAACATCGGTTTCATACCGATTTATACTCGCCAATACATCGGTTTCATACCGTTATACTCATCGAATCTCCCAATGTACTCATTCCTCATACTATTACCAAAATTTACACAATGAATGGATGCAAATGTTTATGTAACATAAGTACCAATCATTAAACAAATTCCTTTGCGCTATGCACATTGTAGTTTATGCACCTATCACGTAAAACGTACACTTTCGCGGTTTTCGCTCTACCCCCCTTAAAAGGGATTACGCCCACATAATCTACCATGTGTCAAAACTGGACATTGGTCGAAGGCATTCAGCCGTCATGGAGTGGTTCAGCTTCCATGCGGTCTATTATACAATGTTCTTTGGTCAAGGGTCTTAACCGTATTGTTGGTTGTCCCTGCACCAAGAATTTTCATCGGAGTTATTCAACTCTTAACCCGGGTTCGGTTCTAGCCTAAATGGCTTTAAGGCATTGATAATTAGCCCATTCAATCATTAGGTATATTCACCTTGGGATACTGGGCCCACTAGCTTCTGCTGCACGACCCTAATAATTTGGGTTTATTGCCCTTCTCGTTATTCGTAATGTGTTTACATTACCCTTTTATCCCTTTTTATCTTGGGAATAAGGTTTATCAATCAAGCGTGGTATTCCTTTACCATACGCGAACTCAATGAGTTCTAGATTTTCTATCCAGCTCTTTGGAAATCTATCGTACATACCGTTCGTACTCCTGATTATTCACTGGGTTCCTCCGACTTATTGTCGGTTGAGGTTGAGCCAGTACTTAATTGTAGTGCTTCCTCTATTGTTAGTGGCTTCTGAATTATGCTCACTATCTTGTTTAGTTCTAGTGATCCTTACTTGTATGACCTTGCATTTTCTATGCATCGGTCCTTGTATGACTTTCATGGGTTTCCTACGCTTTAATTTCGGTGGAATTCACTTCGTGTCTCTTTAGCCTTAGGCCGCACGGTTTCTTTCAAAGCTTCCGCTTAACTGGCTTATGCCATGTTCGTTGGTGAAAGGAAGGATTCACCGTAATTGACATTTTCCCATATTCCTAGCTGAGCCCACTAGATCATTAACTGCACAAGTGCAATACCAAAATACTCCGTCTTACAGAGTGTAGAGGCGTAAACCCTTGGCAGTAATTCTCTTATGTGATCGTAATGGGAATTAAGATTACTTCCTTGGTGAGGTGCTTCATCACTTGGTGCAGATTTCTGGCTTGTTGCCCGGTCTGTTTGCCATCTCGTATTTAACAACTCCATAGCACTGTGTGATTACTGAGGTACATTGGTCGCTTACTGCGCACCATGTTCGTATTTGCTTAAGACCTTGGTTTCCCTGGCATCTGCTCATGTGTTTCCACCATTTATACACTCAACACACCCTATACACTCCATTCACAACTCCATTTCCGTCCACTCCATTGTGGTGTCCAAGGAAGATTCTACGGATCCATCCACATGAAGAAGAAGAAGATCTTGTCGAGTTAATGTTATGACCATTTCCTTCTCCTCTTGTATTCTCTTCTTGTAGTTACGTGGATGGTGAAGTAGAATTCCTTGTTAGTTTGTGGGTTAGGGATGAGTTCCTTCCTTGTAAACACTTTGATCATTCAATATATTCTTACAAGTTTTGCTAAGATTCAGATCTTCTTATAAGGCAGAATGAGATCGCAACTTATTCTCTATCTTCTAAATTCTACTCGAGGTTAAAGACAAGAGTGCTTTGGTTAAGGAGTCTTAGTGGTCTTTTGACCGTTGTTAAATGCATAGGTGTAGATGGTTCACCGAAAGAGTTGAAATTACCTTATCCATTTTTGTTATTCGGTCGAATACTGATGAGAGATTGTTGGGTTCGAATTGGGTAGTGAGTCCTTGTTTTCAAAATTTGAGGCTAGGATAAAAATTCGCATTTTCGTTCTTGCCGGGTCAAATGGGCTTAGGGTGTCCGCATATTCAATGTCTTGAATCTACCGTGCGTCACTATCCTGCAGGACATCCGGCACGTTCATTTGTTTGGGTAATTTCAGAAACTTGTTATTTATTAAATGATCATATTGGTACTTAGGGTTGATCTAGTCATGAACCATGCATTTAGATAGGTTTTAGTTAGTTTCCTTAATTCAGAATTATTATCAATTTCCCCTGCTTTAGAATAGGCTATTACCAGGATTAGGACTATTTTCTGTAAGTCCCTTGGGTTCGGTACTCTCGATCGTAATCTACTCACACTGTACTCTGACCGGGATTTTTGCTACGCGTATAGAGTTGTAGGGTTTATTTTATTATTTTATATTTCTTTTATTATTCATTCTTTTGTACATAGTTTTACCCTTACAAATAATCTGTTAGCAATCTCAAACAACACATCCAAACCAAATTAGCAATATAAAGTTGGACACATTGACCTTTATGGGATGATTTCGTGTTCCTTTAAGTAGAACCAATTTGCACCAGCCTCATTGACAAAATCATTTTGATTCGTTTCCCATACTTGAGCTTTGGACACTCAGAAGCAGAAGCAGCGCATTAGTAGCATGACATGTGCATTTTGGAGCCATAACTTAGAATAATTTAGAGCATGATATCATAGTATAAGCATACAAGCAAACCCAAATCAGATTCGGAAAACAAAAAACTGATATGTAGGAACTAGGGTTTATGGGTAGTGTAAAATTGGCGATTTAGGGGTTGAGGCCAACTTTTTGAGTGATGGCTGATTACGAAGCAGTGGCGGTTGATTATTGGACTAGGACTTTGATTTGGAGTAAAGATGGTGAGTGAAAGATAAGTGATGCAGACCGTTGAGGTGGAAGGTGAGGATGAATGGCGACAATGGCGTGGTGGTGCACGGAAGGTAAGAGGTACTAGCGTATCGAGAAACAGGAACAGAGGTGGGTACTTGTGATGTGGTCTTGAAGCCAGATGAGGGACAAGGCAAGAGTAATGGCGATGGTACGAGTTGGTGTGGTGGCAAGGTGAGGCTGGGAAAACTCTGGAGTGGAGGCAGAACATGTCGAAGAAGGAGAAGCAAACCATGAGCGAGCAATAGAAAATTAGAGACTTTAATATGGTCGGGTGTTGTGTAGGGTAAAGTCACAGACCAGCCCCAAAATAACAATAACTCGCTCTCTGAGATGGTCCAGGTATCATTCTCGGAATACAATCCCAGACCACCCCTGAAAAAGGTCTGTAACTCACCTCTGATGTTGGTCCGGGTCTTGTCCCTAGTATAGTTTCCCGGACCACCCCCGAAAAAGGGTAGTAGCTTACTCATAGGATTGGTCCGGGTGTTTTTATCGGTACACCAACCCAGACCATCCCCGAAAATGTCCAATAACTTCTATGTTTTGCAGGAAGGAGTCTCTTTATTAGGACATATACCTGGACCAGCCCTAAATGTCCAGAACCACTATTTTTGACATTTTTTCACCATTTCTTCAACCCATAACCTTAAAAAAAACTAAAGCGTAATAGAAAATCAACAGTAAAACAAAGGTTAGTGCAATTGATAACATTTCAATTGGGACCCTTAACCTTAAATGTTTCTTCCTTATTGTTGAGTAAATCACTCCACAGGATGAGCCACTTGTTACTATGAACGGGCCCGACCATCGAGAAAACCTATCCACGGAGACAGTTTGCTGGCTCAGGGGTCCGAGGTAGCTCCGCGATTCTCGTTAGGAAATCTTTTGTCTAAGGGAGGTGACTCAACATGTGGTTCTTTTTGGTTCTTCATCCGCGAGGTGGTGCCATTTTGGGAGTCATTTTCGACAGAAGGGTAGGACAGGGCTTTGCAATGATTATGTGAAAGATTTCCACATACAGTGCCAAATGTTAGATGCTAGTGACCTACATGCTATAGTTTAGCGTGCAGATTTAGGTCGGGTTTGCTTCTTTCTATGATTAAGATAGCAAATTGAGTATGATAACGAGGAACAAAAAATACACCGAGATTTACATGGTTCACTCTTGAATGGCCTAGTCAACGGGGGTTTTAATAGAGGTTCTTAATAAATTGCTAGAATCGGGTGATTACAAGTGAGAGCTCGAGAGGGTTTCGAGAGTTGTCTTTTATCTCCTATATTGTGTGTCTTCTAATAAATGTGACATTGATTGCTATTTAAGGAAGCAGATAAGGAAGTTGATGAGTCCATCCAGCTTACCCTGCCGCTTGCTGGGCTTGATGACGAGGTCATGTCACGAGATGGGGCTAAGTCACCTAGGGTAGGTCATTGTCAGAGATGAAGTTCCCTTGCTCTGTTTCGGCCGCCCATTCTTAATTGCTGAAGGGATACTTGCTATCTTGAGACATTAATGGTATGTTAGAGAGGTGTGTGAGTTGGTAACCATGAATGTGTAAAGCGGTAATGACGGATTGTTTGATGAGACTGATTGGAACAGGTATTAGAGGGATGTACCAAGTCATGAGTGTTCCTCTGTGGTGAGGCGATTCGATCGAGGTTTTGGCTGGCAACGCCCGATCACCTTTGCCTGACTTCGAGGTAGGGTGAAGCCGGCATCCTGGGTTTGCTACCTGCTAGCCGGGGTGTTTAACTGTTCAAGTTAAGTTATAGTGTTTTTTCTAATTGAGACAGAAATGATAGTAAGATATGAATGTGAGAGTATAAACATTGGACTTCATTTTTGAGCACTTTTCTTGTAAATTTGGCCCACTTGTAATTTTTTTTAGTTTTATTTAGGGAAAATTACATCCCTTCCCATGACGTTTGGCAAAATTACACACCCCACGAGGTTTTCAAAAATACTTTCCTCACCCATGTGGTTTCCCCTGTTTTACATTCGACAACTTTCTATTTTTCATTTAACTTAAAAGATGCTTGAATATTGTCTACAATTGACGAAACTTTACATGGATGATGGTAAAGTGTTATATTTTGGTCGAGTTCCAAATTAAAAGTTTTTTAAGCTCACATGTGACCCGTGGATCCAATGAAAATACGATCACATGTCACATGTTTCATTGGGCCACACAATCACTATGAGCTTAAAAAGTTTTGGATTTAGTACTAAACCAAAATATAACACTTTAACATCGTCCATGTGGGGAGAGAAATTTTGAAACCTCGTAGGTGAGATGTGTAATTTCACCAAATGCAGGGCCATCTTGATGATTTTCGGGGCCCCGTGCTAAAATCAAAATGTGTCCCTTATTTATTTAAATCAATTTAAGATAAAACATTACAAAATTAAAATAGTAAAATGAGGCCCCTTATAACATTTCATATAAAATAATTTTGAACATTTATAGGTTTCTTATAACAAACTTTAAAGAGAGTAAATAAAATTGGACCCCCAAATATAGGAGTCCTGTTCGATAGGACAACTTGCACAGGCTCAAGACGGGCCTAACCAAATGTCATGGATGAGAGATGTAATTTTCCCTTTTATTTATGTACATTAATAGAAATATACCATTTTTTTATTTTTTATTATTAAAAATGATATATTTGGGTCAGGTTGGATCATAGGTCTAAACCTAACCATAATTAATTTTTTACCCTATTTCACCAAAGGACCTGACTTGGCTACAACCAGAGGTAGCTAAAGGTGGCTACCTCCTGCGCTTCCTGTTTTTTTTTTCAAAGTGCCCTGGCGCGTTTTGTTTGTTGTTTTTCTTACAGATGTTTATTTTCCTTTTTTATCACAAAATCTTTAAATTATTGTAACTTTTAATGTATAAGTCCAAAATGAAAAAAAAATTATATCATTATTCATCTAAATTCAAACTCTTCAAAACAAGACCAATCATGGATATATTTGACAACTTAAAAAAAATTATTTTTACATGTATGGAGCATAGATTGTAAAAGAAAACTTGTACAGATGGTCATACAAACCTGTACAAATGTTCACTAAAACATGTACATTCTTACGTAAAAACATGTACATTAAAACATATAGATAGTCATATATACCTGTACGAATCATTAAATATGTACATCCTTAGATTAAAACATGTACATATAAGGAAGAACACTTGTACAAACAGTCATACAAACATGTACAGATGTTCATTAAAGAACATGTACATTTCACATTTGGCTGCGTTCGGTTGGAATGATGGTAGAAATGTGGTAGTTTTGGTCTGGTTGTTTTGGTTGGTGTTTTGTGGTAGTTTTGTTGGTTGTTTTATGTTGTTGTTTTATGGTTGTTTTGAAAAAAGTGTTAGGCAGGCGGCGGTTTCGTCTGGCTGTTTTGAATAAAGTTAGTTATGTAGTTATGTGCAGTGCGTTTACTGTTTTCGGTGTTACAAATAAAATTTTAAAAGTAGTGTTAAAAAAAATTGTAAGTGAAGTTAAAATATATGTTGAAATTAAATTATAGCCGTTAATTATTATTATTTTTTATTAATTTTATATTTGACAATTAATTTATAATACGTATACGTATTAATCTATGAATAAAATTTTAACATATATTTGTAAAGAATAAACAACTACATGCTATTCAGATCAACATATTTTATATTACATTTAAAAACAATTGTTGTTAAATAAGTTAAAATATATACAGATATTCAATTTTAGCCATTAATTATTATTCTTTATTAATTTTTTATTCACAATTAATTTATAATACGTATACGTATTAATCTATGAATAAAATTTTAACATATATTTGTAAAGAATAAACAACTACATGCTATTCAGATCAACATATTTTATATTACATTTAAAAACAATTTGTTGTTAAATAAGTTAAAATATATGTATTAATTATAGCCATTAATTATTATTATTCTTTATTAATTTTTTATTCACAATTAATTTATAATACGTATACGTATTAATCTATGAATAAAATTTTAACATATATTTGTAAAGAATAAACAACTACATGCTATTCAGATCAACATATTTTATATTACATTTAAAAACAATTTGTTGTTAGTGAAGTTAAAATATATACAGATATTCAATTATAGCCATTAATTATTATTATTCTTTGTTAATATTCATAAGTTCAATGAAAAAGCAATTCATTCTAGTAATACAATTGAGTCTAAGCAAATATTATTAGTGAAATTCAAAAACATAAACTCAAACTTAAACAGCAGTCGTTACCGTCGTAGTGTTCTTCTTACCCAAACGTCGATTAATTTAATACAATAAAAGTTCATACGACATAAAATATTGTTTTTTGAGAATTCAACGCCTATTAGCATATATAGCATCAGCTATCTGGTTACGCATATTAGTCATGCTCAAAGGATCGGCAAGCTCATCTGGGTCATCATCGGGCAAGTGTTCTTCGTCTTCATCATCATCATCATCAGCACTGGATCCTTCTCCCCCTCCTTCTCTTCCTCCCCCTTCAACACTGGCTGAGGTGTCCGAGGCAGGTTTGTTCAACATCACATAGTTATGCAATGCGAAACACGCACTTATAATCCGACTCTGGTCATTGACATCATACGGTGGAACGTTGGCCAGTATCTTCCATTTTTTCTTCAGCACTCCATAACATCTCTCAATGACACTTCTTAGTGATGAATGCGATCTATTAAAGTGCTCCTTTACGTCGTTGGTGGAGCTCCTCTAAATTGGGTGGGGTGAGCAGCGTTATTGAAGTATGGGGCCATTACACCATTACGATTTGCGTATCCCTTATCACCTAAGTAGTATTTTCCTGCAAAGCACCTTTTTTGGTTACCCAATATTAACACTAACATATTATTCATAGTTTGGTAAGTCACGATTATCATACCTGGGGGTGGTTCAGGGAAGCACATGCTGAGGTCAGATCGTGCTTCGTGAAGGACACGTGCATCATGCATTGATCCCTCACATCCTGTAAGCACAAACGTAAATAACATGTTGAAGTCACACACCCCGAGCACGTTCATCGTTGGGTGGCCGCTCCTACCACGGTACTCCAATTGTAGCGGTCCTGGTATGATGACGCTAATGTGGGTACCATCCAACGCTCCAATGGCATCCTGCCAATTATTTGGTGAAAATATAACAGATAATTACCAATTTGAATGAAACGCACATAGTCTCATGAGGTGATTAATCCGATACCTTAAAGTACGGGTCGTAACGAGGGTCCCCAGCAAGCTTTGGATGAATTGTAGCCCATTCGTCAGTATTAGGCTTCACGTAGTCGTGTCCGAATGCCCACATCAAACCCAATACCCTCTTGAAGTGGTGGCTAACAGTCTCTGGACTCAGGCTGAATCTCTCACAAGCTTCTCGGTTCGATGCTTTGTGTGCTAGTATGTACAAGAACAGTGCTATGTCAACTTGAATGCTGACGTGTTGTGTGCGCTTCAGCCCATACTTTACTTCCATCATCTCGCACAAACGGAGGAACGAATCCTTATCCATCCTTAAGGCATTGTGAATCCTTTTTGGATTGCTCCTAAGTAGAGCATTAACCCACATTTCCCCGGTGAATTCATTGTCATGCATGGGAATAGGTAGGGGAATGTTGTGTCGGTGTGATGCAAGTATTAAGGTGGTGTCATCAATCAGGTTAACTGCCTCTTGGTGAATACCTCTCATCGCGGTTACAAATTGCAAAAATGCTTGTGGATCGTTCAATATACGTGTAACGAAATCTTCGTCAGCCATGATATCTGTTAAAAGAATTTCGATAATTTACTATGACATGAAAACAATAATAATGCATAATCAAATTCATTAAGGAATGTAAAACAATCAACATACAACAGTTATGCGCATAAACTACACACCATGTAGTTATATATACAAGTTCACAACATCCACACGAGAGTACAGTTAATACAAGCCGATATAGTTCTACAAATAAACAAAGTAACATCCCTCCGAATATAAGACTAACAACAACTAAGACCTAGAAGAGCGCTGACTCCGCACAAGGGAGTTGATGTATGCTAGGGCAGATTTTTTTCCTCCCTGTTCCATCATGCCTTTGAACATTTTCCTACGGCTCGGAACCTCCAGGGCCACTGCGGCATCTGCAAGCAACTCCTCATCATCCCTAACCTCTGGTATACTGTGCAGAACTTGAGCGGCTTCATTTTCGGTCCACTGATCATCTTGAATACTGATAGCTTTCTGTGTAAAAGCCTCCAACAACTGATTTGATCTATGAAGCGCAGATTGCACTCCAGAACCGCGCTCTGCAATCATGTCCAACTGTATCGCATGTCGGTCCTTCTTCCTAACCCTCTTCTGCTTCTTACATCCGAAGAATCATCAGACTCAGAGACCTTTTTCCTAGAGAGATGACGCAGCTGGCCCGGTAGGGGTAGAAGTAGGTGTCGGAGTCTCTGTGCCATCGTAAGCTGGCATGGGGATGAACTCATCGTCCAAGTTGATCGCCCCCATGTTGTTGATGAAGGACTCGCTCCCGTCGGTGTAGTCGTGGTGGAACAAAGGCCGATAACCATCGACCTCTCCCTCAGTATCACCGACGTCTGACGTCGAGATAGGAGTGCCCATGTTGAACTTGTTCTTTCCCTTCGCGTCACAGTCACCGACTACTAGCTGGAGGTGGTCCTCTTCTTCAGGGCTGAAGCCCCTAGTCCTGAAGCACAAGAACGAGCTATCCTCCTACGGAATACAAAACAATTAGTCATGTTCAAATGAAAAAAAAACAATTAGAATGTTAACCAATTAATTGTGTGTACCGCTATTTTAGCGTCCCACCACTCATCAGGAGCATCAATCGTACGCTTGCTAGCAGACCACCCAATGCCCGTAGTGCCTGAACCCTTCAGCCTTTTCCAATCCGCCCACTGATGTCTAATTCCTTCCCTTTTGGACTTGAAATTGGCGTAAGTGTATTCCTTCTTGAATATGGCATTGAATTCCTTCAAACATTTGGCCATTTAAACGGTTCTTCTGCTTACCTACCTCTCCATTTCGTCCAAGAGAGTGTGCATAGTGTCGACCCATTAGTGCAATCAGGCAACTTGTTTGTTGATCGTCCCACGTGACATTGGTACGACTACTTTCACCACCACATCTATTGCCTTTCCCTTCTTTCCTTTTCCCTAGACGTTTTTTTGCGTTGTTCATCGGCCATCTATAAGTAGATAAACTTGGAATTCAATTTAGTATCAACTACCAATGTGTGGTCAATTGTTATTGGACAATTTTAATATTTATATATGCATGAATTCTAAGTTGATATATTATTTAATTAAGTATCAATTACCAAAGTCGATTGGGCAATTAAACTTGAACGATTAAAATAATAATATGTGCGTAAAATGTATGTTGACATATTATTTATTTCAAAACTAACTTGTAAATAATACAACGTTCTAACAACGACTTTACATGTGTTAAATTTGATTTTTGTACAATAATAAGTTACAATCATGCACTAGCGCAATGCTAATAGCTAGTAGGCCACCACCGATCCGTCCTTGCTTCGCCTTCTCTTCAGATCCATAGAGTGTTGTTGATGGTTCATTTCCATCGTCTCGTCTCCAGTCGTGAACTTCGCGCCAATGTTTTTTTAAAATGTAAAGCTCAGAGTAAATTTGTCCTCATCATTGCTTTTGTTTTTTGTTACTCGGGACTATCCAGCTCAGAGTGTTTGCCCTCATCATCGCTGGGCAGACAATGCGGACACACAACCACTTACGAAGTCAAGATACAGCTTAACCTTAACTACCACAACTACCACAATAGGTCTACCTTTATGTGTTATTTGTTCTTATCATCATTTTCATAACCGGGCCAAGATCATATAGGTAAATCCTATGATGGGGCGGCCGTTATAAATTAATCTGCACCTAACTAACGCAAGTGATGGGTCCATACACTTGTCCACATTTATATGGGCAATTTTTAATCTCAACACGATATTCAGTTCCTGAATATTGCACCAGACTAATTAGAGCATGTTCGAACAAGCACAATGAACCCACACAAGTAATAGCAGCAGTAGCTACTCAAAATTCAAATCGATGGAACTGCTTCATTCAGTAAGGGTACGCCATTGTAGTAACAGCATCACAAGATACACAGAAATTAATCCAACTCTCCGCTAACAATAGCCAATCAGTTCCAGTAAGGGTATGCGTTTCTACTAACATCAAAAGTTGTACCGAAGGTACTCAGCCAATCAATTCCAGTAAGGGTAGGCAATAATAGCAAGATCATCACAAGCAAGAAGGTACTCAAGTCCCTTCTAACAGAAGCCAAATCAATTCAGTAACAGCATAAGGAACTCAAGCCTCGACTAACAAAAGCCAAGTTCCATCAGGGAAATCGCATCAATTACGCAAATCAGCTCCAGATCAAGCAGATGAGTTACGCTGATAACTACACAGACATCCGACAATGAAAAAATATGCAGTTCGTGCATATCCAAACTCACAATCAGGTGAAGCAAAAGTTCCGACCAAGACGCATGCAAAACCCAAACCCAGTTGCGATTCAAACATCGACAGAAAGCCACAAAGCTACAACCACACAACAAAATCGGTAATCCAGAGGGAGCAGGTACCTTAGTGAAGGTCAATATTCGACCGAATCGAGAGAATGGGCAACAGGGACGGCGCATCAACCACGGAGGTGAGCTAGATGAAGCAAGAGCGTTGGAGAAGGAGCAACAGAAATCCACCAGTGGCGAGCAGAGATCGGGGGAGAAGCTCAGGGAAGAGCAAAGGGAGATTAAGGAAGAAATAACTTACCTCACTTACCTGGCTTCGATTTCTTCGAACGAAGCTCACACAGAAACGGGAGGGCGAAGAACAACAGAGAGAAGGGAAAAACAACCCGAGCAGTGCGGGTTACCTCAACAATAGAGGCCACTCAAAAGAGCAACATAGCAATCGAAGCTCAATCGAGAATGCATAACGGAGAAGAACACAGGAGGAAGAAGAACGAAGGAAGAAGACGGGAGAACGGCGGGAATGATTCACAGCGTAGAAGGGCGCATAAAAGCCCTAGCTCAAACAGCGCTCACCGAACAGTCAAGGGAGAAGACTGTCTTTTTTGACAAACATGCAACGAAGCAAAGGCGTGAAATATGCGTGACTTATGCGGCAGCCGAACGAAGACTTGAACATGTACATCGTCACATTAAAACATGTACATTCTCACATTAAAATATGTACATGCATTCTCACATTACAATATCATGGTATACATGTAAAAATAATTTTTTTTAAAGTTGTCAAAACATATCCATGTCTGTCTTATTTTAAAGAGATCAATTTAGATGAACAATGATATAATTTTTTTCATTTTGGACTTATATATTAAAAGTTACAACAATTTAAAAATATTGTGATAAAGAAAAAAATTTTAAAAAATGTACACCGCGGCGCGCGCACAGCACTCTCCCCTCCATTTGTTTGTTTCTTCTATTTTTTATTTTATCCCATTATATTTCATTAATTATAAAATTATCCTATTATTAAATATTTTTTATTTTAATTTAACTAAAATCTCCTTAGATGTACGAAGATGACTACATGTAGCTAAGAATTTGGATTTACCAAAAGATAAATGAGTCAGGACATAACCCATAAAAGTATGATTGACTTCGGGTGGTCAAAATTGTCCATTTATATAGAATGATCGGAAGATGGATAGTTAAAAAACTGCCATTCGTTAAAAAAAAGTTAAAAACTGCATTATCAATAGTCCAGACACCGTTTTCGGGGATTAGTATGATTTTGTGATTGTGATGAGTCGTTGGATTGGAATGTTGAAGGTCCCATTACAGCCGATGGGAGCCTCTTTCTGCCCCGTGGCAGCATCTCTGTGCGTTTCCCCTTCATTTGACGAACTGGTTGTGAGTTTTTTTCGCCTTCATTCACAGAATTAGGCGTCGTTGAAGTCTACAATTCTTTCTTTGTTTTGTTTATGGTCTCTTCAGTTGTGTAAATTCTATCTTGGGCTGTTGTCATGTGTATATGTGAACCGCTTTAAAAGATACCAAGGTTTTGAAGAATAGATTCATGCAGGTGGTATCGTGTTTCTTCTATGCTAAAAGATAGCCAAATAACGCAAGAGTTGTAAACCCCAAATCTTGCTAGAAGATTGGTGAAAAGCGAGTAGCCCAGTAGGAGTTTAGGCTGTGAAATAGGACTGTATAAAAACACCAAATCGATTGATGTCTAGTCCATCCGACTCACTGTTCGGTGCTCTATCTTTTCGTTTTTTGCACCTTGGAAGATGTCTTAGATCAGTGATAACACGTCTATGTTTCTGATAACTTTTGCCCTGTAATTTACATTCAGTGCACAACTTATCACTTCACTTGTCTTTGCTCATTCTCGGGAAGCAATTACTGCCGCACAATCGGCTCCGGATAAATCTTTAAATATTCGGACCAGCTGCAAGAAAAAAAAGAATATACGCTGTTTGACAACCCGCTTTGCATAATTTGCACTGGAATCTGAATTGACGAGGCTATCCTTACTGGAAGTCTGAAAAGTTAGGCGAAATAGCAATAGCAACCGAAAATAGCAATAGCAACCCGTGTGACAAGTGACCATTTTAGCATGCATCAAACCAATATTGCCTCAAAAGTAAGCTTCTTGTTTCGAGGACTCTACTTTTCTTCAACCAGAACAACAATCACCCACTGATTGAGCGTCCGTATCACTCTCTTGGATGTAACTATGGTGAATCCATTTAACCTAAATCAAGCATTTTTTCTGCATTGGCTCCAACGGTGCTTCATTATAATTGCCATATCCACTTGTGCACATTGTTGACCAACCCATTGGATATTTTTTGTATGCTGATCATTGCCATGCCACATGAAGTATCTGCATATCATTCCTTTAGCTATGAACCATGGCACAATGAAGTCAGCATCGTATAGCATTGAGAAAGAGTGAAAACCTTTTCTTTTGAAGCAGTGCCAGCTTAACAGTGGTGCTTAGCTGTTCAACTTCTGAGACCGTTTCTTGTTATATAATCTGATTCTCTGGAAGTCAAGTTTACTAAAAGGTCATGAGGTTCATTGGGATAGTGTTATCTCTCACAGGGAACTTAAACTTAAAGTTGCAACCAGAAAAATGGTGCAATTGCTCTCTGGTTCTCCCAGAGGTTCCTGCCAGATATAAAAGAGATACTTGATTTATTCTGATTTGCCTTGAGCCCTGAAACCATGCATAATAAATTAAGTATACTGAGCTTGCATTTGGTCTGATCCTCTTTTGTGCTAGCTAAAAACAAAAAATCAAATGCAAAACATAAAAAACTTTACTCCTCAATATCCTCCACATTTGCTTAAGTGCTGATGAAGAGAAACCCAGATGGTATGGAGGATGCTCTGAAAACTATATGTATTCTTGCAACATAGTGATGAGTTTTGTTTTTGGTAATACAGACAGATGTAATCAATTTTTGTGTGATAATAATAACTTCGGAAAATTATCTCTTTGCGTTTCCCGGCATGTAGGTCCCGTCTGCCAATGCTATCTTTTTCAATGGAGACCGAGTTGAGGGGACTGGCAATCCAGTGATTGAAAGACTGTCAGACCTTCAGAACTTAGCCAGTGTTGTAGCATCAAAATTTGGTGACTCTGTCAATGCTTGGGTCATTGAGGCTTCAACTTTTAATGGCCCTTTTGCTGTGTATCAAGAGTTCATTCCATCTGTTAACAATCGGGGTGAACCTCAGTACTACAAGCCTGATGAATTCCCTGCTTCAAGATCCGTAGTTGCTGTTCTTACAAACTTCTTGGAGCAGGTTTGATTCACATTTTATAGGCATGGATACGAACTTCAATTCTTATTGTGATTTAATGATATAATGTTGAGATATTACTAGTTGCATGTGCTTGACATAATTGGTTCTGCATAATTTTGCAGTTGGGAAAAGATATTGTTCCAAAGGATCATGAAATGTCTACTTCTCCTTGGCCTTCTAAAATTCCAAGTACCTTCATGGTTGGTTTCAGCAAGGGAGGTACGGTACTCAACCAACTAGTCACAGAGTATGCCTTCTTGGATGTCAAATTTATTGGGGATCAGAGCTCCCCTTCCCCAGTCAACTCTATAATACCCAGTTCAAGCAAAAGCCTATTAGACAGCATTAGGGAAATTCACTATGTTGATGTTGGGTTGAATTCTCCTGGGGCTTATCTCACCGATAAAATGGTGATCAAACAAATGTCGAGACGTATGATCAACAGAAGTGATGTTGGAAGAATGCACGTCATGCTTCATGGGACTCCAAGGCAATGGTGTGATAAGAGGCGAGACTGGATTCGACAAGAAAAAGAAGAATTTGCCCGTTTGCTGGAGTTTGAAGCACAAAATAGTGAGGTCAAATTGAAAGTTTCAGAGAAGATGTATTTTGCCGGTATGTCTCCTGATCTGCAGATGCACTTCCAGATCATAGAGGCTTTGGATGTTAGTTGAACGCTTAGGTATTCTGTCGTTCTTACATGTAAAAGCATGGTCATTTTCCCTCTGCTGCCTGTCATCTGTGGATAAGTGTATGTTGTTTCACATGTTAGAAAATAAAGAATAGTTGCACCTAGAGTTTGCAAAAACACATCCATCACCATGTATATTATGGGAGAGGTTAAGATGTTATGAGTTGCGTCATGATATATGATGTACAAGTGCGTGCTTTTGTCTTTCAGTTTTGACTTAATACAGATTACCAGTTTCCTTTGATGCCTCAAGTTAGTATGTATGCACTATATCAATACCTTCAACCTTATAATATTACATATTTACTTTTTACTGTGGGTCTGCATTTTGTATATATTAGTTTGCAACTGATGGAACCTGTGTTAGATAGGGGCTTGCTGTTTGTGAAATAAGCAAAACTCGTTCACTGTAATCTTATTACCTTGATTTCACCTGATTACTTATGACTCTTTATACCTGATCCTGCTAGACTACTCTATCTTATGTGCGATATACGTGGCTCAGGCTCTCTGTTCAATCATATCTTTCTGTATTGATGATGGCCATAGCAAATAAAGAGATTGTGAATTGTAACTTTTTTTTGATAATTTTTGTTGTGCTACCTGGAGGAGCACATATGGTGCGACCAACCCGTGGTATGATTTCTGAATTTGATTGAATAAGGAGGAACTGCCTCATTATAGAACAACAGCTTAGCCGTAAGAGAGAATAGTATACAAGGGGACAGTTGTTGTACAATAAGTACAGTGGCAAATCTGCAGCACGTCTTCAGATGTTTTGTTTATTGGACAATTACAATCTGGCTTTTTTATGAAATGAACGAAGTATGCTAGTTTATTCTCTGATTAAGAATTTGACTGCATTAGTTTGAACTGTCAATAACAAAACTGTTCAGAATGTGTCTCTTCTTTCTTGTGATATTTCTGTGAATTATTTGACTTGGTGTCGTAACAGCTGCTATAAAGACTTACGAGGTAATGATAATATTTCTTAAAGAACAACCGACGTATCTGCCGCCGGCTATTCTCCCTTGAATTTGTTGAAGCTCACCCCTTCTTTTCTCAATTATTTTCCCTATAATATCCGTCTTACTTGATTCAAGAAGTCAAGTAGCATGTTGTCTGCCACCTATGTTTAAGGGGGTAATCCTGGAATTTTTTTTATAGATTGATGATGGTGTCATCTATGATATAATAGTTTAAGCTGTAAAGGCCGGATAATGACTGCTACATGGGTACCAATACCAAGTATTGATTTTGTGATTGTGTATTTCGTAATGTATACTCATGATCATTCTTGAGCTTTATTTATTACTATCGTGATTGCAATTTCGATTTTATATTAATATTATACTGAGGGGTTTATCAAGGGTATAGCTGATGACGCCTTATAAATGATGTATTGTAACACCATCAAACAACTCTCTGTCCTAATCTCCGGGAGGATATAGAGAAGTAGAAAGAGCTTAGACCCTCTCATTTCCTCACCAGAGAAAAGTCTTGCCAGAGGACTCAGGAACTTTTACTCCCGGAAGGTATATCCCTTAGTTTTACAGATTTTGGTTTTCTTCGTTGATGACACATACTCAGGATTTGTTTGAAAATTGAAACAACTTTAAATCTTAGAAAATGCATAAACAGAGACTTACATTTTTCTAATGCCATCTTCAATTACAGAGAAGCAGTTTTGTTTTTTTTTTGGCTATTTTCCTGTCGGAGACAAGTTCTTGGAGGAAGGGGCTACAAAGCTGCTGAACTAGAGCTTGGGAAAATGGATGAGAAATTGATAGCACTGAGAGATGTGATTAAAGATGCGGATCTAGTAAGAACAACTTGAAGCATACTAACAAATATGCACAGCGAGGGACAAAATTTGCATGCTTTCCTTACATGCCTACACCCGAGTATCTAAACATTATTATGTTTGATAATAATTGCAGGAGAATACACCTATTGAGGAAGTATTTGAACGGCTGAAATGTTCCAAGAATGGTCTAGGCTCGGATGAAGTTCGAGAAAGATTGGAAATCTTTGGCTTCAACAAGCTTGAGGAGAAGAAGGTAAGAATAAGATATATTTTCTTTTTTACATACCATCTCATCAGTTGTCTCTATTTACAGTTATATAATTTGTTTCATCTATCCATTAATCACTGCTATCTGAGTTCAAGTATTTTCTGATCGTCACATGTGAAGGAAAATAAAATATTGAAGTTTTTGGGGTTCATGTGGAACCCTTTATCATGGGTTATGGAAGCAGCAGCAATTATGGCAATTGGTCTTGCCCATGGAGGAGTATGTTAATCTTGATCATCTATCATAACATGTTAGTTATACCTTGGCTGGATTCTTATCTTCGGGATGATGACGAATGCTGGGTGGTTTTATTAAATGTTTATGCAGGGGAAGGGTCCAGATTACCATGACTTCGTTGGTATTGTCGTTCTCCTGCTTATTAACTCAACCATCAGTTTCATTGAAGAGAACAATGCTAGCAATGCCGCAGCTGCTCTCATGGCTCGTTTAGCACCCACAGCCAAGGTTGGTGCTTTGTCTGACGTTACTTAAATTTGGTTATGTTTTATAATGTCAAAATACGTGAATCTGGGTGTGTGTGTCCGTGTGTGTATTAGGCCCTCCGTAATGGGGTCTGGTCGGAAGAAGACGCAACCACGTTGGTACCTGGTGACATCATCAGCATAAAACTAGGAGACATAGTTCCAGCTGATGCACGTCTTTTACAAGGAGACCCACTGAAAATTGACCAGGTAATTAACTACTTTATTATATATGAGCAGACTTCTTTTGGTTTATAATAATAGTAAGAGACCTGCTGTGTGCCGTGGATGTGGACTCCATGTTCCAGTTGGGGATATTAAACTGTAACTAATATTTTAACTTTAGTTTAGATACATTTATCGATATTCATTTGGATGATCTTTCTAGTGATTAATATTTCGCGATTAAATGGATCAATTGTCCCCTAAGTTTCACGTTTTGTATGGGGTTCTTCAAGTCTGCTCTGACAGGTGAGTCACTGCCAGTAACTAAGTCTCCAGGAGACGCAGTTTACTCAGGATCCACATGCAAGCAAGGTGAAATTGAAGCAGTGGTTATAGCAACCGGCGTCCATACATTTTTTGGGAAGGCCGCTCATTTAGTTGAAACCACTACCCATGTTGGCCACTTCCAAAAGGTACATACATACACAATTACCTTTACCTGAAGATTTTTCAAGGACACTAAGGTACTAGAAAACAGAAAACAAACATGTATAACTTTTTGCACAGTGACTAATGAACATCGGTACTAATCTTCAGGTTCTAACCTCCATTGGAAACTTCTGTATCTGCACAATAGCAATTGGGATGGTGATTGAAATAATAGTAATCTATGGCCTTCAACAAAGAGGGTATCGTGTAGGGATAGATAACCTTCTGGTTTTGCTTATAGGTGGCATTCCCATTGCAATGCCTACTGTGCTTTCTGTTACTATGGCCATTGGTTCTCACCGTTTAGCTCAACAGGTGATGCCTTATTTATTTGCATTAGCATTTAGCGAATTGTTCCTTAGTTTATTTTTAATAAATCACCGAAGGAAAGCAAATTCTTTCATCCGAAGTACGATAGCTCTTCTTTGTTGGTAGCTTGGATTAATTGTGCATGTAATTGTAGGGTGCTATAACAAAGAGAATGACAGCCATTGAGGAAATGGCGGGGATGGATGTGCTTTGCAGTGACAAAACTGGCACATTGACCCTTAACAAGCTTAGTGTTGACAAGAATTTGATCGAGGTTATATTTTAATTTAAACGAATCTCTTCCCTTGTCTGAGACTAAGTTCTTTCAAGTCTTGGAAGTTTATTGATGTGTGTGCATATATACTTCTTTATGTGGAATACCTGAAGATCTTCTCCAAAGGAGTGACTAAAGAGATGGTGGTTCTCATGGCTGCTAGAGCATCACGAACAGAGAATCAAGATGCCATTGACACTGCCATTGTAGCAATGTTGTCAGACCCAAAGGAGGTATGATATAACTTCAGTTTATAATTCATCACTTATAGAATTCTAATTTGAATTTTGTGGGCTTCATGTAATATTGTTATCCTAATATTAATGAAGGCACGAGCTGGGATTAAAGAGGTCCACTTTCTCCCATTTAACCCTACTGACAAGAGAACGGCTCTCACATACATCGATCAGGATGGTCAAATGATGAGAGTCAGCAAAGGTGCACCTGAACAGGTACTTCGACGAGTTTATTAACATTGCAGCTTTTTTCATTTGTATCGTGCTGTCTGAGTAATCATTTTCTAGTGATTTTTATGCACAAAGAAAGAGGAATTTGACTGACTATTCAAACAAAATCATTGCTTAGCTTTTTATGTATTGCATTACGTATGCTTGCGCTGCAGATCCTGGATCTGGCAGAGAACAAATTGGACATTGAGAGGAAAGTGCACAGTGTGATCGGTAAGTATGCTGATCGCGGGCTCCGCTCCCTTGGTGTTGCCCTACAGGTAACTAATTATCTTCATCAAACTATAGCTTTCATATTCATTCTCGAAGATAATTTTACCGTGTTAATACTTTAGCAATACAAAAATTCTTCTGTAAGTAGAGTGTGCCTGATGGAAACAAAGATAGTCCTGGTGGCCACTGGGAATTTGTCGCCCTTCTTCCTTTATTTGATCCTCCTCGTCATGATAGTGCTGAGACACATCAGGCGAGCTTTGGATCTTGGTGTTAGTGTCAAGATGATTACAGGTTTGTCATACTTCCTAGTAACTGCAGGTCCCCAAGTTTAATTAGGTTATGATTGGAATGATGTGCTTCATCAGGTGACCAACTGGCGATTGGTAAGGAAACAGGGAGAAGGCTGGGGATGGGTACAAATATGTACCCTTCTTCAGCCCTTATAGGAGAAAATAGAGATGCAGCAATTGCAGATATACCTATTGATGAGCTTATCGAGAAAGCTGATGGCTTTGCTGGTGTTTTCCCTGGTAAGTATACATATTACTACTGCATGCAGAAGATATCCAAAGTTTCAACTGTCCCTTTTCTTTTTTCCTGATTCATGTGATTGGAATCTACATTCTTCATTTAAATTACTTGGAATCCTAATAAGCTTATATAGTACTGTTCCATTTACAAATTGATTAGAGCACAAGTATGAAATTGTAAAGAGATTACAAGCAAGAAAGCACATATGCGGGATGACGGGTGACGGAGTTAATGATGCACCTGCTTGAAGAAAGCAGATATTGGAATCGCGGTAGCAGATTCGACTGATGCTGCACGAGGTGCCTCTGATAT
The DNA here is from genome assembly GCA_023374045.1 of Limonium bicolor. Classification (NCBI taxonomy): domain Eukaryota; kingdom Viridiplantae; phylum Streptophyta; class Magnoliopsida; order Caryophyllales; family Plumbaginaceae; genus Limonium; species Limonium bicolor. The sequence goes on along the minus strand of CM041777.1, from coordinate 67,056,481 downwards.
TGTCTTAACTGAACCGGGTCTTAGTGTCATATCAGTGCTGTCTTGACAAGTCGATCCATCTTCCAGAGAATGAAAAACTACACGGTAATTAATACTGGCTAATCAGTATTCACGTGGTGCCATTATGATGAGCTACATCTAGTTGATCCAGTCTTTAGATATTGGATAATATTAACACTTTGTTTCCATGTGATCATAGATATATGCAGTGTCAATCACCATACGTATTGTGGTACGTACATCCCATACAAATTAAGAAATTCTCTGCTGTTGGTTTGTCCCAAAATTTAAATATATACAAAATGAATGAAATTGTTCTTATTTCAGCTGGGGTTTATGTTGCTTACCGTCTTCTGGAAATTTGACTTCCCACCATTCATGGTTCTGGTCATTGCAATCCTCAATGACGGTCAGTAATTTATGTATATATGAATTATATTCAATCAAAAGTATATGTATTAATCTTAGCTAGCTCATTATGGTTGCGATAAATTGATTAGGTACGATAATGACGATATCAAAGGATAGGGTTAAACCTTCTCCATTACCTGATCAGTGGAACCTTAAAGAAATCTTCATAACCGGGGTTGCACTTGGGAGTTACCTTGCCATTATGACCATCGTCCTTCTGGGCAGCATATGAGACCAACTTCTTCAGGGTATATTTCAGCTGCTTTCTTGTTTTTCTTTTACTTGTGATAATCACTTTCTTGTATATAGAATCTCTTAACAATTGAGCGACAGAAATGATGTTGATAGTTGTACTAAATTAGTTAGGTACTAATTTAGTGATGAACTTGTTTTAATTTGGGATAAATATGCATGCAGAACCTTTTCAACGTGGAGTTAGACTTGAATCAGCACCATTACGACATGAAGGATCCAGTGGTTGCCAAGGACCTTAAAGAGAAGATGGCATCAGCAGTATATCTGCAAGTCAGCATTATTAGCCAGGCATTGATATTTGTGACACGTGCAAGGAGTTGGTCATTCCTTGAACGACCAGGGTTCCTTCTTGTAGTTGCTTTCCTAATTGCTCAACTGGTAATTAATCGTAACTAAATGTTTGTAATTGATGCTTGCCTCATTTTGCTTGCAAGGGAAAAGCTTTCAAGTATTTTTCTTCTCGCACAGATTGCTTCAGTGATATCTGCGGAGGTGACATGGGACATGGCTGGGATTCGAAAGATTGGTTGGGAGTGGACCGGGATTATCTGGTTATTTAACATAGTGACTTACTTATTCCTTGACCCCATCAAGTTTGCCGTACGGTATGGTCTCAGTGGGCAGGCATGGCAACGCTTGGCTAATGACAGGGTACCCGCGCAACCCGACTTTTTTTTTTTTTACCTTGCTTTCTTCATACTACAAATTAGATCAGAACGTCATTTATTTTAGATAGATTATTAATATAAAACGAGAGAATGTACATGAATACACATGATTCACTTGGAACTGCCGTGTGTGTTTGTGTGACAGTGCCTAGTTCCCCATTTGATGCAAATTCAAGTGCTAGCTAGCTTTATAGTAGTACTTTTTGTATCTGATAAATATTTGTATATTTCTCAGATCGCATTAACGTCTAAGAAAGACTTTGGGAAGGAAGCAAGAGAGGCGGCATGGGCGGCGGAGCATTGGACTCAACCAGGACAAGAAACAAGAGTTACGTCGAACGCAGCTCTTCAAATGCAAAACATCTCATGGCCGAAGAAGCTAAAAAGCGCGCAGAGATTGCAAGGTAACCCATGAACATTATTAGTGTGTATGTATATGAGTTTCTCTCTTTCATTTACTAATCACTAACGGAAATTCATTTTAATTAACCTTGTAAGAAAGCTTTGGATGTGGAAATGATATAGGTAAATCATATTATTGAACTATATATACCCTCTGGTGGTGATGATTAAGTTTATAACTTGGTTGCAGGTTACGGGAGCTAAATACTCTTAAAGGAAAAGTGGAGTCTAATGCTAGATTGAAGGGTATGTCTATTGATGTGACGAACAACCATTACACTGTATAAAGCAGCACTTCCCACCACCATCGTCATCATCAATCCTATGATACGTATCGGATATAATACATACATAAACCCTAATTGTATTTGTTTTGTTGTTGAGTTGGGCCCAGGCAGCTCAATCGTTATATATGATTGTCATCCTTCCACATCTACACCTACATTATTATTGGTAGCAGTAAACTTTACGATAGGGCACTCGTAAGAGTTTTGATGGTTACAAACCTATTTTTTGTCGATTGAGTTATGTGAAGCGTTGTGTTGCTATGATGATTTATTAATCATGCCTGCCAACAAGATAGATATATAACACACTTGCCAACTTGAGAATAGGTTGTAGTTCGGGTCAATTGGTTCGGTTTGGTTCGGATTGATTTCAAATCGTCCAGTATTTGGTTTGGGTTCGATCGGGTCGGGTGAATTCGGTTTGTTCGGGTTGAGTTTGGTTTGTTGAAATTTCGGGTCGGTTTGGATTGGTTTGGATGACTTTCGGTTTGGTTGACTTTCAGCTAGGGTGACTTCGGGTTGGGTAACTTTCGGTTCGGGTTAGTCTCTGGTATGTTCGGTTTTTGGGTCATGAGTTAAATTCAGGTCAATTATTCGGTAAAATTCGGTTGACATTACAGAATCAAGCAACTCAATAATCATGATATGTAAATTTGACTTTAATCAATCTCAACAAGTATGAATGCATATAAAAGATTAATTTAAACAAATAATTATAATTTGTATCATGTTTCTAGTAACTAACTCTTAACTTAACATAATTATTGATGTAGTTTCATTTTATTTAGCTGGTTCATTATTTTGAGAAGAGTATTAAATAAGGTATGTTGGTGGATAGTTATTAAAGAGGAGTATAAATAAGGTATGTTCGTGGATAGTTATTAAATTTGTATCAAAGTGTAGTAACTTGCTTTTTCAATCTATTAATGGTGACTACTTTGGTACCCCTCCTATTTTATGAGGGTACCCTTTTTCCTTAATCCAATTACAACGACATGTGGAATATTATATTTATATTAATTTAGATTTTAAATAGTATCTTCTAATTTAACTTAAAGGATTTAACTAAAAATAGAAACACTTTATTAAATATTTAGAAATTAGTAACTTCCCACCTTAATGTTAAAATACAACCTATTTAATAGGAGATTTTAGTTTAATACAGTTTTTGAAAAAACTAAGACTAAATTGACTAGTGATTATGTATCGTTGAAGAAAATATTTATAAACAAATATATACATTACTCTACATTTTAGAAGAAGATAAATGAATATAAAAGATAAATTAAATACATCTTTAAAATTTCATTAAAAATAAAATAAAGAAAACACTAATCAATTTTACCTTTGAACTTTTATTTTGAAATAAAACTTTATTGACTCATGATCCTTCATTGTAAACATTGTTCGGTATTTTAATGTTATGGTACTGGAGTTTTTGGTGTAATGATAGTATTATGGGGCATTGTTCAGTTTGTATGATAGATGCTAAATGTTGATTTGTATTCAAACTAGAGATCTGGTATGAACATTCTGTTTTATCCTCATTATCTCTTATAATTAATATAACATCTTTTTTCGGGTCACATTGGATATATTCATTCGGGTCGCACTGGATTTGGTTCGGGTTTGGTTCGGTTGGTTTCGGTTGAATTCGGTTCGGGTCACTTCGGATTTCGGGTCATCGTCGGGTTATGGGTGACTTCGGTTCGGTTGATTTTGGTTTGGATGACTTTGGTTCAGATGGTTCTGGATTGTGGTTTTCTCGGTTTTACAATAATACGGTTCGGTTTGGTCCGGGTTGGTTTGTTTCGGATTCCGGGTCATTTTTCAAGTTATAGTTTTCGGTTGAGATTCGGATTCGAATCGGATTGGTTCGGTTCGGTTTTTCAGGTTCGGATCACTTTTACCAGGTCTACTTGAGATATATTTGCATATTATTCATATGTAAATCATTACCTTCTCTTTAAAAATTCTTCGATTGTTCTGCTTAATGGATCAAAATCTCGGAGATATCTTATTGTAGTTAATGAGTTCCTTTTTGTCATATAAGGGGAGAAGTTCTCAGAAAAACAAAATCAATAGTGAAACCACTGGTCTTACAATCCAATCATCAATCTCCCTAATATAAATCATCAATGAGAAGTTTAATATAAGAAATATGGTAATTGAATGCCAAACTATCAAGTTAATATGCTATATTTATGGTAAAAATCTATTGGAGGAATAAAAAAATAAAGGAGAATAATACCATCTTTTGTGTTGAATGTGGGCATAGGAGTGAGAAATAATTTTTTCTTCAAAATGTTATAACTTATAAAATTAAGTGCAAAAAAAAAACAAAATTATACCATTGTTCATGAAATTTTATGCCCGCACAGACATAGTGCAGGGGTTGCTGAAAGCTTGCCCAAATGCATTGTTTTCGTGTTCGATTTCGGGGGAACCCAATGAGTAGCAGTTGGTCTGATTCTCCAATGGACGACAGTTAAGTTCCCGTGAGCATATTCACCTTTTACAAAAAAACTTAAAATTTTATATTTTTAGAATGAGTATATATTACGTATTTTTAAAGTGAATTTTATTCATTAACAAAATGAATCTTCTTGCATAAGTTTATCGTAAGATTCATTTTTCTTACATTTGATTCACTCTTTTAAACAAAAGATTCACTTTTCTTAAATGAATGATTCATATTGTTCTCACAATAAATTGTGGTAAGATTCACGTTTTTAAAATAAAAGATTCACTTTATTTAAACATGTGATTCACATTTTTAAACGGAATATTCACTTTTCAATAAACCCTTAACCATAAAGCTAAAAAACTGTCGAGTCGGTGATGACAATATAAACTATAGAACAATTTTAAAAAGATTACCCTACACCACTTAACCTAAAAACCACCATAGGAAAGCTTAAAAATGTCAAAGGAAGTTTTAGGGTTTGTAGTGCAGGGTTTAGGTTCAATTTTTAACAACCTTTGATTCACTTTTCTTAAACCTCTTCTTCACTTTAGTTAAACAATCTCTGTTTACGAAATTCTCTTTTCTTAAACCTTTGATTTCTTTTTTTTTTAAAAAAAAAACTCTGATTCACTTTTTAACAACATTTGATTCACTTTTCTTAAACTTAAGATTCACAATGAATCTTAAAACATATGTACATATAAAAAATATAAAAATTTAAATTTATCAAAACATATTTATGTTTGATCTTATTTTGAAGAACTCGAATTTGATGAACAACGGTGTAAAATTTATGTAATTTAGACTTATTAAATTAAAAATCTTGAAAAAAACAAATATAGAAAAACACAAAATGTGCCGCTTTCTCCAACTTCTAATTTGACGATTTGGAAAACTACCTGCTGACTTGGATTCTATCAGTACTTCCAGCTTCAAAAGCACAAAACCATCTGATAGGGTTATAGAATGTTTTCTACTGGTGATAGCTTATCAGAAACTATAACATTGTCATACGACAATTAGCGTCTTTTCTTAATGGAACAATGTACTTTGGACTTGTATTAATCTAATTTTAGACACGTCACCCTCATGTTTTTTATACTTGGGGCACGAGGCCAAATACACCGCAAAAGCGGGTCAATAGCAAACAACAACCATGAACAAGAAAACAAAGACACCATACCTCTCAAAAACTACCCTTCCACGTATACAAGTTTTCTAATTCTTAACATTTAGATCCTGCTCTACTCTTGCCTCTATTAGCAACCTTACTAGCACGAGAAAATTTGCTAAAGCCTAAAAGACGCTTCTTTGACCCAATCTCCCTCCTAGAACTAAACTCTAGGAGTGGTCCGCGAACAACTGTCAGAATCAGCCCCTACTCCCTCTTTAGAATCCTGACATCTCTTACGAGCGTGCTCTCTGTGATCGCTAATAATGTCTTCCAGATTGCTTGAGGCACGACCCGTCCTAGACGTGACAACCAAGATCTTTAGCAAGCAAAAGGGTCTCTTTGCTTCTTCCTTGACATACTCCTCCTCGGGATCCACCGTCGGCCCAGAAGAATCTCCACCAGGCTCAAAGCCCGGAGGAAATTCAGGGTCTTCAAAAAGGCTCCTAAGGTCATTCTTCCTCCCTCCTCCCTCCTCCATCTGCTCAATTAGGGGACCATCAGGAACTCGACCCAGTAGCACAACCGGACACACGCTCAACCTCAAGCACTTCATGACTTACAGACATTCCACATTCCTTACTATCATCCAGCATCTCAACCCGGCCAATCCTTGCAATTTCATCCGTAATTGGGTCAAGATCTCCCACCTTACTACCCAACGGCTTCCAAATAGAAATTGGCGCTCTATCAAGGTTTCCCACATTAACGGTTCGGGAATCACATCTGGGGACATTCAAAGGGCTCGGGACGGGATTAGACCCAAATTCACCACTACGTAAGGGCCCGTTCACCCCGGGGCGGTCGGGCTACACCATCCACCTTCCCACCCATATCTCTGGCCCCACCACCACCCATACTGATCGGGACCAAACATTGGATACCCGGGCCAAACCCATAGAATGGATAAGCCCATCCCGTAAAAGGATACGAGCCGCTTCAGGCCCAAACCGAGGCTCCTTGTAACACCCCTACCGCTAATCCTCTAATTATCGCCTAATCACCTCGGTCATTAAACTAATCGCAGCGAAAATTCAAACCATTCGGCGGGTGATACAATGCCGTTAGTCACCCATGCGACTAATAAGGCCTAAGCTACCAACAGTTACGGTCTGATAAATATGATTACCAAGCTTACTTAAATACATCCCATAACAACTTCTATCACAAAGGATTACCGAGTACCAAGTGCATAGTTAAATTACATCAATTCTCAAATCCAACACGATTACATAATTCCCAAAATCCAAAAAGGAGTGTACTACATAGTACACCGGCTAGACAAAAAGGGTTGCACGCCCGTGTACAACTCAGTACACTACCAAAATTCTCTAACTAACAAAAGGCTTAACAACCCGGTCGCATCACGACCTTCAACAGTCTCGGATACCTGAAAAATAAACATTGGCCCCAAAGTGGCTCAGCACAACTGCTGGCATGAAATTCGCATACCCCGCGTGCTAACGGGGGTACGCCGACTATTTGGTCTCATACATGGAGTTCGTTTTATTTTAAACAACATGCTACATATCACATAGTAATAATGCAAGATAGCACACCACATATATCGCAACATAAGCAAAGGAAATAAATCACAATCGTCAAGGCCATGAGATTCTCTTCTCAAGTTCTAGCCTTATCTCGAGGTTAGTTAGTTACTCATCTAGGTTAATCGGATGTTCTTAACTCTTATCTCATGACCACATGACTCACATTAGTCACGATCATTGCTTACAATTCTTCGTACTCTTGATTACTCATTAAGTTAAGTCGGTTGACCTCCGGGCAGAGATAAACAATCTCACCACCGGGCTTTAATTTGGCTTACTTCCCCGGGTTGCGACCATACGATTCGGAACCATGGTGGGAAGGCTAGGCCAGAATTCGGAAACAATCTCTTTTGCCTCCTCATTCTCACGCGTGGCCGCTCTATCGGACTTCTCACATACTCCAATTTACAAATTTCTCAAAGTTAGAAATGTTACATAGTTAGGGAGTTAGTGAGAAATCGTTCTTCCAATACTTTTGGGTTAGCATAATTCACACCCAAGCAATCAAGAATTTTATCCATGATCATACATTTCATGAATTATACAAACTTCAAGGTTCAAGTACATTCCAACAAGAATAATACTACAAGCGCAAGCAAGTGCAATAAACCGATTAGTGCATTTTATCTTGATTAGATGATAACACATAAACACCCAAACACACAAATCAGAGTAATCCGGTTAGCATACAGGGTATGAGAAATTCATACCGTTCACCGTCGCTTTCGGATCACCGACTCCTCTTTGGAAATCAACTATACGAGTCCTATAACATACACGGAATTGTACGGTTAATTATCTATTATTAACCTAACTCGTTCCTTCTTTAATGTTTCCCGATTACAGTTGCTAACTCTTTACAACTCATTCTTAATAACACAATCATTTACTTCTCCTTATTTCTTAAGCTTATTTTCTTAGGTTCTTATGTGCATATTATTTCTTCTCACCATAATTATTCTCCCAATGGTTCACTACTTAAGCCCCACATTTTTTTTAATTTGACCCGATCGACCCAACCCTGGTCGATCCCCTGGGTCTGTCGGATGCAGAGAGCTACGGGTTTGGAAACTTCAACTCGACCGACCCAGCCAGGGTCGGTCCCCTGGGTCGGTTGAATGCAGAAGACTCCCAATTCAAACTTTTCAGCTCAACCGACCCAGACAGAGTCGGTCCCCTGGGTCGGTCAAATGCAGAAGCATCTCGGGTTGAGTAATTCCAGTCCGACCGACCCAGACAGGGTCGGTCGACTGTAGAGACTTTTCCTCCTGTTTTTATTTTACTCAAATCTTTTCCACACAAGTGTCCTAGTATGTTTTAACATCATTTTGGGGCTTCAAAAACCCTCCTAATTCATTGATCAACCCCTCACTTAAATCATTTCCCAAGTCTTGGTTAAATTACACAATTCCTTTACACTCAATCCTCCTTACAACTACTATGCTACAGATTTTGTTTTCTTTCTTTTCACTAACCCGATGGTTCTTCAACTAATGCATTACTAGTGTTCATAACATTGTTTTCACCTCCCATGCTATTCCATTGCCTAACTCTCCCAATTTATTCTCAAAATGGTTAACTACTCACCTTAAATCTAAAACACACCTAATTAGTCCTAGGTTATTTCTTCACCTTAAAACACTTAAGTCTTCTAGTTTCCCGGGACAATTTTGACAGAGTTTCCCCTAGAATTTTAACATTGCACACACAATTTCAGCTCACCAACTCATTCCCAATATCCACAACAATTTTAAGCACTAACAACACATTAAGTTCCTGCACATACATAACTTACTTCCCTTGGCTTCCAAACCTTTAATCCTCATTTAATCCACACTAAAACAACTTAATCCTCTACCTCATTATGCAACATAACCCACTCAAAACAATATAAATTCCTCATATTCGAGCATTTAAAATCTGTTTCAAAAGTCACACAAAACCAACTCAAGGTAAGTGCATTTACCTAAGATTTCTAGCTTTCTTTTCTTTTCTTCCTTTCTCCTTCTTCTTCTCCTTTCCTTTCTTCTTGTTCTAGCCTCACAAAATCGGTAATGCTACAGCCCACCAATGAACAACAATTCCCACTTAGAACTAGCCTTCATTTAGCCTAGGGTTTAAAACACATGTTTAAAGCTTAAAGGGGTATTACCTTACCACTAATTAGATGGAGTCTTGGACAGCAAAAATGGCAAGATTACAGCCCCCTTTTTTGGAACTGAAAACCGGCTGGAACAAGGAGAAGGCAAGGCTCAAAAATTTGAGATTTCTAAATTGAAGAAGAGAGCTAGAAAGGGAGATTTTTGAGTTTCTTTTTACCTTAGAATAACAAGGAAATGAAGGAGCTTCCAATGATGGTCTCAAACCTTCAAATGAGCTTCAGCCATGGAAATGAAAATGAAGCTTTTCAGATTATGAGAAGATGGAAATGTTGCCCAAAGAGAGAGGAGTTCAATGGTGTAATTTGTGTAGCATTTGGAGATTGTTTGCACTCAAAGATGGAGAAGAAGGAGGCTGCTGTGTGAGGAACCTCAAATTGCCATTACAGCACAAGGGAGAAGAAGAGAGTCTGAGTGGGGAAAAAAACGTGAGGGAGAGAGCTGGTAAGGGAGTGAGGAGGGGAGAGAGTCTAAAAATTTGCTTTTTTACTTTATGAGTTTGTCCTTTTGGGCATAAAACAAATAAGGAAGAGGGGGAGAAGGGCTGGAAATCGTCCCCCCCCCCCCCCCCACACCCATATGGTTTCTGATTTTTATTTACAATGGAGAGGTTATTTTGCTCTTATTACAACTAACACCCACAAGTTCTAGTTTTTGCACTATCACTAACCGGAACCCGTTTTCCGGAATTTTCTCATTTAATTAATTTTAATGGCTCTAGACCTTCACTAATGTTTAATTATAGATATTTAATTGACTATAATTATCACGGGTCTATTTAACCCGCTTAAAGTCATCTTTTCCCAGTTTCCTCGAAAAACGCGCTTTAAGGTTCGTTTTGTGCTTTTAACCCATTTTATGGATCCGTTTTCTTCGGCTTATTTAGGAATAATTAAGCTTCTAAAATACTCACTAGCCTAATTAATCACTGTTTTTGAGTTCGGGGTATTACAATCTACCCCTTAAGAAACTTTTCCCTCAAAGTTGGTCAAAGTTTGAGTTACTATCTTTACTCATTTGACATCTCAATTGTCAAAAATCATAACTCAATACCACCTCACAGAATCTCAGCTCTGTCAACAAGGTGTTCACACACAATTCAATGCAAGCATACAACAATGCAAGCATAATTCTCAATTACAAGCAACACTCTTCAACCACACTCAGGTTGTTACACTTTTTTCTCAAATAATGCAAAAGCTAACTCGAAGCAATGCAAAAATAAAATGGCTCTACCCCCCTTAAAAAGGGGTACACCCCGTACCCTCTAGGCACTAGACAATCTAGTGTACAAATAATTGTGGTACTTCGCCTTCATGGCGTCTTCTAATTCCTAAGCCGCTTCCTCGACGTCGTGGTTAGACCACAGGACTTTCACCATTCGCACTGACTTATGGCGAGTCTCTAGTCTTAGTATCAAGGATTTGCAATGGAGTCTCGACATATCTCATCATCGGCTCTAGGGATAGATGTTCGGGCTCTAGAACATGAGAATGATCGGCAATGTACTTCTTGAGTTGTGAAACGTGAAACACATCGTGAACACGTCCCAACTCCTCAGGTAAGGCTAGTCTGCAGGCTACCGCTCCAACTCTCAGTAATCGCATACGGCCCTACAAACTTCAGGCTCAACTTGCCCTTCTGGCCGAAGCGGAACACACGCCCTTCATGGGTGAGACGCGCAGAAACACCTAATCGCCCACGTTAACTCAAGGTCACGTCATCGCACATCCGCATAAGATTTCTGTCTATCGTGGGCTACTTTCATGTACGCTCAAATCTGTTGCACTTAGGCTTGTACTTGTTCAAGGTATTCCGGTTTTATGATGACCGCTTCACTCGACTCATCCCAACACAAAGGGGTACGACAAGGTCTACCGTATAAGGCTTGGAATGGCGGCATCTTAATCGAAGCATGATAGTTGTTGTTGTATGAAAACTCGATTAGATGAAGCTTATCAATCCAGCTCCCCTGAAAGTCTAAGACACATGCTCTAAGCATGTCCTCTATGTCTGGATGGTCATTTCTGTATGACCGTCAGTCTGTGGGTGAAACGCGGTGCTAAGTTTCAACTCAGTACCCAGCGCTTCCCGTGTAGCCCTCCAGTATCTCGAGAGAATTCTGGTATCTCGGTCAGATACTAGTCTTCAGGATTCCGTGGTGTCGAATAATCTCTCGGTCGAATAGCTCAGCAAGCTTCACTACCTTCCAGGTGTCCCTCATCGGAATGAAACGGGCAACCTTGGTAAGGCGATCGACTACAACCAAGATCATGTTGAGTCCTCCCCTAGAGGTGGGATCCAACAACAAAATCCATAGAGATATCATGAAATTTCCACTCCGGAATTGGCATAGATTGTACCATTCCGCCCGGTCTTCGGTGCTTGAATTTCACCTTCTGGCACGTGAGGCACCTCATAACATATTCAGTCACATCGGATTTCATTCCCGGCCACCAGAAGTATCTCTTCATGTCTTTGTACATCTTAGAGGCTCCTGGGTGGATAGATAACGAAGAACAATGTGATTCTTGCAGAATGCGATCCCTCAGCTCAGCATTGCTTCGAGGAACGCATAGTCTGCCATTCAACCGTATCAAACCATCTTCATGTAGCTTGAAGTCATACTCTCGGCTCTCGAATGTACCCTCTGTGATTTTCTGTCTGATCTCTGTCATATAAGGGTCGCTCATCTGAGCCTCCCACACCTCATCAACCAAGCTAGAAGAAGCGAGTAGCGAATGGAGAGAGTGTGTTCGGCGGCTCAGGGCGTCAGCTATAACGTTTGCCTTCTCTTCTTTATACTGAAGGTCGATGTCATAATCAGATAGGAATTCCATCCACCTTCTCTGTCTCAAATTCAGTTCTTTCTGTGTGAATACATATTGCAAGCTTTTGTGATCAGAATAGATGGTGATGCTAACCCCATATAGGTAGTGCCGACATATCTTCATGCAAAGACAATGGCTCCTAGCTCAAGATCGTGTCGGGTATTCTCCTCATGCTTTTCCAGCTGGCGGGAGGCGTAAGCTACTACGTTGCCGTGCTGCATGAGTACGCATCCCATGCCCTTGCCTGATGCATCACAGTACACCTCGAATCCCTCTGTGCCCTCTGGAAGAGTGAGAACAGGCGCTGAGGTCAACAAGTCTTTTAGGCTCTGAAAGGATTCTTCGCAATTGTCTGTCCATACAAATGGTGCATCCTTCTTCATCAACGTTGTCATGGGCTTTGCGACTTTAGAAAAGTCTTTCACAAATCTCCGGTAAAACCGGCTAGACCAAGAAAGCTCCGGATGTTGGTAACATTCTTAGGTCTAGGCCATGAACGCACTGCTTCTATCTTAGCCGGGTCGACTGAGATACCCTCGCTGGAGATCACGTGACCAAGGAATGATACATGGTCAAGCCAGAACTCACACTTGGAGAACTTCACATACAGTTGGTTCTCGCGCAGTGTCTCAAGTACACATCTTAGGTGGCTCTCATGCTCATCTCTGGATTTCGAATATACCAGTTGTCGTCGATGAAGACTACCACCGAAGTATCCAACTGATCACTGAATAAACGGTTCATCAGGTTCCAAACTTCTTGGCTGATGCATTTGACAGTCCGAATGACATCACTGTAAACTCAAAGTGGCCATATCTCGTACGGAATGTTGTCTTCTCAATATCGGGTTTGCTGATGGCAATATGATGATACCCTGATCGGAGGTCAATCTTGGAGAAGACTGAAGCTCCCTTCAACTGATCAAAAAGGTCGTTGATGTGTGGCAATGGGTATTTGTTTTTCACTGTGACCGCATTAAGCTCACGGTAGTCGATGCAGAGACGGAGGCTACCGTCCTTCTTTTTCAGGAAGAGGACCGGTGCTCCCCAGGGTGATACGCTCGGGTGTATGAACCCCTTGTCAAGTAGATCTTTCACCTGTTCCTTTAACCAACCATTTCTACCGGTGCCAAACGGTACGGTTCCCTAGCAATCGGACCATCCCGGCACAAGCTCAATCTCAAATTCAACTGCTCTCTGCGGTGGCATGCCAGGAAGCTCCTTCGAAACACATCCGGGAACTCCGACACTACCGGTATGTCGGTGCTGAATTCACGGTCTCGTTCCAAATCTTGCACATAACAAAGGTATACCTCGTGCCCTTTTCTGAGCTCTCGGTACATGGACATGGCGGAGATGATCATTGTCGAAGGCTCTCTAGGCCTCTGGCGGTATGAAACTGTAACCCCAGATGGACTCCTGAGCAGCAATCTATGCTCGCGCAAAGGATTCACCCCTTATGCCACTCCAACCAATTCATCCCGACTATCAGATCGAATCCCAAACCATTGAATTCGATGAAGGAAATGGGAAACTCTTCGCCCTTAATCTTGATAGTGGTAGCTCGGTAGTACTTTGTGCATTTTTCTCGCTCTTTCGACGGGAGTGTAACCATGAAATCTGGTAGCTCATCTGCGTCTAGCCTCAACCTCTTCGCGAATGATGGCGAAACAAAGGTATGAGAGGCGCGGAGTTGAATAGTCAGTGGCATTAATGCCATTCACTGGAAAGGAACCCATGATTATCGTGCCGCTTTATCGGCCTGTGTCTCTGTAAGGATATTTAGGGCACCTTCTGTACCGAGTCCACAACCTAATGATTCATAAACTTTATAAGAAATGATGGTATAACGCAAGTGGGATTTAATAGCCAACACTGCTCTTATTGATAACATTCATCATACATTGTGTGTCTCTAATAACATTACTATCGTGTTACATGATGTTACATGATTAATACTTCCTAAAGGTAAGGTTCAGGCGTCCTGGTCTCATGTGTGTGGCATTAATTACCGTCGATGGTGCCGTATTCAACTTAATCTTCTTGTCACCGTGATACAGCATTCTCGATTTTCCACCCATGATCAAGACATCCCTAACTTAAGTATTATCTTCTCAGCCAGGTCTCCATGCTTCTGCTCGCCATACAAAAATACCGCGTCATCACCAATGGACCAAGACACTACGGGCACTCCTTGTTCAAGAGATTTCGTTGTCTCGTCCTTATCTTGGTGTAAACCGAGTCGTCCTCCTTCTTGATAGAAGTTAACGATACAAAGATCTGCTTCAAGTGCAGGAATTGGATCAGCTTCAAGTTGTGCAATCTCCACAGCTTGTGTAACCAGCGTCTGAAATTCGTTAGGTATTGCTGGTGGCGTTGCTCCGTCTTCCGTTCGCGTTTGTTGGTATGTTTTGGTATAAGGTTCCAATCCTTCCCAAGCACATCATTTTAGCTTCATCTTCGCTCCACCAAGAAATTCAGGTGTGTAAAATCCTCCTAGACCCACTCCTTTCTTGCTGCAACGTCGGATGATGGCGATCTGGGCTTCGGGTGTCAGGTATCCTTTTAATAAGATCATCCTGGT
>CM041777.1:66845999-67041197 GCA_023374045.1 Limonium bicolor | reverse complement strand
GGGGCAAAAATCGATGGGGAAGGAGAAGGGTAGGGAGAGATGAGAGAAAGGTGAGAATGAGAGGTGAGAGAATGTTAAAGTAGTATAAGTTACTTTTTTTGCTTTATTACTTTATTGTTTTTTTATTTACTTATTGTGTTATGTGTGTGTGTGAGAGAGAGAGCTGTTTACACCAGTAAAAACCGGCCCCCTCTGTAATACTAGCTGGAGCGTTTTTCGCCTTTACAGAAAACACTCGTTATTTTACCCTGTTTTGATACTGTTCACTAACCGGGCCCGTTTTCCGGAATTTTCTCGTTTCTTTATTTTTATTGTTATTAAGCTTCCATAAATGCTTAATAATTATTTTAATGATTTCTAATTTTTACGGGTCTGTTTGACCACTTAAAGTCCGTTTTCGGGTTCCTCGAAAAACGTGCGCTAAAGCTCTTTTTAGTGTTTTAATACATTCTTGGATCCGTTTTCTTCGGGAATCGTTCCCGCATACTAATTAGGCATGAATAAGCCTTAGGGATCCTCATACTACTCTAACCGAGGTCTCGTACCTCTTATGGTTATTTAACGCTTATTTTAGCGTTTTCCGCTTTCTAAGTGTTCTTCTCATTTCTTTTGGATTTATTTTCCTTACCAAAATTACTTAGGCGCTATTAGGCCCTTAAATACTATTAGGATAATATAATCACCATATTTAAGTTCGGGGTATTTCACCTTTGAATTTCTAAGATTTATATAACTGTATTAAAATACATCTATATTATTAGTCAATGACCATAATGTAAATCTATAATTGGGTTTAAGTAATTAATAAGTTAACACTTAGGAAAATTTGTAATTAGATTTCATAAAATGTTACACAAATAACCTTATTACATAATCAATAATAAAGTAAATGAATACTTTTATCTAAATGTGAAGTGGATTAATAATCATTAATCATTTCATACCATGTATAGTATTGAAAATAACTTATGAAATAAAAATTCAGATTAGGGAAAGGGAATATTTTCTATAGATACACAGGAAGAATATATAAAGAGTAAGATGAAAAATTTAGTTTAAATAAGGTCAATATATTAAATAAACTGTGCTTCTGAGATTTGATAACATAAACACGACCACAAAATTGTTAGATGTATAAAATAGTTAGATTGGTAATTAATATTAAATTATAATTAGAATTAATTGAGACGTATAAATGAATAAGTGTAGGGTAATAAGATGTAAAATGGTAAGTTTAAGATATTTATAAAACTATATTAAACTATGATTAGGAAATTAATCTAAATAATAATCTTTAAGTTTCTTAGAAGTAGATAAGTCATATAAAATAAATTTATAACATTAACTATCAATATTTAGAATGTGAGTTTATAAATAAGTGTTGTAATTAAAAGCTAGAACTTGTAAAAAGGTTTGTAAATATAAATTAGATACTTAAAACCTTTGAACCTTTAATAGAGGAAACTAAGTTACATAAGAGATTATATTGATTTACCTTTTGACACTGGAAATATTAATGTGTCATTTGAATATAAGGTATGGGGATTTTTCAGAATAGATTATCTTTTTAAATAATTAACAATTTCACTTATGAATCAGAATTTAATTCTTAGATAAATTCTACCTTATGTTAAGATGTAATGCTTATCCTAAAACATAATAAAGGGGATTAATTTATTAAGTTATTCCTTTGAAACCTTAGGTTTTGTAAACAATCTGAAAAATGTATTTAAGACATAAGTTTATTAAAATTTAGAATAAAAGGATTATACCTAGTCTGTAGCGGGAATGTGTGTAAAAATAAAATAGTTAGGAAATTAATGTAAGTAAGGATACATAAAAGGTTATCTTAAAACACCTTATTATATAGGTAATAATAAAGCAAATAATATATCTTGTGAATACTAAATGTAAGAGCTCGATAAGTCTAAGTTAATTATAATATAGTTATTTCAATATGAGAAGTAATTCAACATTTTATGACAAGATTATTAGACGGTTATAATAGAAAGTCATTCTGAACTAAGGATATGATAATTGAGTTTAGTGGCTCAATTAAGTTATAATAAAATGTATCTACAACACTATGATTCCAATATACAAGATGTAGATCTTAATTAAGTTAAGGGGAAAACTTAATCATGATGGATTATTTAGTAATATTGATAAAATACATAATCATTACATTGTGAATTAATAGTATAGTATTCTAAGATAAACCTATTGTAGGTCATAATACAATGTTTATTCTAAAGTAAGAATAAAAGTATTGAGCTTAAGAATTGTTATTGAAATTCTAAGATTTATTGAATAACATAAAATGCATTTGTGACATAAGGGTCTCAAAAGTCTTGAATTGAGAATTATGGTCAACTATAAGTAAAGTGGATAAGAGTGGAACAATTAACAAGTGTTAATAAAGTACATTCCTTGGTCTTACAATCTTGAGTTATACAACATTCTAAGATAAGTCAAAGGTATAAGCAAGGGTTTACAAGATAATCGAGATTTAGAAATAAGAGTGAGGTATTTATTTAAGTTTAACTTAGGATATAAGTTATTGATAATAGATTATCTTTAATATTCCTTAGAGTATTGTTGAATGTTTGCATGAGTCTACTTGAACTGCTACAACATTAACCAGGTACGATTTCTCGTACTCAGAGACTTTGCTAACGGACTTTATGGAATGTTTTGGAAAATGCCAACTAATCTTGAATGGATTTCAAAAGGAAACTGTTGTGTGACTAACTCAGCTTGATGTGACTAACTGAGCCTTGAATGTGAAACTTCCTTGGTTATTGGTTCCTCCGATCTGGTTGTTTTATTAGATATTAACTGCCAAGGGTTTACGCCTCTACACTCTGTAGGACTGAGTGTTTTGGTATTGCTCTTGTGCAGTTAATGATCTAGTGGGGTAACTGGGAATATAGGAAAATATCTGGTATTGGTAAATTCTTCCTTTGGACTATGGGTATTGTTTCATCCATGAGTCGAGTTTGATCAGCCTTATTGGGAATGGATTCTTTCTATTAGATATTAATTGCTGAGGGCTTACGCCTCTGCACTCTGTAGGGCTGAGTGTTTTGGTATTGCACTTGTGCAGTTAATAATCTAGTGGGAATATGGGAAAATGTCAATCTTGGTATTGAGTATGGATTCTTTCTATTAAGTGGTGCACACACTTTTCACCGATGACTGAGAACGGGTCGGTGGCAGCGGAGGTCTGCTATACCTCATCCAAGTGGACAACCGACAACGGAGGTCTATTTACCTCGTCCTTCTGGACAACTGACAGCGGATGTCTGTTTACCTCGTCCTTGTGGACAACTGACTGGCGGTGGGGGCCATCTCTCCCAATTAGTTTTATTCCACTTATGAGTATGTTTGCCTATGGGAATCAACCTTCTGAAATGGTGGGGACATAAACTGTCTACCACGGGTTATGAATATTCATGTCATTCCTAGTCCTTTGTGACTACCTAAGTCTTTCTCTTCTTAACCAGAATTGGTTCTAACATCAACAATGGATGCCTACAAACTATATGGTGTGACTTCTTAAGTGGTTGACTTGGTTTTAAAGTTCTTTGTCTCTATCTTTGCCTTGTTCTCTTTTCTCTATAACTTGATTGTTTTGAAGTGCTTTTTCTCAGTTTTAGTTTTAAGAGTTTGTTTTCATGTTACTGTCTTATTTGGAGAACTATGTTTTAATTTATTGTTTTGGAGAATTGTACCAGTTCCAATCCAGGGAACTAACTCACCCCTCCCGGGGTGGGCTGCTTGGTTTCATCTTGCATGTACAAAAGTGTTCATACAGGTGGCCACGAAGAGTATGAGAGATTGGGATGGGATTTAGGAGTTATGGAGAGTTACCTTGTTTATTTTAAGTTATGTTTACATTGTTTTCTCGAGTTCAGACTGTAACATTTATAAGTAGTAACTGGTGAGGTTTTATACCGGGTGTATGGAACCCGATGATCTGTAATCGCCACTAGAGTTTTTATTCCGCTGTATTTATTTTAAATAGGGGCGTTACACTTACTCTGTTCCCCCTTCCCCTCCACAAGAATCCTTCAAACCTCAGCCTACACATCCTATGATTTCCAAAACCAAAACAAAATCCCTAAAACCTAAACTCTACACAGATGGTACTATCCCTTGGTTGAACCAAACAACTCTACATACAGAAATTCCTGAAACCCCTTGTTTCACTATGGCCATGAAATTTCCAGAATGGAGAGATGCGATTCAGAGAGAGTATGATGCTTTGCAAAAACATGACACATGGGAACTAGTTCCTCATGAAGATCACATGAATGTTCTTGGTTCTAAATAGGTTCTAAAAACCAAAAATCATGTTGATGACACTATTGAGAGAAGGAAGGCAAGGCTTGTGGCACAAGATTACAATCAAACTCATGGAATTGATTATTTAGAAACCTACAACCCCGTTGTTAAAGTCACTACAATTCGTTTGGTCATTGCTATTGCTACTTCTTTTGGCTGGCCTATTCAACATATAGATATTGACAATGATTTTTACATGGCTATCGAAGAACATGTTTATATGAAGCAACCCAGTGATTTTATTGACAAAAATCACCCAAACCATGTTTGTAAGCTCAAACATGCCCTATATGGCCTCAAATAATCACCCAGGGCCTGGTTTGCCCGTCTTAGCTCTTATCTTATCCATATTGGGTTCACTCCCTCTACCTTTGACCCATCTCTTTTTATCTACACCTACCAACACCATAAGGTCTATATCTTGGTTTATGTTGACAATATCCTAATAACTGGATCCTCTCAAATCCTCCTAACTAGACTCATAAACACCCTTGCTACTGAATTTCCTCTCAAGGATTTAGGTCCTCTTTCTCACTTTATGGGGATTTCTGTTACCAGAAACAACTCTAGGGTTACACTCTCTCAAACTCACTATACAAAAGAGCTTATGCCCCTACACAACATGGAAAACTTCAAGCCCAGTCCCACCCCCATCTCAGACTATGAAACCCTAGACAATACCAACAACCCACCACATCAAAACATTACACAATACAGAAGTGCTAATAGGAAAATTGTAGGGATAAAAGAATGTACAAAAAAGAATAAAAGAATTAAAAGAATAAAGACTCTACTACGGGTAGCAAAAATTCTCGGTCGGAATATAGTGTAAGTAGATTACGACTGAAAGTATCCAACCCTAAGGACTTAGTAGAATATTAGTCCCAGTCCTAGTTAATTGCCCATTTCTAATTAAGGGGGGAAATCAAATAAATAACTTTAAACTAAAATAATTAACTAAACGAATTATTCACAGCGAATTATCCTTGGTTCGGGTCAATTATCTATATAAGAACAAGTATGATCATAAGTCAAATTGGCAAGTCTCGAATTAATCTCACAAAATGAATGCGCCGGATGTCATGCCGGACCTCGGATTCACGACACATTCAAGGACTTTGAATGTGCCAGACATTCTCCATCCGGCAGTACACCCGGCATCTTCAAATTGTTAATGATAGTTCCAGTTTCGGGGTATGACAACAGGAACTCAATATCCATAATCGAACCGTGCATATTTAATGCCGCGAAAACGAACAAGATAATGGAGAAATAAGAGGTTAATCCTAAACCTTAAGTCTTGTTGCCCACTTTTTAGAACAACAAAGTTAAAGATTACTAAAATTCTATAACCCATTCTATTCTTGTCTTGTGAACCTTAAATAGAACTTTGAAGTAAAGAGAACAAGTAGTGATCTCATTCTACTTTGTATGAAGACCAGAATCTTAGTTATGGAAACTTGTAAATTCTATTAATAATCATAAGTGTTTTACAAAGACAATCATCCTAACCAAAGACAGCCAAGGAACCTACTCAACCAACCATACAATTACAAGAAGAGATACAAGAAGGAACGAGAGTCACACTTGGTGAGAATTCCCTCAAACTCAATAACAACTTCTTCTTGCAGGTTGGAATCGCGGGACTCCTTGGCAGCAACTCGCGGTGGTTTTTGGATAGTTCTGGGGTGTAAATGATATATGAAGATGTGTATTTGAAGTGCAGACTCTTGGCCTTTTATAAACTTCGATTTCTTCATGTGCCGGGTGCCATGCTGGGTCAATGTCATCCGGCATCGTAATAAAACATGTGCTTTTCTTTAACGGTCAAAATTGCCAAAACAGCGAACCGATGCTTGTACCAGACAAGGGATGTCCGGCACCATACCCGGCATCAGGTATTCCATTAACGATAATAAACCGCTAACTCTTGGCGAATCGAAGCAAATTTTTACTTGTGCCAGCTACGTGATACCCGACACCACGTCCGACATTCTGCTACTTTTCTCCATATTGGTGCCGTGAGTGACACATCCGGCATCATACCCGGCAGAACTCGTCTTTAAGTTAGAATTTTATTCCTTGCATGAAAAACATACAAAACATAAGTCTAAACATATAAAATGGACTTTATACATAAAATAATATAAATACTAATTATTTAACCATATTTTAACTAATAATCTTCCAAATCTAGCTTATAAAACATGATAAGTCTGAGGCTTATCAACGCCCTACACTTACCTTTTGCTAGTCCTCGAGCAAAACTTAATCATAAAAGAATATCTGCTTATGCACAAAACAGATAACCTAAATAATGACAAACAGATAATCATTTCCAACTACCTGACTCTAATTCATAAGCATCACTTAATCTTCCTTAATCCATCAAAAACATACTAATGGGTATAAAATAAAACATTCAAATTCAAAACCGATCAAAAACTCTTGGGCTATTTTGCATAAGGGAATTTGTAGTCTCTCATTTTTCCGGTTTCCAACATTCATCCCTATTTTTCAAGGGTTTCTGAATGTGGCCAAGACCCTCATAAAATGGATTTCATGATTCAACCCTATTTTTCAAGGGTTTCTGAACATGACCATGATTTTTTTTATTTAGAATGGGGGATTTAGGAATAAAGTAAAAAGAAAAACTCTCAGATGTTTCTTTATTCTGAGGCAATTTTTACAACCTCATAGAATAATGCTTCTTCTTTTTTCCTTGTATACTTTTTTTCTTTTTTTTATGTACAATCCCTATTTAAGATATTCACACAAAAGAATTTTCACCATTTCGAGAAGAAAGGAAAAATATTACCCAGAAGTAAATCAGAGATAAAAATTAAAGTAAGGTCATATACTCATGTGCTAAATAATAAAGAGAGTCACGAAGTTAAAAATAGAAATCTAAAAGTCATTATAAAGCTTACCTCTTGAGAGAACAACCATTTACTCTTCCCTAATCTTACTTTATCAAAGATATGCAAAAAGTTCAGTAGAAAATCAATAAACTTCAACTTATAAATGTATAAACTAGATATGTTTTTTTTTTGTTTTAGCTATAAATGAGGAACCCCTGCCCTACACTTGGCATGAACATTGTCCCCAGTGTTCTAAAAAAAGAAGGAATGGAATAAAGAATAGTAACAGAAAAAGGAAAATTAAAGAAAAGACTCCCCTAGAATGAGATGACTTGAAAGAAGAAGACCCTACACTTGGCCTTTGGCCAGGTCGGGATGGATTGTGGAGCACAATGCAGGGTTCTTGGTCTCCAAGTGTGTTGATGGAGAATGCATGTTGAAGTCATCTTGGGAGCAAAAGTAGATTGAATGTGTTGTTTCGAGGTCACTGCTCAAATACATCTTCAATCGAGAACCATTGACTTTAAAGTGCTCACCATCGGCATTCTCAATTTCGAAAGCACCAGATGCATCCATGGAAGTGATGGTGAAGGGTTCAAACCAATGAGATTTCAACTTCCCGGGGAAAAGTTGTAGTCGGGAATTATAAAGGAGGACTTTATCACCAATATGAAAATGGTGCGGAAGGATGGCCTGATCATGCAACTTTTTGGTTCTCTCTTTGTATAGGCAGACATTCTCATAGGCGTTGTGGCGTAATTCTTCCAACTCAGACAACTAGAAGTTCCTTTTCATGCCAGCGGCCTTGAGGTCAAAAGTCAAAGCTTTGAGGGCCCAGTAGGCTCTATGCTCAAGCTCTACCGGTAGATGACATGCTTTACCAAGCACAAGACGGAAGGGAGTAGTCCCGATAGGAGTTTTGAAAGCAGTCCTATAAGCCCATAAGGCATCGTCAAGCTTCTGGGACCAATCTCACTTGGATGAACTGGCCGTTTTTTGGAGGATCCATTTTAATTCACGGTTTGAAATTTTGGCCTGTCCATTACTCTATGGATGATAAGGGAGCACTACCTTGTGATGAACCCCGTATTTATGTAGAAGGGTATCAAATTGGTGGTTGCAGAAGTGGGAACCACCATCAGAGATAATTGCCCGAGGCACTCCAAACCTGGTGAAAATGTTTTTCTTCAGAAACTTGAGGACTGTTTTGGCGTCTGCAGAAGGGCAGGAAATAGCTTCTACCTATTTCGAGACATAGTCCACAGTGACTAAAATGTATTGATGTCCTTGAGATGGGGGGAAAGGACCCATAAAGTCAATCCCCCAAACATCAAATAACTCAAGTTCCAAGATGTTGTTCAAAGGAATCTTGTGGCGTCTGGAGATATTTCCCATCCTTTGACAACTATCACATTGTGAGACAAATTTGTGAGCGTCTTTATGCAGTGTAGGCCAAAACAAACCTGATTCCAGAACTTTGGCAGCAGTTCTGGTGGAGCCATGATGTCCACCAGCCTTCTTAGAATGACAGAAGTGTAGCACTGATGTGGTCTCATTTTCAGGAATACACCTCCGGATGACCCCATCAGCGCATGCCTTAAAAAGGTAAGGGTCATCCCAAAAGAAGTGTTTAATTTGAGAGAGAAATCTCTTCTTTTGCTGAAAAGACATACCATGGGGCACTATTCCAGAGGCCAGGTAATTTGCTACGTCGGCATACCATGGTTCTTCTGAGCTTACTCGTAAAGCATCACATAGTGCAATCAGATTTGCAAAATCTTCCTTGTCTGGAATATCGTCAACCTGCTGGATGCTGCACCCCGTCTCGTCTGGAAAGTATTCTCAAATTAGAATTCCATCATAAGGTCTCTCTATACGAGAAAGGTGATCAGCTACACCGTTGTGGCATCCCTTCTTGTCTACAACCAGCACATCAAATTCTTGTAGCAACAAAATCCAACGCAACAATATTGGCTTGGTGTCTGCTTTTGTGAAAAGGTATTTCAGGGCGGAATGATCGGTGTGTACTATCACTTCACTTCCCCATAAGTAAGAGAGGAATTTGTCGAGGGTGAAGACAACAGCAAGAAGCTCTTTCTCTGTGGTGGTATAGTTCTTTTGAGCATCCACAAGAGTTTTGCTTGCATACGTAATAATCAGCAATACCTTGTCTTTTCTTTGACAGAGCGCAGCCCCCACAACGTAGTCACTTGCGTCGCACATGATCTCAAAGGGAAGAGACCAATCAGGGGCGACAACTACAGAGGCTGAGACCAACTTTTCCTTGATGATCTTGAAGGCCTCTAAACATTCTTCTATGAATTTGAATCTTTTATCTTTTACCAACAGATCACTCAGGGGTTTTGCTATCTTTGAGAAGTCAGCGATGAACCTGCGGTAAAAGCAGGCATGACCCAAGAATGCTCGGACTTCTTTGACTGTGGTAGGGGGAGGGAGTTTCTTAATGACCTCAACCTTGGTCTGGTCAACTTCAATCCCGGTCTTAGATACTCGGTGTCCCAAAACAATGCCCTTCTTTACCATGAAGTAGCATTTTTCCTAGCTCAGCACCAAATAAGTTTCTTCACACCTGGCTAAAATCAAATCTAGTTGCTGCAAACATTCATCAAAAGTAGGGTCATAAACACTGAAATCATCCATAAAGACTTCAATACTTTTCTCAATAAAATCAGCGAAAATTGCTTGCATGCAACGCTGAAAAGTAGCAGGGGCATTACAGAGCCCAAATGGCATTCGAGTATAAGCAAAAGTACCGTGTGGACAGGTGAAGGTTGTCTTCTCCTGATCCTCGGGTGCAATTGGGATTTGAAAAATACCCCGAATAACCATCAAGAAAACAATAAAATTCTTGCCCTACTAGTCTTTCAAACATTTGATCTATGAAAGGTAAGGGAAAGTGATCTATTCTCGTGGCCGAGTTTAACTTCCTATAATCTATACACATCCGCCAACCCGTTGTTTTTATTTGAGGGATCAACTCTTCCTTTTCATTCAGGACCGCCTCTATCCCACCTTTCTCAGGTACCACCTGGACAAGACTAACCCACTGGCTATCAGAAATGGGGTATATGATACCAGCATCTAATAATTTCAGAACCTCATTTTTGACGACTTCTTTCAAATTAGGGTTCAACCTCCTCTGACATTGCCTTATTGTTTTGTGGTTATCCTCCATACATATACGATGGGTGCTAAAACTAGGGTCAATCCCTTTCAAATATGCCAAACACCATCCTATGGCTCGCTTGTGTTTTCCTAGGACTTATAATAGTTTGCTTTCTTGTTCAGGAGTAAGAAGTGAGGAAATAATTATAGGAAGAGAGTTAGTACTTGATAGGAAGGCATACTTTAGATCAGATGGAAGCACTTTAAGTTTTACCTCTGGTGGTTGTTCGATGGAAGGTGTGGCCTTCTGAGGCGGACGTTCGAGTCTCTCTAATGGTGGTTGGTAACTTTTCCTTTTGCCAAGGTCTAGTTGCTCAACGATTGCGTTGATCCCTTTTTGTGGAGATTCTTCGATAGAGGATACCAACACTTGCTCCAAGGCCTCCAACTCGTGAAGTTCAACCAAAGGAATGGAGAAAGCTTCTTCATCATTTATGAATTCGTTCTTGTCGTCATCTGTTAGTAGACCAACACAACAAACGGTATGGGCAGAGACACTTTTTCTTACAATCTTTGCCATGTTAAATTCAATCTTCTCATCCTCGAATCGAAAGGTGACCTTTCCATCATAAACATCAATGACTGCTCTTGCGGTACTTAAGAATGGTCGCCCAAGGATCATAGGGACTTCAGTATCCTCACTGATATCCAAAACTACAAAATCGGCGGGGAAGATGAATTTATCAACTCCCACTACCAAATTTTCTACCATTCCCATTGGTTTGATGGAGAATTTGTCTGCCAATTGGAGGGAGAAGGATACTGGCTTCAGTTGACTGCCGCGGATCCTTGTGAATATGGAGTATGGCATGATATTAATGCTCGTGCCATGGTCACATAAACCATGGCCACAATCAACATTTCCAATGCAACAAGGCACGATCGGCAGTCCAGGGTCCTTTTGTTTGGGCGGCATTGCATTCAGTAGAGCCGCCGAACACTCCTCTGTTAGAGTGACTGTCTCCAATTCTTCCATTTGCCTCTTGTTGCTCATTAATTCCTTGAGGAACTTAGCATACGTGGGCATCTGCTTTAGTGCATCAATCAAAGGGATGTCAATAGTCAAACGTTTAAAAATCCCTAAGAATTTCTTGAATTGCTCATCCATATGCTTTTTCTTGAGCGTACTAGGAAATGACAATTTTTCAGTAGAAGATTTATTATTGCGAGGAGAAGAGTCATTAGAAGGAGTATTAGAAGTAGAGGGAAGAGAAGTAGGAGCCTGTGTCTCCTGGGGCAGTATGAAGGGAGTTATTTCCTTCATATCATCAGGTGTCACTTGCTTTTCTTTTTCTTTTTCTTGATTCTTACCCACCTCCCTTCCGCTTCTGAGAGTGACGGCGCTTGCATCTTCACTCCCAAGGGTAACTAACTTTGCGTGCTCTTTCGGGTTTAGTTGGGCCTGGGATGGTAATTTGCCAGGAGGCCTTGGCTGAATAAGAATTTTTTGTAGTTGGGACTGCAAGGATTTTTGATCTTTGCGAAGGGCGGAGATCTCTTCTTGAGTATCTCTAGATTTGTTCATAAGCGTTTTCATCATATCGTGCATCTCTGCAATTTCGGCTTCGGAGTTAGATGTAGATTGGGACTGCTGGTGAGAGGGAACTCTGCCATAAGGGGGTTACGAGAATTGTCTCGGACCTCCTTGATAGCCGGAATTGTTTTGAAAGTTTTGAGGGGGTTGAGCACCACGTTGCCAAGGCTGTCGAAACCCTTGGTTGTTGGTTACATAGTTAACTTCCTCAGAAGCCTTTAGTTCTTGCAATTCAGGGCATTGCTCAAAATCATGTGGCCCGCCACACTGTGTACAAGACACGTCAGAAGGTGGTAAAGGAAACATAGTAGGACGAGATACCTGAACATGTGGTCTTGCATTGACCACATTTGCTTGCTGAGGAAGGGAACTCATGGTCAACTGCTCCACAACCTTTTGTAGGGCACTTACCTTTGTCGCCTGCTGAGCCTTGCTCTCTAACAACTACTCGTGACTCTTCATTAACTTGTCAAAATTGTTATCATTCTCTCCAATATGATACAAACCTAGGGTACTGCCTCTTGACCCACTGGTGGCCCAGTCTCGAATTTCTTCACAGAGGGATTCGATCCCACTCAGAAATTGCTCACCTGGTGTCTTCAGGACACCAGCACCAAGGGAAGACAACACCATGGTTTTGCATTGGTTCACTAGCCCCTTGTAGAACAACTGGGAAAGTTGTTCCTTTGTGGTTGCATCATCCTTCACTAGTGGAAAAAATGTTTTATACCACGGCTAAAAATGAGTCTTATAACACGGCTAATCGCCGTGTTATATGCGAGCGACGTATATACTTTAGACCTTATAACACGGCTATAAAGCCGTGTTATAAAGTCGAGTATATGACACGGCTAGAATATAGCCGTGTTATAAAACCTCTATTACACGCCTAAATTTAAGGTTTTATAACACGGCTATATTCTAGCCGTGTTATATAATGCGGTTTTATAACACGGCTATAACGTTAACCGTGTTATAAAGACCCTTGATCCCACCAAAATCAAAGCGTTTTATAACACGCCTGGCGTTTAGCCGTGGTATAAAGTCCTATTATATAACACGGCTCTCCTTTAGCCGTGGTATAAAAGCATGTTATATAACACGGCTACTGCATTAGCCGTGTTATAAAGATCCTTGATCCCGCCAAAATCAAAACGTTTTATAACACGGCTTACCAGTAGCCGTGGTATAAAACCCTTCTATTATGAAGCTTTATAACACGCTTTATGATGAGCCGTGTTATAAAGTTACAGTTTTTTTTAATAATTTTTCCGTTTTTGCTTCTGTTCCACACATTTGATAGATCATAACCTGTATAACATTCACTTAAGACATCCCAATATCGTATCACAACAACTAGACCATCTATAGAGGTCATATACCTTATAATTCTCAAACAAAATGCACATTTACAAAAAGTCTACTCAAATGTCATCCACATATTAACACCTCTTGCCAATATCAACACCTCATTCCAATATCAAAAGTCTCAACAAAGCTTCACTTATATCTACTATTCCAAAGATTATACAATTCCTAATGTCTAGTCTTCACTTACAAAATCTAGTTGTTTCTTGATATAGGTATGTGGTTGGTTGTCAAAATATTGATACACCTACAGAAAAGAAACAAAAGTTGTTAGAATATGAGAGACTTTATTAAATGCTAACAACATGAAAGATACAAGATTCACAACCCGTTCTAGAAATAACATATCTCATCATATTATAAAGCAAAGCCTTTCCACACAATGTCTACAAGGCCTCAATCAAAATTAAAGACAATTTTCCTTATCAATTCTACACAAACAGATGCTGACACATCATTATAATATGTTTCAACATGGACAAAAGCATCACACTTCAAAATTCAAGTTTTCTAACACAAACTTTACAAATGCTCAAGTAAGAACGATGTTGTCTTCTCTTACAAAATCTAGTGCAGTATACGACACATTTAATTGAAAGCTTTTATTAACATTGTCGAGTTGAACTATTCTATCTCTGTTTAATGAAACAATAGCAGCAGCAATTCAGAAGCATAGATGAAAAAAATGCAAGTTTAGGAGCTATTTAAAATTGCAAAAACATATAATATGCATGTCCGTGCCTCCAGAATCGCAATTTGACATTGGGTCGACCAAAAAAACAACCATTCCTTATGAAAATAAAAAGGCAAACCTCAATTCAAGGAACTTATGAATTACAAGGCTGAAAGTACATAAAGCGAAAAAAACTAAGCAATATTGCATGCTGGCTAGTAACACCAATACCTAAAACTGTGCTTGTTTCTATTTTGATTCCACCAATCAAAATCATGTCGTTTTAACATATAAAAGCACAATGCTGCGTGCATATTCACAAAAACTTGCAAGTCGGATTTCAGACTGCGAAAAACAGAAACACTTAGTAATAGAAGAATGACACTGTAGCATTTTTGTGGTCAACTAAATAGACAATGGCAACAGACCAATACCAATATGATACAGTGCATCTATTACACTTGAAATCAGAGTGCAAGAAAGAAATGCATGCATTAAAACGTGGGAAAAAGAGACAGAAGTGTTGCAGCAAAGAGTGAAAAAACATGCCGCACATACCTTCAGGATCAATGGAAGAGTTGATAGTTTCACAGCCGGAAGCTCCCGTAACTCACTGTTAACACTATGAAATGTCTCACCTGCACAATAGACAGTGCAGTAGCACACGCAAGGATAAGTGTCAGTTCTAAGAAGATGGACCAGACAACATTTTAATCTTCTCCAGATATTCATTTCTTTTTCTTTTTTTTTTGCATTTGAACGCTTGAACACCATAGACCTCATTAACAAGAAAATTATAGGGATTTGCAGTAGGATTCAGTTTGCAAGTAGAAACTGCAGATAATGAGTTACTGTGATACAACTATGACTATTAGTGGTCTAAGGAAGAATGTAGTTTACAAATGTCAACCACCATCACATATAAGTTCACAAAACCACATTGATCAGAAGGATCCAAGTACTTCTAAAACAACACAACTGGACTTTTCACATTGATAAGTAGAAGTGACATACAGAGAAGACATTCAGACACAAATTTGAAAAACCAAGTCAGACAGCAGCTGTACATTATCAGGTTAACGCCACAGACAAAAAACATGGCAATGGACACAAGCATATTGCGCAAATAGTTAGTTAAACTGACCTCCATTTTTCCCCAAAGTATTTACCCACTTAGTTAGGTGTTCCAGCAAGGTTTTAAACCAAGAATCAAGCCAACTAAACACTGATAACATTCCTAAAACCTTCTTATACAGAACTGAAAAACTGCAGAAACTGCAAACACAAAACTGGGTAGCAGAATACACAGATTTATCTCTAGAGGGGTGCAAAAAGAAGAAGATAATAACTAACAGAATACACAACAGAGAAAATGGGATAGCGTTGTAACTGGCCTTCATTAGAAGCGGTCTCCTTCGATTTGCCATAGTCGAGTCAACAGCTAACTGAGGTTGTGGTTGAGTAGTACTTTGCACAATAGATGCATGTTGAGATTCAGAAATGTGTGAATGTTCAGAACAGATAATGTTCAGATTTCTTCACCTAGTGATAGTCCCAACACTGACGGGATTCATATTACCGCATCAAAGAATGTTAGGCTCCAGAGATCTCACACTGGAACAGGCAATCAATTAAATAATCAACACCTACGTTCATACAGTACAACTGCTGCTGCTGGTGGTGCAATAATTAAGTTTAATTTTGTGAATGCAGGGGATGATTGCATCTTTATTGTAGCTAGCATGAATTCTTTAAATGAATAGAAGAATAACTACAAAATTCAACCGAGTACAATAGGCTACTGGAAAGAGCAACAGAAAATGGCAAGAGCAACAGAAACTGAAGGAACTAACCATTCCGCTTCTAGTTTAAGAAACAAACAAACTGCTTCGAATATAAAAACTGTACATGTGACCGCATGTGATCATCACACCTATATAAGAGGAGGGTTTGTAGGAAGGCACTTCTTCTGATCTCGAAGCAACAAGCTAGCTCTCATATCTCTATACTCCAAATGAGTAGAGAACTCCGGAACTAGATTATTATACTGTTTCTATTGAATATACTATAAGATAAGATTCATAAAGTTACTTGAAAATGTGTTTATTTTTTTCTATTGATTTTCATTGGCATGGAAGTATGGTTTTGTCACTTTCCAGATCCTTCGATTTCGGATCACTGTTGGATAAACTAGTACATTATATTCATTCTGCAGTAAAATACATCGTATTTATCACTTCATGATACGATGAGGAAATATTTTGAACAATTTGGAGAGATGCTTGAAGCTGTTGTCATCACTGATAAATTCATTAATTTTCAATTCTGGTTTTCTATTTCAGGTTAATTTCGTACGTAACATATATATACTATATACAATTCATTATTTTCAATTTCTGGTTAATTTGTGATGAATTCATTAATTTGCTGTCATGAGTCTAATTGTATTTGTTTGCAGGTTACATTTAAAATCCAGAAGCAGCATTTAGGGCATGTTAAAATCTAACACCAGTGACAGATGGGAGAAGGAAGCAAATGTACAAACCAAACCTGTACAAAAAAATTATGCCTTTTCAATCCTCTGCAATGCCCTTCCTCAGTGCATAAATGCCAATTTTGTCATCGTCAACATCGTTCATCAGCTCGCTTATACCTGGAAAAGGGATAGTAGTAAGTGTAGTAACATAATTTCTCCATCTTTGAACAGATTTTAAGCAATCAAGCAGTTTGAACTGAACCACCAATGACACCAGCATAGTGTAGTGTAGTCCACGGTCTTTATTGTTTGATAAGGAAACCAAACAAAACAAAAAATAAAGCGAGATACTAACGGGGAATTCATACCCTTCTTGTTTTACTGAAGCATGCTTTAAAAGCGTATGAATTCTCCGATCAATTAGTAAGTTACTCCAACTATGCACTTTCAGCATATCAACAAACAATACCTGGAACTCAATAACAATGTTCCTTTTTAACAGCATCAACAGTAAAAAAAGTCAAATCAGCAGCAGCAGCAGACACATATAGTACACATTTCACAATTTAATACCAGCAATGCACACACATCTCAGTTAAACCAACATCAAAACCATCTGCAAATTTTAACAATCCAGTTCGCAGGGTATGCATCCCGCACGCACCATCTTCGAGTAGCCAGTGATGCATATCAAACCCAATAAATGTAAACCTCATACCAACAGCCTCATCTAAAAATTTGATCCTTCTAAATCTGCAACAGAAAATAGAATCTCAGAAATAACAACGGTGATCTATAAATAAAACTTCATCCTTGTAGACTGCATAAGAGAAAAATAGCCCATCTTAATCATCCACCAGCTCACATCTTTCGACACACTAAAAACTAAAACGGCCACAACCCTTTACTTTCATTTCCCTCACGACATTGATCGACTTAAACAATGCAAAAATAAACATAGTCACACTCACACTGACCACAAACTTCAGTTAAACACACATAATTACTTACCCATTTCCCTCAAGGTATTGATCGAGACAGGTGAAACCCAGTACACAACATTAATTCGCCACTGGTAAGAAAAAAAAACATACAACTTTGACATCTCAAACATGAACTCCGTGCCTGGCGCGATAACATTCCAATCGTCAACTTGCTGTCTGACTGATTTTGGAAGCACTCTCTTCCCTAGACTCACATATTTCAGGCGGAGCCGCTGCTCTTCCTCCTCCTGCGTAGTATCAAATTAAGTGCATCCATGGAGTTTCAGTCAATAGATGTTGGTTAGTGAAGCCAAAGCTTGAAGTTGAACTGAAAAGAACAAGTTGCTCACCGCTATTTCTTTGGTATTTTCGCGAAGAAGGACTCGTGCTCTCTGTTGGTTCAACTTTGCCCTAGGAGCAACACCGTCTGTAGACATGGATTGGCGGCGAAAAAAAAACAGAAGAAAATTGTTATCAAAGAAACACATAATAAGATTGGGTATGCTTATTATTATTGTATCACCCTCACCAATTGCAATAAATAGCAGCTTCCGGGGACGGACGATTTCAAATACAGAAACGGGTGGCGCAGGAAAGACACAGCCGGCGACAGGGGAAAATAATGACACAGAGAAGACCACCGATGGACGATGAACACCGACACGGCGGCGACTGGAACTTGACGAGGTGAATGACGCCTGTGACAGGGATAGATATGTGAAGCGGTAGAGGTTGTCAGCGGGGTTTTTGTTGGTGAGACTTGAGAGCGTGAAAGAGAATTGAAAATGAAGAAAAGAGAAGGAATATTGTAGGAGATATAGAGAAACTTTATACCACGGCTAAAATACGAGCCGTGTTATAAAAGCATATGTTGGGCTGAATATATGCCACGACTAGAAAAAGCCGTGTTATAAAGTAATAAAAATCGACTATATGACACGGCTATCCAAAGCCGTGTTATAAAACTGTCATTCATTAAATTTGTTTTTTTCATTTGGCGGGATATTAAGCGCCAAAAATGTAATTTTTTAACTATATAACACGACTAGACAAAGGCGTGTTATAAAACAATAAAAACCGACTATATGACACGGCTATCCAAAGCCGTGTTATAAAACCATCGTTCATTAAATTTTTTAAGCGGGATTTTTCAGCGCCATAAATTATGGACTTTATAACACGGCTAAATGTTTAGCCGTGTTATAAGACTCAAAAAAATTTATTTTTTTCTTTAAGCGCGATTTTTCAGCGCCGAAAATATTTAATTTTTTGATCTTATAACACGGCTGATGCCTAGCCGTGGTATAAAATATGGTTTTATAACACGGCTTATGCATAGCCGTGTTATATAAGATATAATTATTTTTGTTTTTTGTTTGGCGGGATTTTGTAGCGCCAAATTCTTTTATCTTATAACACGGCTTACAGTAGCCGTGTTATAAGACAACGCAAAACGACGACGTTTTAATTGTTTTTTTTTCACGGGATTGTGGACGAAGGATCTTATAACTCGGCTATTTCCTAGCCGTGTTATATGAGCACGATAGCCGTGTTATATAATATTATATAACACGCTTACGTCGTAGCCGTGGTATAAAGCCCTGTGTTATAAGACTTTTTTTCCACCAGTGCTTCTTTTCTCCCTTACTTTCCCATGTAACTTACTGAGTATACTCCTCTGCGTATAGCTGCTGAAAACACCAGTAAAAGCCTTCAAAAACTGAGGTAAAGAACTCTCTTCTTACAAAAAAAAAAACTATACTTAAAACCTCCCTAACTAGCATGTTGCTTACAGTGGCTGACTAAGCTCTTTTGCTATGGCTGAAACGATCCATAAATTGGGTATATATGTACCCATATACTACCAGCAAGAGAAGGGTTATTACAAGAGGAATCGAGCAATTAAAAAGGGCGAGGGGGAGGTTGTGACTGGTGAGGAGTTGCTGGAAGAGTTTTTCCAGGTAATGACGTAAACACTCTCCTATTACCGTATAACTTACTAGTCTGAATATTGTTGTGGGAACCAAAATTTTAGGCGGATATATGTGTGTAGTTAAGTTAGTAATGTGTGGAGTGAATATGAGTTAGGAAAAAAAATGAACCGTAACGTATATAAATTAGTTAAAGTCAAATTATGTGTTTAAAAGAAAACAAATGATTTTTATAAGTTAATATACAAAAATTTATATAACCGTGAGGATGAGTGTGCATATATATATATATATATATATATGTGCTATCTAGATCCTAAAAAGATGTAGAAATTTAATAGTTAAATAATTAATTATGGAGGTTAAGTGTTAATGGTTTAATTAAGGTTATTCTGTGAGTGAATAATGAAAGAAAATGGAAGGAAAAGATTTAGAGAGATTCAGTATATATATTCTGTACCAACCGTGAGCTAGGATGTGATTTTGGGACTTCTCTATGTCATTAAATGGTAATGGTATGCTATGTTTAAGCCTTGTATTTAGGCATTTTCATTATGCTTACATAAAGCTTAAAACGACTATTATTGAGTTTTAAGGTGGTTTGAATAGATATAAAATTCTGGTACAAAATATAGTTTTAGTGAACAAAATCACTTAGGAAGATATTAGATGGATGTAACTATATTTATAAGTCTACAACATGGTTTAAATGAATTTAAAACCTTATAAAAGGTCTAAGTGAAATAAAAGTATTGTATATGGGATCAAAACATAATTAAACGAAAAATAGAGCACCAAGTATAATTAATACCGAGTGGGATCGATCTTAAGAAGTTTATATAAATAAAATGTGAATTTTATGAAACTAAGGGTTAATTGTAAAAATAGAGAATTAATTGGGGTATTTTCATAAATAAAAACAAATCTGGTCAAAGGGATAATTTAGGTGGTCAACCTTGACCACAAGTGAGGTTTGACCGAAGTTAAATAATAGAAGTAATTATTTTGGGTATTTAAAGAAATATTAAGCCAAAATAAACATTTATAAAAAAAGGGGGTATTTAAGTGATTAACGAGAATTATAGGTGTTGGGAAATAAATATTAAGACCCTAGGGGTCTGTTTAGAAGTTAAAAGAATTTTTGGGTTAGTTTTGATGATTAGTTAATTAAGGATTATAATATATTGTTTAAGTACTAATTTGTAACAATTTAAAAATCTATGTGTATATAATGTAATTTCTGAAAGATTAGGGGTTGGAATAGAATTTAAATGACCTTGAGGGTTTGTAAGTAATTTGGGAAAATTATAAGTTGGTCTTGTGATTTATTTGATTAAGGAGTATAACATATATTTTAAGTATTAAAATGTAACATTTTATAAAACTTATGGGCTACTCGGTGAATAACCAAAAGTTTGGGTGGAAATGGAGATTAGAACAACCCTTGAGGTTGTTCGGAAAATTGGAGAAAATATTGGTTGGTTTTTGGGATTCAATAAATCAATGTGTATAGTATAAAGTTTTGAGATTAAATTGTAAGTTTATAAAATAAACATGGGCCAAAGTATAAATAATGAGAGTATGGGTTAAGACACATCAAAACTAGACATGTGGGTTTATTTAGGATCAAGAGAAATATTGGGTTAGTTTTGGTATTTAAAGATAATTAAAGTGTATATTATAAAGTCTTAAGTATTAAATGAAAGTTCATAAAATAGAGGGGGTTATAGTGTAATTAGGAGGAAAGATGTGGGTGAATAAATAAATCTGAATAATCAGAGGGGCTGTTTGTAATATATATAGGTATATTATAAGGTTGGAATATCTTGGATTATAAATTACTAAGGTTAAGAATATAACAAGTATGGAGTAGTATGGGGTAGTTTTGTAAATAAACAAACATATGGGATGAAGAGGGGAACTACCGAAAATAAAAAGGGATAAATAGTGATAGATATATATATATATATATATATATATATATATATAAAGTTTTGGGTGATATAAGTGACATTAATTTAAGATGAAAGGATTGTCATAAAGGGGTTATTAAAGAGCAAATATGCATTATATACATTTACATTAAACTGATGGGGTAAGTTGGTGACTTCGTGGAAGTATAAGATATGGTTGGAATTTTGTTACAGAGGAGAACCTTACGATTATATCAAGGGAATTGATAACGTGACATTAAAGATATAATAGGAATAACGAGTTACATACGGGATTATACGATACATGTAAAAACATGAATGTAACGACAATAACGTTACATGCATATACGAGTGTATTGGATCTTACGTGTGGTACAAGGGTGCGTAAATGACAACATAACTACACGGACAATACATGTGTACTTGTTGTATATATAAATGTCCGCGTATGTTCATAAACAAACTACGTAAAACTATCTCGAATAACAAAATGTTTAGACTTCATACATGCGCGCACGTAACATTATCTCTGCGTGCATTGCACCCGACAATAAGTAAACCAATTGTGAACGAAAACTTCCAGTGACAAGTATTACTGTCGAAACAACACTTACACACTCGTAAAGAATAACGAGTAGCTGAAGCGTAAACCCCTAAGGTTAACGAACAACGAGTTGACAAGAGGTCAACTAAGGTTAGCTACGAGATGGAAGTAAAGCATTAGTCCTGGATGCGTTAAGTGAGTTTTGGAATATATAATATACAGATATATTGATATTAGAACTACGTATGTACCAGAGGTACGAGGGTAGACGCGAGCATTGTGAGCGCTAGAGACTACACGGGGATTATTACGCAAGCGCGACGGTGTACGGTATGTTCATTGGTGGTCTGAAACTCTGAGGGAAGCCTCGGTTCGGGTTATGATTGACTATGTGACCAGAGCGATATGTTTGCTATGCATGATTGTGGATTATTTTAAGGGTTGGTAAGCGTTTATTATTGGCGCGAGTTCTTCGGACAAGATTACTACAATTGTTTATGCGGTTGGAATACTAATATTCGGAACTTTATCCCTAATGACCTAAGTAAAAACACTTAGGAATGAGACTCGGGATCCCCAGTCTTAGAGCGTGATATTCGAACATGGTGATAACCTAGATTATTTCTAGGGAAGTACATAAGACTTCAAAGGTAATAAATGGTAAGGACTTCTTCTAGACCTAAGAATTTACTTGGGTAGTTGATTAAGGATTAATCACATACTGGAGAGTGTTGGTTATGGTACATGGTACGGAATCCAATTAGTTTCGACTAGTTGTTGCGCATTGGTGATCACCGGAGTATAACGTCTGTATCGACCGACTCCCTCTATATTCCAACAGGCCTAGATAGATGTTGGACCGAGGTGCCGACTGGGCACGGCTTCGGAATTCATGGACGCCTTTATTAGGCAAGTGGAAGGCCGGGGATCGAATGATCTTTGGCAATGAGCACTAGTGTACGGGAGGGACTACTATCCAGTAAGGATTTCAGGGTTGTCCTAACATGACGCCCAATGGTATGGAGAGTAAGACTAAAATGGTGATTAACATAATTTAAAGGAAAAAACTACTAACATTCGATGGAGTACAGTACTACGCGTTTGATGATGTTATAGTACATGGTATTCGGTATGTTGTGGATTGTATGTAATGTATGGATTGTCACTTTGATGGATTACTGTATGCTTATGCATGTTATTTACTGCTGTATATAAACTATAAAATGAAACAGCATGTAATCAACCTCATGTTCAGACGGTTAATTGACCTAAGTGACCTAAAGGGTCTAGGATTACACTTTAGCATACCAGCATATAGTTTGCTGAGCCCCTTTTTGGGGCCAACACATTTCGGGTCGTGGATCGGGATGTGAAGCCGGAGTGCGGGAATATGGGTAGACAACCTTGACTTTTATTTATCGCATGTTTAATATTAAATCGGTTAGCACGTTGAAATTCTAGGAGCTCTTTAAATGCTCACTTGTTATAGGTATTGGTTTGTATATAGGATAATGTAATAAATATCTCGTTCATCACTGCGGTTAGTTGTTGTTGTTCATTGTTAGATTACGGTTATGCTTCTTTACTCGCATGGGCGAGTAATGGCATGTGACACCCAAGTGAGGATTAATGTAGTTTAACTTCCGTTGTGAGACGTCTCTAATTATGCTACGTGAGTGATTATACGAGAGTGATTATTACGAGATTAGCGAGTGGGGTGTTACAATGGCTAATTTTAGGCCTATTTCTCAATGTAACATTATCTATCGGGTTATAGGCAAGGTCCTCTTTAAGTGTGTTCATTCATATTTGATGGATATCATTTCTTATGAAACAGCCTGCTTTTGCACCTATGTGGTTAATTGTGGATAATGTTATAATTGCGCATTACGTTTTACATGCGATGCGGGAGTCGTAAGCTAGGAAAGGCTCATTTGTTTTGAAAGTTGATATGGCTAATTAAGGCCTATGATCGGGATGAATGACCTTTTTGTTGTGCTAAGATGAATGGGATTTCATGAGATTTAGGTAAGGGTGGTGAAGAATGTATCGCTATTGTCTCCATGGTAATTTTGATTAATGGATATGCGAGGAGAGTCTTTCAACCTCAGCGAGGGTTAGGACAAGGTCCTTTGTCTCCTTATTTTGTGTTGTATGAAGCTTCTATCTACTAGTCTGCGTCTAACGTCACTGGTGGGGTTGATCAGGGGTATTCGATTGGCTAATTCTTTGCCTGAGCTTAGCTGTCTTTTTTGCGGATGATTGTTGTGTCTTTGGGATGGTAGATGTGGAAAATGCTACTAGATTAATGGTGTGCTCAATAATTTTAAGGAAGACTCAGGTCAATGCTTTAATGTGGCTAAATCATGAATTATGTTCTCTAATAAGGTCCCTCACTATGCTAGACGAGCAACTTCAGGATGTTTTGATGTGTACAAAGTTGATAATTTTGGTCTTTATTTAGGCTTCCTGAGTAAGTTGGAACTTAATGGTGGGAAAATTTTTCAATACATAAAGGACCGGGGTTGAGCAAATATTAGTGGTTGGGGAAGAAAAGTTTCTTAAGCAGGGTGTGTATTGCTTATTAGGAATGTGCTTCGGGTGGTTCCATCGTTTATAATGGGGCTGGTCAAATTACCGTATGGGGTGGTGAGGAAATTCAATCAGCTATTGTTAAATATTGGTGGGAAGATGATATTGGTGCAAGACCATCGTATTGAAAGAAATGGAAGGACATGTGTAGGAGTAAGAAGACAAGTGGGTTGGGATTCCGAGACCTCAAATGAGGCCTTACTTGCTCAAACTTGTTGGAGAATTTTAATGCTACCACTGATGTTAGTCTCTCACATTCTAAGAGCTCGGTACTTTCCATAGGGATATCTAACGTTTGCGATATTAGGATATTGTCCTAGTCCAATATGGAGGGCTTTAGCGGGGGTTAGGTGGATTATTGAGGAAGGTGGTAGCCCTATCATTAGGAATGAAAAATCAACGAGACTAAGGAGTAAGTGGTTATTAGATAAATCTATTGAGACTCCCTGGATGTAGAAGGTGTTGAAATCTTTGAGGGAACATGGTAAAATGGTGTTGCTAATAGATCCTTTGACAAGATAATGGTGGTATGATGTGCTATATTTTTTTTTGTAGTATGATGATCAAACATATATTCAATCTCATGCTCTCCAAGAAATTGGGTGCTGATTCATGGTGTTGGGGCTGATGAAAAAAGGGGAATTTTCAGTATGTTTTGCATATTTTATGGCATTTGATAAGAGTTGTAGTAGTATGGATACTAGTAGTTCTGGTAATGGGTTGATTGGAAAGGCAAAGGTGAGGGTTAAACAATGTGGTTTGCCTATAAGGGTTTGGTTATTTGCATGGCAAATGTTGTATTCCATAATTCCGTGTAAGTTGGCGGTTGTAAATAGGTGTGCGGGTGATGGCGACGTGTGGTGTAATTTGTGTGGGAGAAGGGAGTCCTTATACCATTTGTTCTTCAAATGTCTTGAGACGAAGGTGATATGTTCGTTGATTGATATTGAAATACATTTGGATGTGTCTACTGATGCCCAGCTGTCCGATTGGTTGTTACGGTATTGTTAAGCGGAAATCCTACATAATCTATGCTTGATGATTGAAACTCTGGAGGGAATACGATTTGCTAGGTGTCAAGTCCTTAATGGCCATGCTTCCTTTGTTTAGTGGGATGGGAGCAGTCTCGTAACTTCCTAATGTTGTCACCAGGTCAACAAAGTCAAGCGCTCTTCTTGGAGTGTTCCTGTTTGCCAATAGGCATGGATAAAAATTGGGCAATGGTTTGGGTTTTTTCCATATATTACGGAGGGGTAAATACGGTGTGGGAGTGGTATGCAAAGACTATAACAATCAGGTGTTGGCTCTAGGTTCACATGACGGTAAGATGTTTCTCTTGTAGTGGTTGTTGAAGCTCGAGCTCTCATTTTTGGGATGAAAATAGCTCTTAGGACGGGTAAATGTAAAGTGTGTACCCAAACACATTCCCTTCAATTAATAGACTTTTTGAGAGGGATGTCGAATGTTTGTATCAATGTCAAAAGGGATTTTGGCATGTACAAGAGTGTGTTCTATGTTTGAGCATGTATGTAGGTATTTGTGAGTGGGATCTTATGTGAATGCTCATGTATTAGCAGGATGGGGTAAACTTTGTATAGAACTTGGTGGTGGATGGAGGATTTGGCTAAACATATGTATACCTTGGTGTTTTAATGTTACGAATATAAGACACTCCTTAAAAAAAGGAATAATTGCATCCCTACCCATGACATTTGATGAAATCATACTGAACCCACGTAGTTTCAGAAATTACTTTCCCCGGCCCACCCATGACGATTCCACCGTTTTACATCTGACACCTTTAGTCAAAATCGGTTTTATTCTAATTTTTGTTCAGTTTAGGAGATGTTTAATAGCTGCCTAAAGTTGATAAAACTTTATATGAACGATGTTAAAGTGTTACATTCCGGGCCTTTTCCAAATTCCAAGTTTTGTAAGCTCACATGTGATCTGTGTGACCCAATGAAAACACATTCAAAATAGGCTTTTTTGTGGTTTATGGCACAAGTTGGGTTTCTCTAAATTTTGTCCAATTTAGGAACTTTACGAGATTTGAGCGGATTTTACGAGATACCACTAAGGTTTCATTTTCATTACGAGATATCCCTAAGGTTTCATTTTTTACGAGATATCCCTGAGATTTCATTTTTATTATGAGATACCCCTGAGGTTTCAATTTTATTACGAGATGCCCCTCCGTTAAAATTCTGATATATTATATTGGGAAATTTCACCAAATACCACTGAGTTTTTGCTTAATTCATGATATACCATTGTGTTTCTAAAATTACATAGGATAACACCGAGTTTTTACTTATTTCATCAGATAATATTATGTCCCATATTTCATTAACTGCTCCGCTAATATCCCTAGAAAAAAAACTAAACTACCCCTGTTAATAGCTAAACTAAGGTGGTATCTTATGGAATTTGTCAATATGACAATTCATTGTTAGGTAATTAAAATAACATAAGTATTTTTGTCATTTTCCAAGAAAATTAACACAAAAGTTAACGAAATATGAGACAAAGTGTTATATGGTGAAATACGTAAAAACTCGGTGTCATCTTGTGTAATTTTAAAAACACGGTGGTATATCGTGAATTATGTAAAAACTCAGTGGTATGATGAAAATTCTCTATTATATTTTTCCTATCCCCATTTTACCCTCGCACCATATGCCCCCACAATAACCCCAGGGGTTTATGGTCAATTTTTTTTAAATTTAAAATATAAACAAAATACAAAAAATTTATGATCATATAAAATTTGAATTTGATTTTAAAAAATGAATAAATATTTTATAAACAATCAAAATTAAATCATAAAATTTTCAAAATAAATAGAACTAACTAAACAATAAAAATTATTTTATTTTAAAAAACATATATTGTTTCATATTTTGAAAACTATTATATCGGTGACTTAGAATCATAAAAAAAATATCATTTACATTAAATATAAGAAATTATTGAAAAAGTTAAATTAATTAAAATTATTAATAAATATATTATTTGACATCAATAATCACAAGAAAAATGATCATATTTTATGGTTATTATTTTTATTTTTCTAATTTTAAATAATGAGTTTTTCTATACTATATGAAATTGTTACTTTTAATAGTCTTCATATTATTGTTATAAATTTTTTACGATTTTAAGTTACCGCTATGTAACACTTTAACAAATTATGTTTATTTTCAAATAATTTAATTTTTTTATTATTTAGTCATTTTCATTTATTTAATCTTTTTGTTTGTTTAATTATATTCATTTTCTAAAATTGATATTAAATTTATTATGATCTTTAATTTTGCCGTGTATTTTCTTTAAGTTTTAAATTTTTTAAAATTTTTGACGTTATATCTCTGAGGTTATTGTAGACGCATATGGTGTGAGGGTAAAATTTGGGATATGAAAACAATCATTCTTGGCTACAAGCATATGTAGCTATCTTTGGTTACATTTAAAATTGTACAGTTTTTATTTACTAACTGTTTTATTATGTGGCCATCTATAACT
The DNA here is from genome assembly GCA_023374045.1 of Limonium bicolor. NCBI lineage: Eukaryota > Viridiplantae > Streptophyta > Magnoliopsida > Caryophyllales > Plumbaginaceae > Limonium > Limonium bicolor. The sequence continues at coordinate 67,013,243 of CM041777.1, read as the reverse complement.
ATATGTGGATGTAACCAAGAAATTACCATATGAAAATTATAATATATCAAAATTTAAACGAAATAGTATCTCGTAATAAAATTAAAACTTTAGAAATATGTCGTACTTCAATGATATCTGATAAAGATAATGGGATATCTCAAAATAAAATAAAAGCTTACAAGTATTTTCTAATATTGACTCGAACCTGGGTTTATCGGTGAAATTTCCCAAACATTTATCTTTCGGTATTACTTCGTTTTCGGTTTATCGTTTTGTTCTAACTTCCAAGTCAAAGGTGTTTCAACCCCAACGTGCTTTTCCCCTCTCCGGAGATGACCCACGTCTCTTCTCCTACTATAAAGTAAAACTGACCCAACTCGCTCTCTCCGATTCAAAATTCAATTTAAAGAGAGACGAGAACCCACTAGCCACTGCCCCGTCTGCCACTCTTTCATCTTCCCCAACACACTCTCACTTCTCCATACCCACAAATCTTTTCCCCTCCACCAATGTCGAAATCGCCATACCTCAACGGCGGCTACTATGGCCCTCCAATCCACCACCTCGTTCGTCTAAACACAGCGGCGACGGCCGTGGATGCTGCACTAGATGCGGCTGCTGCCTAGTCGACTTACTCTGCAACTGCGGTTGCTGTCTCCTCGGCTGCGTGTTCAAAATCATCTTCAGCATCCTCATAGCCGTCGGTCTGGTTCTCCTTCTCTATGGTTTCTCATCCGTCCACACACACTCAGATTCGAGGCTACCTCCGCCTCCCTCACTGAATTCAACTACTCCTCTGCTAATCACCAGCTCTCTACGATCTGACCCTCAACCTCACCGTCCGAAACCCTAATCGCCATCTTGGCGTCTACTACGATGTGATACGCGTCAACCCCGCATACGAGGGGTTCAGATTCTCGACGGTCGAAGTGGAGCCGTTTTACCAAAGGACTAACAATGTGACAGAGCTGGGTCCTGTAGTGTTCCGTGGACGGAAGAATGCGGTTGTGCTGGGGGTGGAGCAGAACGGGGATTATCAGAACCAGAAGTCTAATGGGGAGTTTAAGTTTGATGTTAAACTGGATCTGCAAGTGAGGTTTAAGCTGGGGCTTATTAAGAGTACGAAGGTTAAGCCGAAGATTAAGTGTGAGTTGAATGTTCCGCTGAGTGATAACCACGGGAAGCCGGTGGTGGCCGGGAAGAAGTTTGAGAGCGCCAATTGCGATTATTACTTGTGGTGAGAGTAGTGCACAGAGGGTTCGCCACATCTGTTTTGGATTGCCAATGGATTTCGTTTCTTTATTTTGGTATCTTGTGTTCTTCGATTTCGTTTTCAATTTCAAATTGAGCAGAGTGATTTTGGCAAGTTGCTTGTTCCAGATCGGTTCGTTAATCAAGATTCAAGAATTCGTTCCCCACGAAATTTACGGAAAAATCATATATCTGGTACCCATGTTATCTTACTATTGTCTCAATTCTTGGATTCTGGCCCATATATCTGGCTGCATGTCGAAATTGATTGTTGAAAAGTATGGGGCATGTCAGAATCGCATTGGAGCCTTGTGTGTACAAAATTCGACCGGTAGTCGTATACTTATGCTTGTTAGAGAGTATTCTATTACTGCCATGGGTGGAATCATTATTTTAAGTAGCAGAGGTGCGATGGTGCAGCCGTTCGTGTACAATTTGGGTGCGGCAGTATGAGTTGGCATCCAGTCAGCAGTCCAGTTAGCTGCTGATTGGGTTGTTTTTTATTATATTAATTTTTAATTATTATATCTTTTAAAATATAAGTCTAAAATGTAAAAAAATTATACCATTGTTAATTTAAATTCAAGCTCTTCAAAACAAGACCAAACATAGATATGTTTTGAAAACTTTAAAAATTTATATTAATTATATATATAATCCATATATCAATGAGACTTATGATTCAAACATCATTTAGTGTATCATAATATCACTTTTAATGAATCATAATATCAAAATTAATGAACCATATCTTCATTTTAGTGTATCATCACAAACATATAAGAATAAAAAATTTACACAATAAACAACATAAAACAATATTTGATATGTATGAAAAAATATGCGATTCACCATATAAGGTTTAAAATATACCATACAACAATAATAATACACTACAAAACAATAATAATTTTTATCGGTTCTGAAGTTTGTTATCTAATTCACCACTTATTAGTTAATGAATCATAATATCAATTTTAATGATCCTAATATCAAAATTAATGAATCATATCTTCATTTTAGTGTATCATCACAAACATATAAGAATAAAAAATTTTACACAATGATACAACCCAAAATAATATTTGTTATGTAGGAAAAATACGTGATTCGTCATATAAGTTTTAAAATACACCATACAACAATAATAATACACTACAAAACAATAATGATTTTATCGATTCTAAAGTTTTATCTAATCACCACTTATTAGTTAATGAATCATAATATCAATTTTAATGAATCATAATATCAAAATTAATGAATCATATTATCATTTAGTATATCATTATACACATGTAAAAATAGTTTTTTTTCAAAGTTATCAAAACATATCCATGATTGGTCTTTTTTGAAGAGCTTGAATTTAGATGAACAGTGGTATAATTTTTTTTCATTTTGGACTTATATATTAAAAGTTACAACCATTTAAAGTTAATATAGTAAAAAGACAGTACAGTCAGTGCTGACTGGGACTGCCAACTCAGTGTCCCCTCCTACCTCTTGTGCGGGACACTTGCACAATCGAATTGCCTTTAAGTAGAGTTGATAACAATTCGTTGATACACCTACCGACTAAGGTCTGTTCGGTATGGTTATTTGGCAGCATAAATGTATATTGGCAGCAGGAATGTGCTGGTAGGAATATGCTAGCATAAATACTACTGTTTTAAAAACTGCTGTTTGGTAGTGCGACATATATGCAGCATGTTTGGATAAGTTAGTTATATGTAGTGCGTTTACCGTTTTCGTATTATAATTACAGTTTATTATATACTACGTAACTTTATTTTGTTAGTAAAAATAAATAGAAAAATTCACAAACAATATATTACTTTGCGACATCAAGTCTGCGTTACAGACCCAGACGCGGAGAAAGGATCACTGTCGGGATTTTTACCATAGTAATTATATCAGAAGATTCTATCTCTTAGTAGTTTAGATTTTACCTTTGAAAGTTTCTATTTATTCTAGAATCTAGACTACTATTTATATACTTGAATGATCATTGTAAAGGTAAGAATTTAACGAGAGATATCTGTGGTATAGTGAGTTGATTGAGAGATAGCAGTGTATTCTAATTCATCTTAGGGTTTGTGAGACTGATTGACTGAATTACGCGTAAACACCTTGAAGGTTTGTTCTCTTGGAAGAATGTGTTGTACTGATTGCACTATGTGCTAATATAGTGTGAAACATTCACGTGAATCCTCTCTCAATATCTCAATATCTTTTGTGAGTAATGAGTTCATCGTGTTCGTGTTACACAATTATCGTGAGCACCTAATCACTAAGAACAACGTTAAAGAACTTTCAATTGATATCAGAGCTTGGTTCCCCACTTCATACAGTCGAAGAGTAATCTTTAGCGGTGATCAAGATGAGTTCTACAACGTTAAAACGCCTAAACTCACGAAGTTTAACTATGCGTGCTGGTGCGAGCAGATGGGAGACCAACCGAGCCAATTGATACGATTTGGATGGTAGTCACAAAAGGAGATTTTGTTCCAGAAGTGACTGAATGAGGCATGACAAAACCAATGGATAAGAAAGATTGGACAGAAAGTGATAAAGAACTGCTAAGCAAGACAACACAAGCACTACATGTTATTGTATCATCGCTATCCGAGAGATACAACAGAAAGTGTTAGGAATTCGAATAGCTAAGGAAGTCTGGAGTTTTCAGAAGACAACTTATGAAGGGACACATTCGATTAGAAGGGCCAAAGGGAAGTAATACAGGAAGAAATTTGATAACTTCAAGATGCAGGATGGTGAGTCTGTAACACAGATGCTGGAAAATTCGACAATATTGTATGTGACATGATAATAGTAGGAGGACACTTGACAACCAGACCATCAAGAAAGATGTCTTGATTGTCTAGGAAAGGAGTGGATTCACTATAATACGTTGCTCGAATCTACTAAGGATTTGTCAAAGATGTCGCTTGAGGAAATTGGATCAAAATTGATGGTTTGAAGGTAAGATGAAGGGAGAAATCTCTTCAAACCAAACAAAGACCTGGCCTTGAAGGCGAACAAGGTATCCACTGAGATCGAAGACGAAGACCTAAAAAAAGATAAGGAAATCATAGCCAATGGTATTAGGAAGATCTTTGGTGGACGGAGAGGAAATAATCGATTCAAGTTCAAGAAGGGGCCCATTATCTATTTCAGGTTGCAACAAACCTAGACATGAAGTAAAAAAATTGCCCTTTGCCTCAGCGTAAAAAGTTTTAGGAAAGGGTGAAGAAGTTTTCAGCAAACTGCTGCGGCGACATGGGGAGAAGATGAATCAGGAACTAACATAGAGCATGAAGATGAGGGACTAGCATGCATGACGAACAATAGTCATGAAGAGGAGCGAGTGGACACAAATTTCTATTTGATGGCAATGGATAGTGGAAAAAGACTTCCAGATGATGAGGATAAGTTTAAGTCATTTAAAAGATGCCTTTAATACCTTGCCCGTCAACAGTCTCAACCCCGTCGAGTCGCGGGACCAGTTGCAAACCAAGATACAAAAGGAAAGTCCAAGCAAAGTGACAAACACTCTCCCGTCACTAGTTTCACATCACATCAGATTGAAGAACTGGCGAAGTATTTCGAGCAAAGATACATAACAACAAGGACAACAATGCTCAAAATTTTGGCACCTTCTCTAGTACTTTCTCTCAACCTTGGATCTATACAACGAGATTGACTGATAATCTATCTGACAATGACATTGCTTCCCTTTGGATTGTGGATTCTGGTGCGTCTGAGCATGTATCTGGCAACAAATTTTTATTCCAGGATTTCAAACCTTCCACAACTGTATGTAACATAACATTGCCTGATGGAAACCATTGCAATGTGAACAGCTTAGGGAAAATACAACTATGTGAAAGTTTTACTGCCCGATGTCCTTTATGTTCCTAGTTTTGCTTTTAATCTTATCTGTGAGTAGGTTAACCGTGGAGCAAAACTTCAATGTCATGTTTGTGCAATCTCATTGCATCTTGCAGGATAAACACACTTAACTCCAAGCTAAAATTGGTCAAAGGAAGCATGACCTTTATTTTGTGAATATCATCACTTTAAGGCAGTTTTCAGACAAACTGAAGAATTTTCATGTTACTGTTGTATTTATTGACACTCATGATCATGCGAATGCTCTATGTAGAAATTTTCTTCTCTAGCACTCCAAGTTAGGGCACATTCCACCTAGAAAGCTATCCATGTTAGATCTTGGAGTTAAATTTCCAGTTCTAGATATTGTTCCCTGTACAATATGCTTTAAGGCCAAGGCCAGAAGATTAAAATTTCCAAATTTTGAAATAAAAAGTCAAGAACCATTTGATATTCTGCATGTTGATGTGTGTGGCCCTCTTAGAATTCAAACTCCTAAGGAACAAATATCCTTTATAACACTTATTGACAAGTTTAGTAGATATACTTGGGTAAAACTTTTAAAACTGAAATCAAAGTGATGAGTGCAATAAAGGAATTTGTCTGTCTAGTTCAAAACCAATTCAGTAAGTCAATAAAGGTCATTTGTTCAGATAATGCCAAAGAATTAGGAACATCTAATGAAGGTTTAGATTTCTTTAAACACAAGGGATTATACATCAAATGAGCTATCCTCACACACCTCAGTAAAACGGGGTGGTTGAAAGGAAACAGGACATCAAATACAAATGACCAGAAGCTTCTTTTTTTTTTCAGTCTAGGCTCCACCCAACATATTGGGGATACTCTTTCAGTCACTCTGCCTTCATAATTAATAGAATTTCTTCCAAGGCCATTGGTAATAGCACTCCTTACCAACAGCTATATAGAGAATCACCTAATTATAAGGAAATTAAAAATTTTGGGTCTTTGTGCTGCACAACCAATATTAATCCTGGCAGAAGTAAACTAGACCCTAGGTCTAGTGCTGCAGTTTATTCAGGGAACTGCAGAAATACCAAAGGATACATTCTTCTTAATTTAGACACAAAACTCATACAAATTGGAAAGGATGTTACTTTCTTTGAAAACATATATCCTCTCCTTGATGAGAACTGGAAAAGATTGTGGAACAACAAGTTTAGGGTAGGTGATTTAGATGATATCAATTATGATGACTATAATTCATTGTTTCAGTATTCCGATGATCCTACTACAGAGACATTCTTTTATGATGCAAACCCTTCACAAACTATTCTCAAACCTCAAAAACCTTCACAGACTGTTCCAAACCTCCTAGTACTGACTCACAACCAGAGCCAAACTTTGATAGAACTCCTCTACCCACTTACAATAATTCTCACAGTTCAGGAACCTCTTCTCCTAAACCTGAACACACCAGCGAGTCATCCTCTGTTCCTTCTACCTAAAGTGATGAAAGCAACACCTTACTTGATGGTTCTGATCCCATAAATGAAATTCTACATCACAATCAAACTCCAAGGCGATCCGTGAGAACACACAAACCTCCTTCTCATTTTAATGACTGTGTCATGTATTTTCAGAAAAAACCAGATTTCTTCTCTGATATCTTATCTCACAGACTTCATGAAAACCCTCTAATTCTTGCTACCACAACAACTCTCCGGCTTGATACCCTTAACAATACTCTTCCCAACTGAGCGTAACTTCTTTCTCTCTCACCTATGATTCTAACATTTTTTATAGTCAAGTCATTTCTTTACAAGAACCTTCTTTGTATACAGAAGTTGTCAGATATCCTAGGCGGGTAGAAGCAATGAAAACTGAGTTTCAAGCCCTTAAGAACAATGAAACTTGGTCTATAGTCGATCTGCCCCATGATAAGAAACCCATTAGCTGCAAATGGGTATACAAAATGAAACTCAAATCTGGTGGTAGCCTAGAGCTTTTCAAGGCTAGGGTTGTTGTTAGAGTATTCACACAAAAGTGCGGGCTTGACTGTGAAGAAACTTTTTCACCCGTTATCAAACTCACAACCGTCCGGGCTTTAATAATCCTTAGGTTTAAAAAGGGTTGGAGGATAGATCAACTAGATGTTAATAACACATTTCTTCATGGAGAATCACATGAAGATGTGTATATGAAGATTCCTCAAGGCCTTAACATTACCGACAAAAATAAAGTTTGCAAGCTGCATAAGTCATTATATGGTCTTAAGCAAGTTTCCCGACATTGGTGTGATAAGTTAGGAAATTTTTGCAAAACATTGGTTATCAACAATCCAAAAACGACCACTCTCTTTTCTCTGAACAACAAAATGGAAGAAGAACTTTTCTTGGTGTATATGTCGACGATTTTTTGGTTACAGGAAATGACACCAGAGAAATTCAAAATCTGAAAGCTAAACTTCATAAAAGTTTAGAATCAAGGATCTCGCATGTTTCCCTTGGAATGGAATTTATTGAAACTAATGACACCTTGCTTATGTCCCATTACAAATATGCAACTTAGATTCTTGCAGATTACAACATGCACATCTGTCGTGCAGCAGTCTCTCCTCTCCAGTTGAATCTAAACTTCTCAAAGATTTTGGCCAGTTTCTCAAGGATCCAACACCATTCAGAAGATTAGTGGGAAAGTTGAATTTTTTGCCAAATACCTGGCCAAATCTAGCTTTTACTGTTCAGCATCTTTCTCAATTCTTACAACAACCAACTGACATTCATTTACAAGTTGCTTTTCATATTTTAGCATATGTTAATGGCACTCTAGGTTTTGGACTTGCATTTAATAAGACTACCACTTATAATTTGCTTGTATTTTGTGACTCTGATTGGGCATCCTGCCCGATAACGAGGAAGTCCATTTCAGGTTATTACATTTTAATTTACTTGGGGGCTGCCCTCTCGGCCGGAAGTCCAAGAAGCAAGCTTCAGTTGCTCTCTCCTCAACTGAAGCTGAGTAAAGAGCACTTCGACAAGTAACAACTGAATTAAGCTGGTTGACCAGATTACTTGCGAGCTTGGTGTTAAAGACATCACACCAGTCCCTCTGCAATGTGATAATGTTTCCGCAGTCCACATTGCACGCAGTCCACATTGCACGCAATTCAATCTCCCACGAACGCACGAAGCACATCGAGCTAGACTGCTACTTTGTGCGTGAGTAGCTGCAAGAAGGCTTGATCAATGTTCAGTACATTCCCACCACCAGCTTGCAATATCTTGACAAAGCCTCTCACAGAAAAAAATCTATAAGACTTATTTACTAAAGCTAGGAATGCTACCAGCTTTAAACACCGAGTCTTAAGTCTCAAGTCTCAACACTGTTACAAGACTTAAGTCTTGAATGGGGGTATTAGGACAGGATAGGTTGTCTGTTATGTTACATCTACATATTTGTTACTGTTCTTGTTTTATATCATCCCTCGTATATATATATAGGCTGGTGCGGGTATAGTTAGATAAATATAAGTAGTCCTTTTTCTATTTTCTGTATTACATTAGTATTTTCTTTCTACAGATTACTTTCATTGGTGAAATTCTCTTCTCCGATTATCCTTCTTGTCTTTGTGGTTAAGTTATCGAACTGAGTAGCTCTCACAATATAATAAACTATCATATTCACTATGTGTATGCACTCGTTTCCTTTGTCCTTCGACCCTTTAGGATGAAGTCGTAAACCATTACTTCACCATTCAGCCTCCATCAATCACTGATCAAACAAACAGGCAAACATGAAATAATCAAGGGCTAGATTTTCTTTAAGACCCAGCCTAGCTATCAAGTATAAGGCCGACGCAAATCAAATTGCCTCGGCAGTTTGCACTCGCCCTAGAGCTAAATAACGTACAACACGCTGAAGAAACTAAAACGTTGCTCTATTCACGACGTAACCATGCCTTTACATTATCCTACAGCCAAAAACTATCGTCCGCTCTTCTCATTCTCTTATTTAAGTCCCTCAAAGTTGAATTGAGTTTGTAGATCCTGCTTTTCCCCCTCTGACATCCACAACCTCAGATCTCTTCGATGTCCAACGCTAATCCCCATCTTACCCACGCCTACGACGGCCCAACAACCTCGCCACCACCAGCCTCCATTCACAACCAGTCATCTAGCTGCGGCAAAGGCTGCCGACATGTCCTTAGCAGGTGCTGCTGCTGCCTCTTGCACTGCAGTTGGGGCCTCTGCGTGAGCATATGTATGTGCTCTTGCTGCCTGTTCCGCTGCCTCTGCAAGATCATTATCAGCACCATGATTGGCGCTCTTCTCGTCATCTTTCTCTTGTGGTTCTTCGCTGAGGATTCCTTGGATGTTATATTTCGTTGGCTACAAGATCAAGAGAGGCATAGCTGAACGACCAGTTTAATTAATCGATGGCTTGGTCAATACATACGATCAGGGTAAATCGGCATCTCTGCAAATAGATAAAACCGGCCTCTCCTAATCTTAAAAAACTCATCTGATGAATCCAAAGAGCATCTCACATTCTCTATCCTTTTGTTGGCAAGGAATTCTTAATTGACAACGTTAGACTTCTCTTTTGTTGAATGTGGTGGTACTCTTTTGTTTATTGTGTAATGAACTAATATCAAAATAATATTTTTAGAATCATATAATTTTAATAACGAATAAAAGTCGTTACGATAAATACTTTGATCTTTCGTTACCGTACCATCTCCCGTAATGACATGTAACAATATTTATCGTTGTAAAAAATTAGTTTAGTAACGATTTAATTTTTGGTAACGATATTCATCCTTACTAAAAATCTTTATTTTAGTAGTGATGTCTTACTCACGAAGAGTTTCACGGAAGTTGAAGATGTGTTAATAGGAGCATTTATGCGGTGTAAATTAAGCATTTGGTTTTATAATTATGAGTAGGTTGAGGAAGTTAAAATCCTTGAAAGAGAACTTAACACTTCTAGCTTTCTAGATACCCGAGTGTTGGTTGTTACTAGAAGCTAATGAATGATGTTATTGAGGTTGTAATGCTGTAACTTATACGTCAATATGTGGTGGTTGGCACTTGGGTTAACGTGAAGATAAGTGAAGGGTTCAGATTTATTGCTATAAATAGATCTAGTAGCTCATAGCTTAGGTATCATCATAACTTGTGGGATCACATCCAAGAGAGTCAATGGTGGTTCTATGGGAGCTCAAAGGGGCTTGGGTAAAAACACCAAGAGAAATACGGGAAACACAGGTTGATGGGTTAGTTGGGTAATCGTCATGTAAACTTGTAATTCTTATCCTCTTAATGAAAGTTTTCCTATCTCTGTAACATCTTTTATCTTTAAATCATTACATCTTGCTCGGTCCCTGTAATTCATATTAAACAATCTAATATTAACTAGCAGCGGAAATTAAACCTACGGGATGTCACCGCCGTTGAACACCTATACTGTACAACAAGGCTACCATAAACTATACAAAACGATGTGCATGATTAGATATAATTACCACAACATTTACATTACTTGTCCTTATATAAAATTGTAACCAAATACATCCAAATTCCAGGATACATACATAATCAGAATAGTAACAACTCCGAAATTACCAACCCAATCTACCCAACCCCGCTCTCCGGCTAGTGTCTTAATCTTCAAACCTGTAAAAACATTGATTGGAGGGGTCAGCCCAACCGCTGAGTATGCTATTATGCAACCCTAAGAACCCCTTCAGTTTACACTTAGGTTACTTGGTCGAAGTTAACATACACATCAGTTTATTTCATTCAAGATTCCATTCTAAGGCATGGATGTATATAAGGGTGCTAAACCAAGTAATATTCACAAATCATGTCATAAACTCGGGTTGCATACACCAATCATTGGTAAGCTCAAATAACAATAAACATATAAAGATTCCACATGTTATTCACAGGAAATAATTTTAAAATATAAGTTCATTGGTATAAATGGTAATTAATTGGTATAAATTATGGCACTATATTGGTCTAAATTTGTTGAAAAATTAGTAAAAATTATGTGTTTAAAAAACTATATTATTTTTTATGGTACTAAATAATTTTAAAAAAAAATCTAAGAGATAATTACTTGTTTTCAATGTTTTATGATATTTTCATATATTTTATTTATTTTTATATTTTTTATAATTATTAATTATTTTTTATAGTTATCTTTATTTTTATAGTATTTTGAATTTTTAGTGAATTTTAGTGAATTTTTAAACACTTAGTGACATATTGTGATCTTTAAAAGTACTTTTTTAACTAGCAGGGGTATTTTTGTCTTTTTTGTTTCTGATCAATGACATAGTGGCATTTTATGGACTTTGGTAAAAATATAATGGCATTTCGCGAATTTCTTTTCTTTTAGTGGTATTTCATGAATTAACCAAAAATATAGTGGCATTTCATGAAATTTCCATATTCTTTTTATGGTACTGAATAAATTTTAAAAAATGAAATATTTATTTGTTTAAATATTTTATGATTTTATGATTTTTTTCAATTTTTATAATATTTTATAATTTTTCTATACTATTTTATATTTTTTTATTGTATTTTGAATTTTTGTGATTTTTTATGAATTTTTTTAACACTTAGGGGCATATTGTGAACTTTAAAAGTACTTTGTTAACTAGTAGGGGTATTTTTTTGTCTTTTTTCATTGGTCAACGACTATAGTGGCATTTCATGAACTTTTACGAAAATTTAGTGGTATTTTTTTACTTTCTTTTTTTAGTGGCATTTCATGAATTAGCCAAAAATAAAGTGGCGTTTCATGAATTAGCCAAAAATAAAGTGGCATTTAATGAAATTTCTCAAATTTATTATGAAACCCGATTAACCTGAACACGAAATTGACCCAAACCCCAATGATTCAAATACTAGTGACCCAAAATTAACCCACCGAATGAATAAAAATATTTGTAACTTAAAACTGTCAAACTCGAACAATATGAAGAAAAATGTCTCAAAATTTAAGGGCGCGCATTCAGTTCCACTTATTCGGAAGAGCCGAAATTTTTAACTGTTTTTTTTTAAATTGCTTATTCGGTCCATTCGGTTAAAACCGAAATATAATCGGTTGGATTTTCAGTTCCAGGGTTGCTTATTCGGGTAAATAACCGAATAACATATATGTCTAAATTGTGTGTTGGTTTTGTAACCCTGATTTGGTTATTTTTATAATTTGGTTTTTTTTTCTATAAATCGGTTTTTTATAATTCGTTCCTTTTTTATAATTCAGTTCAAACCAAAAACCGAATTAAAAATTTTGGTTTTTGGTTTGATTCTGGTTCCATACTTTAAAAAGTTTGATTATTCATTCTCAACTGAAATTCAATTATAACCAAACAAAAACTGAAACCGAACTATTATTCCTAATTCATTTTCAAGGTAGAAGTGAATAACCGAATGCTCACCCTAACCAAAATTGTCTCGAACACAAGTGACCCAATTAAATATGATAAAGAACTTGATTTAACTTGAATATATCCAATTGAAAATTATAATTGACATTGTATTGACCTTTTTATTTGACATTGTTACAATCCGAACCCGATTTTACCGAACATGAATGATCCAAACAGGTCTTGATCCTAATAGATAACCCATTTGACATGTCAAAGTTTGAATTCCATCATTCCCCTCCCCATAGAAACATCTTAAATTAGAACAAATGTGGCCATCACCAAAATTCTTGATAGGAAGACCTTGCTAAATCTATAAGAATAAATTATTTTCTACATCATCATCCTCTCCCCTTTGACTTAAAATTCCTTATCTAGCTTTAGATCTTAAACATTGGTATTGGTTGCCCATTTACCAAAACAAACAAGCAAAAGGAACTAATCATTTATCCCACATCTATAATCACTACAATAGAAAGACTGGATTAATTAAGAGAGATAAAATAGTGATAATACTTATACTACGAATAGTAGACTCCTATCCAATGTTTACACTAACGCCTCGGATCATGGGCGGTCTTCCCCTCGAAGAACTCAGCCAGCATGCGCTCCAGATCCTCCGGGCTGTACCTGATGTATTTTGAAGGGTTCTTTCCACTCTCTATCTGCGGTCTAAATACATAAATACAGAACTATCACCGAATCAGTATAAAAACTAAAACTCAGAGAAAGTTTATCAACGTATAGGTAAATCAATTATTTTGAGTTGATTACTTCACTCACCCAAATCGCTTATGGAACGATCTGTATGCAGGCAAAAGAACCTCCGCAACAGCCAACCTAAGAGACTCTCGCAGCTCACTGTCAGGGACAGTCCATTGAGACTGTCTCTGGTGAAGCTCCTCAAACTGAATGTTGAAGTTCTTGAACCTGTCTTTCACCATTTGCCTTGACAGGCTTCCGCCACCATCATTTCCACCAGGTCCAGCGGCACCCGGGACAGTTAGATATTGCAGGATCTACAACCAAATGATTTTGTAATATTGGTTAGAGAAGTCAAACCTTATTTACTACAGATCAATTCATCATACTGCTACAACCTTATATAAACCAGATCATTTAATCATAGTACTACTTTAGTGGGATCAAAAAGAGGAACATGACAATCTAATGCTGAATTATTTACTAATGAATGAACTACCTTTTGCCATGAGACCCTCTTGTACTGATTCGCGTGTTGTTGAACTACTCTTCTATGCCTTTGAACCCAATCATCTCCTAGAAGTTCCTTTGCATCAGACCTGAATAACACAGACCAAGAAACTTTTTGGTTGAAACACAAGAAATGGTAGAGGAGCAGATTATTTATCATGTATGTCAATTTGTTGGTCTGCCTAACAAACCTGCGGACAGATCTAACAATATAATGGATGTTGTTCATGAGGAACAACTGTGTCAAAGCTTGGTCCTTATACAACTTAGATTTTCCTTCCAAGTTGTTTTGAAGTGCTTGCATTACGCGGCCTGTAACAGCAGCTAACTCAGTGTCTGCATTAGCATCATGACATTCTTGGAACAATTGCTTCAAAGTAGACTGATAGCTGAAAAAATAAGAATATTATAAACAAGTCATCTTCTACAACTGATATCATATCCTTTTGTTCACAATAGATAATGTTCTAGCAAAAAAGACGGCAGTTACGGGGAAATTTATGCTCTACTTTACTCTCATCTTTTAAAGGCAAATAGGAATAAAATTGTAGAGCTGTGAGTAAAAGGAGAAAAGAAAAAAAAATGGAAAATGGAAGTGGAAATGAGTGATAAAAAAGTACAAAACATTTTATATTTTAAAATATGACCGATATAGTACATCGTCTATATGAAGAGGACCATATGAAAGTAGTGACGGGCGGACTCAGTAGGACCAAGGTGTATCACACTATCACATGCTTAATTGGAAAATTATAGAACATTAAAGGTAGTGCATCTTGATGTTCAGAGGTCAATATTACCTTTGATTTATGTGGGTTTGAATCCTTCCGTACAAATTTTGCTTCTCTTTATATATTTCAAACACAAGTCTACCGTAGCCAAGAAAACAATCACCCCTCCTAAAGTATCTTGTCTTCATGTGTAATTGTTCGTAGTTGTTTATATTTTAAATAGTTATCTATGACTTCTTAATTGTTAACTAAATGAGCATTTTGTCTCTTTAACATCATGTAAACTTATTTGATGAAGCGTCAAGAAAAGCTGTTTAATTACATTAACTTAAATAGATTATATTTGTGAAAAAAGTTCTAAAATCAAGTTCCTTTTTTCCTTCTTGCATAATCATTTCAATGCATATTTCTCTCTTTCAATAATTCTTCTTAGTACACTATCAAAGTTCAAAAATATTAATAGTTGTTTGTATACCAAAAATATAATTCATTTTTTATTGATTTATATATGTTAATCTTATTAAACTTAGCAACGCTCAGAAAAGTTTCTGAATTCATTTGGCATAGTAGTGATGAAGAAAAAAGGAAACAAAATTCTAGAATGTGAGTATAAAGGAGATGGGCTGATTTTTTTTTTTGTTTCCAGAACTTACTCGAACAAAAACTTAACGTAGTTGATCACATAGCTGGTTAAAGGATGAACAGTTCCATCCATAACGGTTGTTCGTGTGGCGTCTTTTTCTACCGCTTCTTCAAAATCACAGAAGGTCTCTTGGGCTGTCTGTGCAAGACGCTTTGTTAATGCAGCTGCAGCTTCTCGCATCTCAGTGCATGCTTTACCCACAAAAGTAGATTGGATCTGTCCAAATACAAACCAAGTATTAAACATCATACACAGGTTTTTCCAAGAAACATGAAGTTAGAATAGCACAATCCACCACTATAGAGAAGATTTCCACAATATCTAACATGTCAAAGTTCCTTGATCAAAACGACATGTTTGCATATGTGGCAAAGACTAACAACTATATTCCTGTAAACAATATAAGCCAAATCATTAAAATTTCAGCTTCTAAAGAAGCAAATCGTATCCAGTCTCACTCACATCTGGTAGAAGTTCTCTCATAATCTCATACATATCCAACAATACAAACAGCTTCTCAGGCGATCTCTTGCTTCTAGCAATTGCATCACCAAAGCTGAGGAGCATAGCCATGCTATCTGAAGTAACATCAGCAAAGCAGAGCACCCTGATAGAGTCAATGTCACGAAATATTTCATCAGCAATCTTCTTCTCAGCGGTAAACAAAAGCTTCACCTGTTCAAACCCCGATCACATGCACACAATGTAACAATCATGTATTAGCTAAGGAATAGACAAGTCAAGTATAGTCATTATAACTTGGGAAACAATACAACAAAAGTTTCATTCCATACATACTGCGATCCGCATGTAATGGATCCAGTTCCCGATCTTTGCTTCCAAAGCTTCCCACTGCATCTTCTGCACATCATCTTTGCTGAGCTTCTCCACCCCAAGTTGTGCCATAGTGGTTTCTAGCATTATAGAACGTGTTTCTCTAAGATTGGATAAATTTCCAGAAACAAAAATTTGATCAGTATCAGCTAATCATCAGCAAGAAATCAACTCTCTTTGATAAAATGATAGTAGGTAAGAGAGATATGGTTGCAAGTGTTTACCGATAAGCCCGAAGCACCTGCTGCTGAAATCCGAACTGAACCATAAGATCAGCCAAATCATGCAGCAAAGGGATAATCCGGGGTGGGATAATTACAAGTGGTGTGTAAGTCTCCGAGTCTTTATTCTGGTTATTGGACTTATTGGCATCCCCTGACGTCGATGGTCTCAAAGATTCCGGAAGAGATTCAAAAAGACGATCTGGCTGTACTGGTTTACTGTACATAGAAAAGATTATCCAAATATTTAAGTACAGTTTAAGCTCTCTTAGGATTTGGGGTTTAATTTAGGGGATCAAACTTCAGGTAAACAAAGTTGGAAACATAAACGAAGATGTAGCATAACTTCAAAAAACAAGTGTAAAAGATCAGAAACCTGTTAAGGGTAAGGTGGTTTCTAAACTCATCTTCGAGCTTCGAGACGCCCCGAGTGAGCAAACCATTGGCGTGGTTGAGAGCATTTGGGTTGTTCTTGAAGCACTTGTTGTCGGTGAAGAACTTAACGTTGTCCTTCAACTGTTCAATAGCTTCTAAATAACCCTCCAAGTCCTCATGAGGCCCTCTCAATATTTTAGCTTCGGCCTGCTCATTTTCGCCCCAGAACAAATCAAAATCAAGAATTCATGACAAAAATAAAACAGAGTTCGACTCTTTCATACCACCAAAACAGCCATAAACATAACTAATTTAGGAGTGGATACACAGTCTTTCAAATTAATACAGTTTAATAAAGAGATTAGAATCCTTAAACCCTTACAACTTTGGTATTTAATGATAGGGAGAAGACGAGGAACCTGCCGGGAAACATCATAATGGGTTAGGATGGCATCAGCTTGCTTGATGGTTCTATCAATGTTCTCATGTGCTTTGCGAATGGAATGCGTTCGAATCTAGTAGTAACATAATCATCCAAAACTTCGATCAATAAGAAGAGTTCCTTCAGAAATAAAAGAAGAGAATTGAAGAGACGTGATTAGATTATATACATGCCTGAGTGGGTCGCATTGCCGTCTCGAGGGAGGAGAGGCGGTGATCGAAGGATCCGAGAATGGACACCATGTTGTCCGTTATAGTCTGGCTTTGTTGCAACGAATCTCGCATGATCGCCGCTCTATCGCCCAGGGCTTCCATGGCCTTAGCCACCATTCTCTATCGCTTTTTCTTCTTTCGCTGTCACAGAATGACACCGAGAAAAAGCAATCTTGGGAAGAATTCTTATTCCTATCTATGCTTTTCTTAAAAATAAATTTAAAACTTTTTCGACAAAATTATATTTCTACCTCTAAACTAAATATCTTTGCCTCTTTTCACTAAAATTTAGTGATACATTCTCCTCCACTTCCGGACCCTCTTAACAGTTTTGATAGGATTGTTATTGGCTTGAGTGATCCAGATATATTTAAAAATATATTTTTTAATAATAAGAAAAACAATTTACCTATATTCCTATGAATCATAAATACTGATTTATGTATCTTCTTTTTAAATTTCAAAGTATAAATAGTTTGTTACAAATATTCAAAATTTCAACATAATTACTGAAGGCAAAATCTTGGCTACATCCTTTGTAGCCATCTCCGGCTACATACGAGGCATGTCATTAGTTTTTTTTTTTAGATTATTGAGTGCCTGTGTAATATTTTTCTTTTTCAATTTTTTTCTTTTTCTTTTTTATTATAAAATTTTAAAGTGTTATAATTTTTAATATGTAAGTCCAAAATGAAAAAAAAAATTATATCATTGTTTATTTAAATTCAAGCTCTTCAAAACAAGACCAGTCATGGATTTATTTTGATAACTTTTTTAAAAAATTATTTTTATATGTATATAAGGATATTTTAATGTGAGGATGTATGTACATATTTTAATGTGAGAGAATGTACATGTTTTAATGTGACGATGTACATGTTCAAATGTGAGAATGTACATGTTCTTTAATGAACACCTGTACATGTTTGTATGACCATCTGTACAAGTTTTCTCTCTTATATGTACAGATTTTAATATACGGATGTACATGTTTAATGATTCATACAGATATATGTGACTATCTGTATATTTTTAATGCGAGGATGTACATGTTTTTACGTGTGGATGTACATGTTTTAATGAATATTTGTACATGTTTGTATGACCATCTGTACAAGTTTTCTTTTATGTTCTGTGTACTATATATGTAAAAATAATTTTTTTTAAGTTGTCAAAATATATCTATGACTGGTCTTGTTTTAAAGAGCTTGAATTTAAATGAACAATGATATGATTTTTTTTTTATTTTGGAATTATATATTAAAAGTTATAATAATTAAAAGTTTTTGTGGTATAAAAAAAATAAAAGACAAAACAAAAAACCAAATACTGGCCTTGGCGTGGGCATGGATGATGGGCATGGTATGGATGTAGCTAGATAGGTACGGTTGGCTTTAGCCAAGAACCGGGTTTGAAATTAAACTAAAACATAACTACCAGTTACGACTTACGAAAGTCAATGTCTAGGTTTGAATGAAAACTCCACCACCATCTAGAGGGCTCGAAGACTTTCAACATCTACTATGGAAAGTGCATTGAATATGTAGAAGGCAATATTAAGTGTTCCTTGGAGACAGGTTATCTAAATTACAAATGCATATGGGATAAAACCATATAAAGAAAGCTAGCAACTGAGAAGTGAGAAAGATAGTAAACCATTAAGAATGATGTGAAATAGATTAAAACAACAATGAAGATGTGACCATGTCATGGGAGGATGCTCGTGGGCGATTATGAATCACTATCAAACATTAAAAAGGTGAATTTAGTTGTGGCCCAAACTTATAAATATTATCCATCCTTATACTACGGGTTTGATTTCTAGTTTTGCTTAACAAACACCACTCCAACAAATTTTTCGGGATAATTGTGTTTTTTATAGTTACGGTAGTGAGTAAGTTTTGAACCCATGACCTTTGGTTCTGGTATACCACTCATCTATCGATCAAGAAGCAATTGTTGGTACACTTGATATGAGCATAAAGCTGAATTTAGAGATTTATTAATAAATCCGAGAAATTCAAATTAATATGCTATTTTATTCTCAATGAATTATAATAGTGTTAATTAACAATAGTGTGACTTGATATATGAAGAACGATAGCTTTGGTGGAAGAAGAAACAAAGAGCTTGTTCTGGTGAAACTATCAAAGACGAGTGAAGCAATTATAACTCTTGATGAGTTGGGTAACACCTCTAAGGGGTACCATATTTTTACATTAACCTCCATTTTACTACATTATAAATATCATACTATGAAATGAGAGTAGGGTGTATAAATAAAGATATAAATCCACTATTAATCAAAGATCCCCCACTGTCAGTGGAACAATAGTTGAGTCTGTTTGTAAAGTTTAATCTAAACTTATTGGTTTTGGGATAAAGCAAGAAGACATTTATGAAGGGATATTTGTATCGTGGTCAAGAAACTATAGTACTGATGTTGAGTTGAGTGATCATCAGTGTGTTCAAATGAAAAGTTAATTTTAGTAAGATACTCTTTTTATTGTTGATTATACTAATCCTTAGGATATATAGCATCAAAGATGATTTGCAGTATCTTATTGGAAGTGTAGATAAAAGGTTTTCATGACTAGGTTCATAGGTTATTGAACCACTAATTAATGAAACCTCTTATCTTTCTCTTCTGTCTTTGGTATGATTCTGATGACATCTCCTTATGATTTTAGGATAAAGGAATTGGAAAGAACAAAAAACATCAGTTAAAGCAAAGGATATGGCAGAATTATTAAGATGATGTAAGGCGAACTACCTTTTTTGAGTCCAATCCAGACCCCAAATGTAGGGTGTACATTGACATTAAAGAAGTTCAAAAATGGCAAAGCAAGGCGGCATGAAAACTTGGAGTGGTTGAGTGCCACCTGAGACTCAAACCACACTCGGATGGAGCCTTCGATTGCCATATCATCGTCGGGCCATCCAAGTTGCCACTGGCGGAGCGTGACAATGTTCATGCGTGCATTTTCAAGCATCCCCCGAGACTCCAACACCACTTGAATGGAAAGATGTCACGAATTTCAAATCAGCATTGACAAACATCTGGTCATCCAAGTGACGGGTTCTAATTGGATACTACCTTGTCACAACTCGTCCAAGTGTGGTCTAACACTCGCCTGACCGGCCAGCAAAATCCAACTTCACTTATTCTGATAAATAGATATCTTTTACAACATTCTTGCATGCGCCTAGCTTCATAAGGAGCTATTTCTCTCTACTACAAATCCCTTAAGGCATTCCTTAGATTTAAGCATTAAACACTACTTATAAAGCACTTTTAGTTTTGTAATTAGCAATAATAGGATGTAGCTAATCAATCCCAATCTTTGGGATGATGTAATCCAACATCCTAGTTAACTTGTGATTAATACTGCATTTCCATTCTAGTGTTATATGTATTCCATTTTTCTTGAGTTTATAAATATTTTGATCTCTTTGTAATGATTAGTTGACCTCGTGTCGAAAAAGCATTGTTTATGACCAATTAACAAAACAAAAAAAAAGATAACGACAAGAATTCCCGTTGTTACGGTTTCCTCTCCTCCGCTTATGCCTCATTGCAGAGACATGTTGGTTAGACAATGGGTTTTATAATGGGCGGGTTGAATCATAGTTCATCTACACCTCTTATAAAACAAAAAATAGAGTAATGTTATGGACAACGTAAGTCCCAATCATTATGTACTTGTTCCCGCACCATTCTTCCTTCTACGGGAGTCCATGTCCCCCTTGTTCGGGGCAATCCGGATTCTACATGCTGTTTGTGATGGACAATCGAACCTTAGAGCAAAATCTCTCCCCGTTCTTGGCAATTTTGTGTTCGTCTCGGTGATGCTTGCGCTCCCTCCCCAAAGTTGATTGTCGCATATCGACTGCAGCAGCTGAAACCAGCAAGCGCTCCTAACGCGTCCCCGACGTGTCGTGGACTCTAATAAAACTTGATAGTTCAGGAATGGACGCAAGATAAACTTAAACTGGAAAACACATTCCGATTGAGAATTTACACAAACGAAATTCACTCAACCTCCCTTGCCCCACACATGGACTCCCGGGACGGTTTCAACTTTACCCCTAAAGTCGTCAACCCTCTCCTGACTATTGGCCTACGGTTCACTGACTGTTCCCTGACCTGTCGTTTTATCAAATACCCAATGTATTGATACTCTAACCCAGTCCTATCAAGCTCACCAACTCTCTAGCACTTACACACACTCCTAAGTCTGATCCACACTTGCCGAGATTATCTCTTTCTTTTCTCTCGTACAGGCTTACTTACATATGGAATAAATGCAAGTATATATACACGGTTGTTAGGATGTAACTATCGTCCTATTAATCCCTAGACTTCTAGGAGTCGACTACAACTTCGATTATTCACATAGCAGCCACACTAGACTTGTAGAGATTCTTCAACTTGATCTGAAGGCTTGAACTATGTGTCGCCTCATGGATGGTCAAGTTGGCGGCAACCCTCTTGATAGGTCGATCACCACTTGTATGCCCCACTTGTCTGATTCTGTCTGGCTCATTAAATGCCCTTTTCTGAATTCATTACGGCTATGTAATGATGTTCATTTATAGCTTTGTTATCTTGTGCATTAATGATCTTCTCCTTTTGTCATGAGCTTGTCGTGAACAAGTTGCCTATATGGATGTTTGTGTTTTATCTGAATGTGTCGATCCCTTGCAGTCTTATGTCTTTGATTTTCATCTTTAAGCATGAAAGATATCTTCGTGCGGTGTCTGACTGGTTGTCTGTGCTGGAAGTTCTACAGAGCTCTCGCAGACAGGTGCCCGACTAGTTGGGCACATGTTGTGGATTGAGCGCGCTTGCAACCTTGCGTGCTAAGCCACTTATTCACCTATCTATCTGAATCATGAATCTTGACAAACGCATTAGATAGATAATACCAGGTTTGCTATCATCAAAACTGAAGGATCTTGTCTTAACAATTTCCTCCTTTTTGATGATGGCAACCTATACACTTATATGTACTTGGCAATTTAAAAATTGAGAGACTCCCCTTGAGAGGGATTCCCCCTGAGTTTGTTAAGGGTTTTACAAATGAAAAACTTTAACGAATGATAGCAATATATGTACTTGGCAACTACACGATGTAAGATGTTGTAAAGGCCATGACATTCCATAGAGTATAAACTGCAAATATGATCAAGATAGTCTAGATGGAGTGACGTATTTGATGGTCCCATTCTATGACATCTAATCCATAAGGTTCATCTTCCGAAAAAGAATCTTTGATCCAAGATGGTGTGCTTGTGGTAGGATTGATCAGAGGTGATTCAGCTGTGGTGGAAAGGTAAGACTCATCAGAATCTATTGTGAACTCCATGCAGTGTGGAGAACGTGTATTTGATAGAGTGACACTTGAGGTGATAGACCAAGCTGTGAGGGAGTCGGAGTCTGGTTGAACATAGTTTTGGGTGACATATTTCTTTGGGTGTCTAGTGGTATAAACTTACGAATGGTGGAGTGAATGGTTTGCTCATTCGAGCTAGATGAGCTTTGTGGTGTTTGAGCCATTTCGTGAGATGTGAAAGACTGAGTGTGAGTGGTCGATGGAGTGAGCAAGTTTTATAGACACTTTGGATATGCTTCAACGACTGATCGATGAGTGGTAATAAATGAGGTGCTACGTCTTGTGGGCTATGTTTGTAGGCTTTTTTGGTATCAAGGTCCGAGATTGGATTAGTGGAATGGATGAGACTAAATATCTCAGATCATTTTTGTAATTTTTAATCAAGGAAGAAGCAGCCAATACAATAAATTATTTCGTACTCATCATAAGCATTCAAGTTGACAATAATCAGTTGCATTTGTCATTGATATCAAAAGATTTCATTGAAACAGATAGTCAAAGGCAAAATAAAGCATTAATGGAAAAGGAAAAACCTAATCCTAAATCTAACTCTCACGGTTACACTCGAGTCTTTAAGAGACAAAGAACTCACAGGCCATGTGGGAGTATAAAATATTTTGCTCCTTGAACCATGTTATGAACACTTGGTTCAGAAGAGACAGCCTGCACAGCGGTAAGAGTCACTCTTACACGCTGAAGAACGTCCCGAGCTGAAGTATCCAGACTGGTCCTCGACCTGTAATTGACCGGTATGGGACTTCTCCTCCTTTTGATTCTTGAGGCTCTTGTCGTCGGTCTAGGTTCTGACCTTGCATCTACGCTCTTTGTGGGCTTTTGGACAGCCACGAACTTATCACCTCTAGTCTTGATTCCCATTTTTGGAAAGCATCTCATAACAGATGCAGTCCTGACTGGTCCACGCGCACTCGTGGAACCTGTCGGTGTCCACTCCAAAGTCTTTTAGTGCCGCGGTGACCACTCCCCTGTGTACTAGCCCTTGGTTGACGTGTCGGCTTTCATCAAGTGTGAGGAGAATCATGGCTGGGAGGTCAACCTTCTCCTTGGTCTTGAGGGCGTACAGAAGTCTTACGTCTCTTGCACTCATTATGTGAGTTGGTTGATTCCTTGGGGTTATGTTATGGGTGATCATATTGAATAGGACTCTGTCTGAGATGGACATGTCCACAGCATAAAAAAAATTTCATAGCTGCTCCTTTGTTGAGCATATTCACCATTTTCCCACCTTGGTGCCCTAGGTCATTCCATGTTGTCTACTTGGAAATGACCAGCCCTTCTGGCTTTAAGTTGAAGGTTTTGCATATCCAGGACTTCGTTATGTTGATATGGATGCCTTGAACTGTGGAGAAAAGGTAGTCATCATCTGCGTCATTTTGAAGAGGTCCTAGTTGTCTCATGTGTTCTTTGAGCAGCTTTGTGTAGACAGGGATAGGCTTCTGGAAGAAGTCTACCCATCCTTAGAACTCCAAAGCTCGATGATCTCTCATAAGCCCATCTTTTCCATCCACTCTATGTCCAACATCTTGGGTAAGATGGGACAAGATTGATCGTTGACATTCTCAGCCTTGGTCAAGACTGACTCAAGCTCCTTGAGTTTCTTGAGGCACTTTAGAGATTGAGGTGGTTGAGGCTTGGCAACGGCCTTCTTGGCCCTCAAGCTCTTTAGCATGTGGTGAAAGGACCATCTTCTTTTTACCCTTTGCCTTCTTTAGTTGCTCACGCTCCTCGTGCGTGAGTATGACATGTGATTGCGAATCTGTGTCGCTGTCTTTAACTTGAAGTTGTCATTGAGGTGTCGGGGATCTATCGATGAGTGGTTCCCCAAACAAGGCGATGAGATTCGCCTCTTCCTCTGAGTCAGCTGCTGTCTCTTGGTGTATCTCCTCTACTGAAGCATCTTTTTGCGCTGGTTCATCGTGTTGAACCTCCTCTTCTTCCAGTTGTTGTACAGCTGCCTCAATTTCAGCTGAGATAGTTGTTTCTTCTTCATCGAAGAAGTGCAATCATCGTGTGGCCTTTTCTGGGGTAGAGTGAGATTTTTGTAGTGTTGTTGGCTTTTGAGTACACTTTGATGCGTGTGTCACACGACCAGTTATAGCGGTGGAATGGCTCTTGGATTTGTTTTTGGATTGCTTTGAGGTGATTTTGGTGGTTTTTGGTGAAGGAGCATGTAACACCCCGTCCTAAGCCAATCATGGTTATCGCAACTTAACAAATAGTACTTAAACGTCGCAGCGGAACTAACTAACACCAGGACCTTGCCACGGTCTAATATACAAGAAATACCGTTACTTAAATATTTACAACCACATATTCACAATACATACACCAACCGAGTTTAAAGTATCTCCAAAAACCACACAATGCTTCACAAGTTCAACTACTAACAGACGGGTGCACAGGCGCTACCCGTACTCAAAATAAAGTCCCACCTAAGGCTACCCGCTCCTACTCTCGTGGTGTGACTTCATCGGCCGCTTACCTGCAAGTGTAAAAATAGCCCCCAAAGGGGGTCAGCACGAATGCTGGTACTCCCTCTCATGGCCCCCAAGCTAACGGGGCTACGACGACTAATTGTCGATAGCATCGAAATTGATTAAGTACACAAGCATGATATGAAGTGCTATAAACAATAATCCACGGATGAACATACATAGTTCACACACAATAAACGACACAAGCGTTCCCTTATCAAGCGGGTTAGTAACCCCCTCCTTAGTCATTTCCTTAACCACAGTTCCTTATCTTACCTCAGTCTTAACCTTATCTTAATCTCAGTATACAAACCGTACCTAGAAAGAGAATGCTTGTAGCTTAATCTCAAACCTAGGATTTAGGTGATCCTACCGCACCATCTTAATGCCACCTACCTTGGACGGGAGTCCAGCGTAGCTGAGCCGGCAACCGGCCCTAGGCAACAAGTCCGAAGACAAGTCCTTAAGCGGAGGGCGGATCTGATTCAGATACCGTCCCCCTTTCCTTAGCATGCATGACCGGAGTCAGTCCCGGGTTTCCTCACTCAAGTTCCAGTTAGTAAAAACCTTACGCACCATGTGTTAGTTAAACCTTAACGGGTATTAACCAACCGTTTCCAATACTTAACTCTTATCCTTAACTCAGTAAGCACTAAACTTAGTTAGTAACAATCTCAAGCCTCGTGGGTTAGTGTAAGGAAAACACATACACAACGAGAACAAATATAACCGGTTGCATGCTTTATCTTGTTTTAGTCATAACAATTTAAACAGATAGCACACAAGCCGAGGGACACCTCGTTAGCAAGCAGGTCACAAGAAAGATTGTACCGTTCACCGTCGACTGTCGTTTGTTTAACTTTCTCCGGGGTCCCAATTCACAAACCTAAAACATTGATTCATTTTTAGGCCATTAGTTATTTGCACCTTACTTAACTCACTTAGTCCCTAAAGATCCCCATTCGATACCCTCTTAAGTCTTTGCCACTTAACCTTATAAACTTAACTTTAAACATTAAGGTTTATACTTAGCTTACATTAATTCCTTAGGTTCTTAAGTTCCTAATCATTACTACCCTGCCAATGGCATACCCTAATACCAATTATCATCCTTAGAATTTAAATTTTTTTTTTTTTATGTTTTAGGCTCAACCTAACTTACCGACCCAAGGTCGGTCCATTAGTTATTTGCACCTTACTTAACTCACTTAGTCCCTAAAGATCCCCATTCGATACCCTCTTAAGTCTTTGCCACTTAACCTTATAAACTTAACTTTAAACATTAAGGTTTATACTTAGCTTACATTAATTCCTTAGGTTCTTAAGTTCCTAATCATTACTACCCTGCCAATGGCATACCCTAATACCAATTATCATCCTTAGAATTTAAATTTTTTTTTTTTTATGTTTTAGGCTCAACCTAACTTACCGACCCAAGGTCGGTCCATTCCAGAACATATTACCGTTTGAAAATTCTACCCTGACCGACCTTGCGAGTCCGGTCCCCAAGGTCGGTCCATTCCCGAGAGTTTTCCCCGTGGGAAATTTAAGCCCGACCGAACTTGTCAAGTCCGGTCCCATGTTCGGTCGATTCCAGAGACCAATTCCCGTACAAAATTCCAGGGATGACCGACCTTGCAAGTCCGGTCCCAATGTCGGTCCATTCCAGAGACTTAATTCCTACACAAAATACAAGCCCGACCGAACTTGTAAGTCCGGTCCCCAAGTTCGGTCGGTTCCAGAAACTCTTTCCGGTAGTGTAAACTGAGCTCGACCGACCTTGCAGGTCCGGTCCCTAAGGTCGGTCGGCTCCAGAACTTTGTTTCTAAATTCCCATTTGACTCCAAACTTCTCCTCATATATCCTAGTATGTTCTAATCTCATTTGGGCACCTCAAATACACCTTAAGCCAACCACTTAACACATTAAATCACTCACCAACATCCACCTTAGTCATTATGCATTTTCCTTGTAATCATGCCAACACTTGTAAAGTTTTTCACTAGGTTTCTTGGTGGTGGTTCATACCTAATATACCACTATGCCAAATGCTTCCTCACCACTATAACATCATCCCCAAGCATCTTTCACCATCTAAAACTCTTTTATGCAACAACTTAAAGTTTCTTCACAAGCTTATGCCTCCTTCCATCAACACACTATTTCCTTCCTAGTTGTTTACCAACATTTGCCTAAGTCCTAAATACTCAAGTACATTCTTTTGATTCCTAAATCCTCCATAGTGATGCCTAAGTCATTATAACTCATTAAACACCTTAACTCACCCTTTTTCATCAAGACAACCTCTAAAACTTCCTAGTACTTCCTTAGTCATGAAAACTCCTTAGAACATCTTAAACACTTAGGTTCCTCACTAAATTTTGCCATGGGTTCTCTAGTATATTGTTAACCAACACCAAACTTGGTTTTTCACCATCAAACAACCAAGATCACTCAAATTCTCATTACAACATCTTAACACACAATTACACCAAACTACACCACATCATCATATAGTGCATAACTTAAAATGCTTGGCACTTAGACCCTTAAATGACAATAATCTTAACCACTGAATTTCCACATATATTGGCCTTTAACCTGCAATTACACACAACAAGGCTCCCATTGAAATAAAATGCTTCTTGTAATTCATCTCAACATTGTTTGACTATCTCTTTTTCTCATTGGCTCCTTAGTCACAAGTTCTCAAACATAGTCATTGTTTCTCCTAGGTATATATGGCCCTTTCCTAATGTAAACTCTACACTAAACTCATCACATATCTAAATCCCATTCCCTTAAACAATAAAACACCTTAAGGTAAGTAATTTACCTTGTTCTTTTACAAGCTCACAAACTTTCCTCCTTAAACTTTTTCCTTGAACACTCTCAGTCACCAACCAAGTTCTCCTTGCCAATGTTCTAACCAATATCCAATGACTCCAATGAGTGCTAGATAATACATTAACCCTAAGGAACAAAAACCTAGGTTAAAATGTGTTTTAAGGTATTAAATTGATTGTTTTACCTTGGTTTCTCAAGACAAGCTTGATATGAAGCAAGAAGGACCTCCTTTATCCTTTGGAGAGTAGAAACAAGCTAGAACAAGGCATAAAAATGGAACCCCATGAGTGATAATTTTCGGACATGGAGAGAAAATGATGGAACCCTAGATTTTCTTACATTTTCTTTACCTTAAGAGAACGGAGAAGCTAATGGAGTCTCCAAGCTTGAATTTCCTCCTCTAATGGTGGTTTTCCTTGGCTCCAAAATGAGGCTCTTGAAGTTTTGAAAAGATAGGAAGAAAGAGCTTGAGCTAACTAAGAGATATATGTGCTTGGTTTTGATTTTGGAGCTTAAATGAGTAAGTAGTGGCCAAGGGAAGATGGAGCTAGCATGGAGGTTGCTTCTTACGTGAGAGAGAAGAAAGAAAGCAAGAGAAACCGATGGAGAAGTTGAAGAATGAAGAGAGGAGGAGAGATGACTACTAAAGGTAAGATATTATGTTAAAAAGGTGAATAGTTAACATACTTATTTTTGCTTTCTCTTTACTTAGCTAGATAAGTGTGGTGAGTCACACTTAAAAACCATCCCCCTTGGTCAAATAAGGTAGGTTGTGGTCTTTGTTGACCATTTAATTGACTTTCTTTGACTAATGTCTTAAACTAGCATTATTTAGTTACTATTCACTAAACAAGGCACATAATTGTGAAATTTTTGATTTCCCATTGATTTAGACCTCCTAATGTGATACTAATTAGTACACATGTTAATTAAAGAGTAATGATGGACATTTAACCACTCAAAACCCATTTACAAGACAATTTTTCAAAAATGTGCTTTAAGACTCCTTAAAGCACATTTTGTGTTTTAACTTGTTTTCAAGCTTGGTTTTCTTTGGTAATTGGTTTAAAATGACCATTAGGATGTTACTAAGGTCTTAGAACAATATTTGGGTGCTCACCCAAGTCTCTCCGAGCTTAGAGCACGTTTTTGCTTAAACTGCTCTTTTAGTGTTTCCTTATGTTTTCTTTGATTAAAAATGTTTCTTAATGTTTCTAAGGCATTATTTAGCCTTCTTATATCTTAGTTTGTCACTTAAACACCATATCTAAGTTTGGGGTATTTCAATCTACCCCCCTTAAAAGAACTTTGTCCCCAAAGTTCACATATATGCTTAACTATTCACGATACTCAATTCTCTTAATCTTAACACCACATCTTATATTCTTATTCACACATCTCAAGACACAAAGGTCAATTACAAATACAATACATAAGTATTATACATAACTCAAACTTATCACCAAAGTGTAGCAACTTACACAACATCCCATCTTAAACAACCAAACAAACGACAACAAGTTCGTTTCCTAACTCAAAGGCGAGGAAGCTCTACCCCCCATTAAAAAGGGGTACGCCCCGTACCCTATACAGACGATCTAGTCAGTAAAAAAAGAAGGGTACTTCGCCCTCATCTTATCCTCTAATTCCCACGTGGCCTCTTCGACATCCTGGTTAGACCAGAGAACCTTCACCAGTCGCACTGACTTATGGCGAGTGTCCCTAGTCTTACTGTCCAAGATTCTCTGAGGAGTCTCCACGGATCTCATATTCGGTTCTAAAGTCAATCTCTCAGGTTCCAACACATGGGAAGGGTGGTGCATGTATTTCTTTAGCTGTGAAACATGAAAAACATCATGCACTTTACCCAGTTCAGCAGGTAAATTCAACCTGTAAGCAACCGGGCCCACCCGCTCCGTAATCTCATAAGGACCAACAAACTTCGGGCTTAATTTGCCCTTCTGCCCAAATCTGAATACACCCTTCATTGGTGAAACTCGCAGAAATACCTGGTCGCCCACTACGAACTCCAGATCCCGTCGTCGAACATCAGCATACGACTTCTGCCTATCTTGAGCAGCTTTCATGTTCTCCATGATTTGCTGAACTTCAGCCTTAACTTGTCCTAAATATTCTGGTCCTATAATGACCGTCTCACTCGACTCATCCCAGCAGAGCGGTGTACGACATGGTCTACCGTACAACGCTTGAAAAGGTGCCATCTTGATCGAAGCGTGATAGCTGTTGTTATGAAACTCGATCAGATGTAATCATCAATCCAACTGCCCTTGAAGTCTAAGGCACATGCCCTCAGCATGTCCTCGAGTGTCTGAATAGTACACTCAGTCTGACCATCTGTCTGAGGATGGAACACGGTACTCAGCTTGAGTTCTGTACCCAATGCTTCTTGGTAGCTCTCCAGTACCTCGAAAGGAATCTGGTATCTCTATCTGACACTATGGTCTTTGGTATCCCGTGATGTCTCATTATTTCTTTCTCAAAAACTCAGCTAATTTGGTCACTTCCAAGTATCCTTCATCGGTATGAATCGGGCTACTTTGGTAAGGCGATCCACCACCACCCATATCATGTTGAGACCTCCCCTAGCAGGTGGGAGTCCAACTACAAAGTCCATGGAGATATCATGGAACTTCCATTCCGGAACTGGCATCGACTGTACCATTCCGCCCGGTCGTCGGTGCTCGAATTTTACCTTCTGGCATGTGAGACACCTTAACACGAACTCGGTAACATCTGTCTTCATCCCCGACCACCAGAAGTATCTCTTCATGTCTTTATACATCTTAGAGGCTCTCGGATGGATGGAAACTGAAGAACAGTGTGATTCCCTAAGTATACGGTCTTTCAGATCCGTGTTACCTCGTGGTATGCATAACCGGCCCTTAAGTCTGATCAGATCGTCGTCGTGAAGTCTGAAGTCATATTTCTGACCCTCAAAAGTACCATCTGTCAGCTTCTGTCTGACCTCTCTCATATACTCATCTGTCCTCTGAGCCTCTCGCACCTCATCAACCAAGCTGGAGAAAGAAACTAGCGAATGGAGTGAGTGTGCTCGACGGCTCAGGGCGTCCGCTACAACATTGGCCTTTCCCTCTTTGTATTGGAGGTCAATGTCATAGTCTTTCAAAAATTCCAACCATCTCATCTGTCTGAGATTCAACTCCTTCTGAGTAAATATGTATCTTAAGCTCTTATGATCGGTGTAGATTATGACACTAACCCCGTATAAGTAATGGCGCCATATCTTCAAAGCGAAGACTACAGCTCCCAGCTCTAAATCATGTGTGGGGTAGTTCTCCTCATGTTTCTTCAACTGGCGTGAGGCATATGCCACCACCTTGCCATGTTGCATGAGCACGCAACCCATCCCTCTGCCGGATGCATCACAGTAAACCTCAAAGCCCTCCGTACCGTCTGGAATGGTCAGAACCGGTGCAATGGTCTGTGAGTCTTTCAAACTCTGGAATGATTTCTCACAGTCAGCCGTCCATATGAACGGTGCATCTTTCTTCATCAGACTGGTCATCGGCTTTGCGACCCTGCTGAAATCCCTAACAAACCTCCTGTAGTAACCTGCCAGACCGAGAAAGCTCCAGATGTCGGTAACAGTCTTCGGCCTTGGCCAAGTACGTACGACATCAATCTTCGCTGGATCCACTGAGATCCCAGCATCTGAGATGACATGACCTAGGAAAGAGACCTTGTCAAGCCAAAACTCACACTTGGAGAACTTAGCATATAACTGGTTCTCTCTTAATATCTCCAAAACCCTCCTCAGATGTTCCTCATGTTCAACCTTAGATTTCGAATATATCAATATGTCGTCGATGAATACCACAACCGACTTGTCCAGCTGCTCCCGGAACAAGCGGTTCATCAGATCCATAAACTTCACCGGTGCGTTTGACAAACTGAACGGCATCACTGTAAACTCATAGTGGCCGTATCGTGTCTGGAATGCCGTCTTCTCAATGTCTCCCTCCTTAATGGCTATCTGATGATACCCCGATCTGAGATCAATTTTGGAAAACACAGATGCTCCCTTCAACTGATCGAACAGATCGTCAATGCGGGGTAGTGGGTACTTATTCTTCACTGTTACAGCATTCAACTCTCTGTAGTCAATGCAGAGGCGGAGACTACCATCCTTCTTCTTCACGAAGAGAACTGGCGCTCCCCATGGTGATACACTGGGTCTTATGACCCCTTTGTCTAACAAATCCTTCAGTTTTTCCTTTAACTCAATCATTTCTGCCGGAGCCATGCGGTATGGTGCCTTGGCTATCGGTCCGGTACCAGGTAGCAGCTCGATGGTGAACTCTACCTCCCGAGTGGGTGGCATGCCGGGCAGTTCTCGTGGAAAGAGATCGGGGAACTCCGACACTACCGATAAGTCGGGGTCGAACTCGGGGTCTCTCTCTATGTCCTGTACATAGCAGAGGTACACTTCTTCCTTTCTCCTCAATTCCTTATACATTGCCATGGCGGTGATGATCTTAGTCGAAGGCTCTTTGGGCCTCTGGCGGTATGATATTGTTACCCCAAACGGGCTCCTAAGCAGCAATCTATGCTCGGCGCAGAGGATACGACCCTTGTGCCACTCCAACCAGTTCATCCCAAAGATAACATCAAATCCTAACTCACTGAACTCAATAAAACTGACTGGAAAGTCCTCCCCCTTAATTCTGACAATGGCTCCTCGGTGGTAGCGAGTGCAATGAACCTTCTCCTTAGACGGGAGCGTAACCGTGAAGTCGGGTAGCTCATCAGCGTCTAGCCCCAACCTTCTCGCGAAAGATGCCGAGACAAAGGTATGCGAGGCCCCTGAGTCGAAGAGAACTGATGCCTCAATTCCATTAATCGGAAAGGTGCCGGTGAGGATAGTGCCGCTGGCGTCGGCCTGTGCCTCTGTAAGTATGCTTAGCGCACATTCCGTACCGAGTCCATGACCTAATTGTGTTCACAAGCTTCATGAGTATTGATGGTATAACAAGAGTCGTAACAAATTATATGAACAACACTGTTATTTTATTCATAACCATCCTGTTTACAACATGTGCTTCGATCTTACATCTCATTCCTCATCTCATTCTAACATTACATGTCTAATATTGTCTAAAGGTTAGGTTTAACCGTCCTGGTTTCATATGCGTCGCGTTGATCACTGCTGATGGTGCTGTATTCAGCTTGATTCTCTTAATCCCATGGTACAATATTCTTGACTCTCCCCCCATAACTAATACATCCCCTGACTTAAGTATCAACTTATTAGCACGGTCCGCACGCTTCTGCTCGCCGTACAAAAATTCAGCGTCATCTCCTATAGACCAAGACACTACGGGTATCCCTCTTTCGAGAGACTCCGTTGTCTCGTCCTTATCCTGGTGTAATCCAAGTCGCCCATCTTTCTCGTAGAAGTTCACAATGCAAATGTCTGCTTGTATGTCTGGAATCGGTTTAGCTTCCAACTGCTGAGCGATCTCCACGACTTGTGTAATAACTGGATGGAACTCTTCGGGTATTCCCGGTGGTGAGACTCCATCTTGTGTCCTCGTGGTTCGGTAGGTCTTGGCATACGAATTCCAATCCTTGCCTAAGCTCATCATTTTTAACTTCATTCTTGCTCCCCCTGGGTACTCCGGTGTATAAAAACCTCCCGGTCCCATTCCTAGTTGTCTGCATCTTCTGATGATGGCTATTTGCGCTTCGGGTGTTAGGTATCCCCTTAATAAAATCATACCTAGGCGGATAATCTGACATTGTTCGGTTGGAAAGTCTATGGTTTCAATGTCGGTGTACTCCGGGTTAGGTGTAGATGGTATTGGATAGCAGATGTTGAAGCTTCCTAAAGTGGTAATAGGTTATATCTTACTTAAGTTCTAATCTTATCTCATTCTCACCTAACTCAATTATTCACCAAACATGCATGATAATGTGGTAAGCAGGTAATTTTATTACTAAATGGTTATAGCGGTACCTGGCCTCGATGAGGGTTCAGGCTCATCGTCCCGGTCCACCAAGTGTAGTGTGGGTCCCGACTTCTGGGTCACCCATGGGTTCTTGTCTGCAGCTTGTTGCACCTTCTTCTGACCGTCAGATCTAGCTCCCTGATCGGTCTTGCCCTTGCCCCTAGTCTCGGGTCTATAGGCTCTGCTAGCGGGGTTCCGGAAGCACTCATATGCTCGGTGTCCGTGTACCCCACAATAGTTGCACTCCACCTTGTTCTCCTTGCAATCGAGCCCGGGGTGGTCCTTGTGACACCACCTACAGATGTAGCGTCGCTGGTAGCCACCACCGGCTCCCTTCTCAGTCTCAGATCCTGATCATTCGCAATATTAGTACTCATATCTCAAACGGTTACTAGTTGTCTCATAACTCACTCAATATCAATCCCTTACCCTTTGGCGCCTTTGAGCGCAGGCGTGTAGCTGCATACGCATATGTCAACTTCAGTGGCTCTTCCGGAGCCTTCTCCTTTTCCTCCTTCCCCTTTTGGTTCTGATTTTTCTGGGCCTGAGGCTGGTACTTCTGTTTCTTGTACCCACCTTGCCCTTGGTGTTCTGTACTCTTCCCAGCATTCTTCCTCTTGGCATTGTCCTCGTCCCTCAGCTGGACGGTTATTTCAACCTTAGCAGCGGCATGATAGCACTCCTGCTTTCCACAGCATTAGTCACTCTTATTTTCCCATAATCTAAATCTTACTCATTTACTTACTCAAATCTCATCCATTCTTATTACCTGCAAGGTAGTGTAACTCGTCGGCCCCATGCCGTAGCGGAGTCGATGGCTAAGCCCCGCCATAGAAGCGGTCCACCAGGATTTGGTCAGAATATCCAAGACCTGGCAGAAGACGGAGCAAGGCGGTGAACTCTGAGTAATACTCGTCCACCGTCATCTTGTCGGTCTGCTTAAGCGCATCCAACTACAAGCGCTTCTTCGTCTGGACATGGGCGGGGTAGTACTTTGCTCATAGCAATGCGGTGTACTGCTCCCAGCCGAACTCTGGATTGGCCACATGCTCGGCCCTCACCAGCTTCCACCAATCGCCTGCTGCCCCCTTCAGGTAGAACACAGCTAGACGCACCTTGATCCCAGCAGGGACGTCAAGGGTCTCGAAGGCGGTCTCCAGCTAGGAGATGTACGCCTCAAGATTGGTGGGATCGGTCCCCCCCTTAAAGTGTGCGGGTTGAAGGTCTGCAAGGCTCTTCACCCAATTTGGTTCCCGGGGTTGTGGCGGTGGAGGTGGTGCACCCACACCAGGCTCATATCCCATATGCCCTAAGGCGGCAGCTACGATCTCTGCGATCGTCTGCCCCCGGTTATCTCAGTTCGTTGCCTCGACCACGGCCTCGGCCTCTCCTTCCCGACATCTGAACAATCACAACTCTCATTAGATTCGTATCCACCACTGTTTCGGTTAACGAATTTATAACGTCCGTAGACGATAAAGACGATCCTCACTTATTAGTGGTCATCTGACTCTACTCACACTATCAGCTCACACCCTTATCCCATCAACTTATTTTATAACTTTATTCTAACTCGGTGGTTTCTTATGCCCGGTATTTCTGATCAGAGCGTAACTACGCTCTGATACCACTTTTGTAAACCCGTCCTAAGCCAATCGTGGTTATCGCAACTTAACAAATAGTACTTAAACGTCGCAGCGGAACTAACTAACACCAGGACCTTGCCACGGTCTAATATACAAGAAATACCATTACTTAAATATTTACAACCGCATATTCACAATACATACACCAACCGAGTTTAAAGTATCTCCAAAAACCACACAATGCTTCACAAGTCAACTACTAACAGAGGGTGCACAGGCTCTACCCGTATCAAAATAAAGTCCCACCTAGGGCTACCCGCTCCTACTCGTGTGTGTGACTTCATCGGCCGCTTACCTGCAAGTGTAAAAACAGCCCCCAAAGGGGGTCAGCATGAATGCTGGTACTCCCTCTCATGGCCCCCAAGCTAACGGGCTACGACGACTAATGTCGATAGCATGGAAATTGATTAAGTACACAAGCATGATATGAAGTGCTATAAACAATAATCCACGGATGAACATACATAGTTCACACACAATAAACGACATAAGCGTTCCCTTATCAAGCGGGTTAGTAACCCCCTCCTTAGTCCTTATTTCCTTAACCACAGTTCCTTATCTTACCTCAGTCTTAACCTTATCTTAATCTCAGTATACAAACCGTACCTAGAAGGGAATGGTTGTAGCTTAATCTCAAACCTAGGATTTAGGTGATCCACCGCACCATCTTAATGCCACCTACCCTGACGGGGAGGTCCAGTGTAGCTGAGCCGGCAACCGGCCCTAGGCAACAAGTCCGAAGACAAGTCCTTAAGCGGAGGGCGGATCAGATTCAGATACCGTCCCCCTTTCCTTAGCATGCATGACCGGAGTTAGTCCCGGGTTTCCTCACTCAAGTTCCAATTAGTAAAAACCTTACGCACATGTGTTAGTTAAACCTTAACGGGTATTAACCAACAGTTCCAATACTTAACTCTATCCTTAACTCAGTAAGCACTAAACTTAGTTAGTAACAATCTCAAGCCTCGTGGTTAGTGTAAGGAAAACACATACACAACGAGAACAAATATAACCGTGCATGCTTTATCTTGCTTTAGTCATAACATTTAAACAGATATCACACAAGCCGAGGGACACCTCGTTAGCAAGCAGGTCACAAGAAAGATTGTACCATTCACCGTCGACTGTCGTTGTTTTAACTTTCTCCGGGGTTGGTCCCAATTCACAAACCTAAAACATTGATCATTTTTAGGCCATTAGTTATTTCACCTTACTTAACTCACTTAGTCCCTAAAGATCCCCATTCGATACCCTCTTAAGTCTTTGCCACTTAACCTTATAAACTTAACTTTAAACATTAAGGTTTATACTTAGCTTAACTTAATTCCTTAGGTTCTTAAGTTCCTAATCATTACTACCCTGCCAATGGCATCCCTAATACCAATTATCATCCTTAGAATTTAATTTTTTTTTTTTGTGTTTTAGGCTCGACCGAACTTACCGACCGACCTTACCCAAGGTCGGTCCATTCCAGAACATATTGCCGTTTGAAAATTCTACCTTGACCGACCTTGCGAGTCCGGTCCCCAAGGTCGGTCCATTCCCGAGAGTTTTCCCCCGTGGGAAATTTAAGCCCGACCGAACTTGCCAAGTCCGGTCCCATGTTCGGTCGATTCCAGAGACCAATTCCCGTACAAAATTCCAGGGATGACCGACCTTGCAAGTCCGGTCCCAAGGTCGGTCCATTCCAGAGACTTAATTCCTACACAAAATACAAGCCCGACCGAACTTGTAAGTCCGGTCCCCAAGTTCGGTTGGTTCCAGAAACTCTTTCCGGTAGTGTAAACTGAGCTCGACCGACCTTGCAGGTCCGGTCCCTAAGGTCGGTCGGCTTCAGAACTTTGTTTCTAAATTCCCATTTGACTCCAAACTTCTCCTCATATATCCTAGTATGTTCTAATCTCATTTGGGCACCTCAAATACACCTTAAGCCAACCACTAAACACATTAAATCACTCACCAACATCCACCTTAGTCATTATGCATTTTCCTTGTAATCATGCCAACACTTGTAAAGTTTTTCACTAGGTTTCTTGGTGGTGGTTCATACCTAATATAACCACTATGCCAAATGCTTCCTCACCACTATAACATCATCTCCCAAGCATCTTTCACCATCTAAAACTCTTTTATGCAACAACTTAAAGTTTCTTCACAAGCTTATGCCTCCTTCCATCAACACACTATTTCCTTCCTAGTTGTTTACCAACATTTGCCTAAGTCCTAAATACTCAAGTACATTCTTTTGATTCCTAAATCCTCCATAGTGATGCCTAAGTCATTATAACTCATTAAAACACCTTAAACTCACCCTTTTTCATCAAGACAACCTCTAAAACTTCCTAGTACTTCCTTAGTCATGAAAACTCCTTAGAACATCTTAAACACTTAGGTTCCTCACTAAATTTTGCCATGGGTTCTCTAGTATATTGTTACACCCAAATACTTGGTTTTTCACCATCAAACAACCAAGATCACTCAAATTCTCATTACAACATCTTAACACACAATTTACACCAAAACTACACCACATCATCATATAGTGCATAAACTTAAAATGCTTGGCACTTAGGCCCTTAAATGACAATAATCTTAACCACTGAATTTCCACATATATTGGCCTTTAACCTGCAATTACACACAACAAGGCTCCCATTGAAATAAAATGCCTCTTGTAATTCATCTCAACATTGTTTGACTATCTCTTTTTCTCATTGGCTCCTTAGTCACAAGTTCTCAAACATAGTCATTGTTTCTCCTAGGTTATATATGGCCCTTTCCTAATGTAAACTCTACACTAAACTCATCACATATCTAAATCCCATTCCCTTAAACAATAAAACACCTTAAGGTAAGTAATTTACCTTGTCCTTTTACAAGCTCACAAACTTTCCTCCTTAAACTTTTTCCTTGAACACTCTCGGTCACCAACCAAGTTCTCCTTGCCAATGTTCTAACCAATATCCAATGACTCCAATGAGTGCTAGATAATACATTAACCCTAAGGAACAAAAACCTAGGTTAAAATGTGTTTTAAGGTATTAAATTGATTTTTTACCTTGGTTTCTCAAGACAAGCTTGGATATGAAGCAAGAAGGACCTCCTTTATACTTTGGAGAGTAGAAAACAAGCTAGAACAAGGCATAAAAATGGAACCCCATGAGTGATAATTTTCGGACATGGAGAGAAAATGATGGAACCCTAGATTTTCTTACATTTTCTTTACCTTAAGAGAATGGAGAAGCTAATAGAGTCTCCAAGCTTGAGTTTCCTCCTCTAATGGTGGTTTGCCTTGGCTCCAAAATGAGGCTCTTGAAGTTTTGAAAAGATAGGAAGAAAGAGCTTGAGCTAACTAAGAGATATATGTGCTTGGTTTTGATTTTGGAGCTTAAATGAGTAAGTAGTGGCCAAGGGAAGATGGAGCTAGCATGGAGGTTGCTTCTTACATGAGAGAGAAGAAAGAAAGCAAGAGAAACCGATGGAGAAGATGAAGAATGAAGAGAGGAGGAGAGAGGACTACTAAAGGTAAGATATTATGTTAAAAAGGTGAATAGTTAACTTACTTATTTTTGCTTTCTCTTTACTTAGCTAGATAAGTGTGGTGAGTCACACTTAAAAACCGGCCCCCTTGGTCAAATAAGGTAGGTTGTGGTCTTTTTTGACCATTTAATTGACTTTCTTTGATTAATGTCTTAAACTAGCATTATTTGGTTACTATTCACTAAACAAGGCACATAATTGTGAAATTTTTGATTTCCCATTGATTTAGACCTCCTAATGTGATACTAATTAGTACACATGTTAATTAAAGAGTAATGATGGACATTTAACCACTCAAAACCCATTTACAAGACAATTTTTCAAAAATGTGCTTTAAGACTCCTTAAAGCACATTTTGTGTTTTAACTTGTGTTCAAGCTTGGTTTTCTTTGTTAATTGGTTTAAAATGACCATTAGGATGTTACTAAGGTCTTAGAACAATATTTGGGTGCTCACCCAAGTCTCTCCGAGCTTAGAGCACGTTTTTGCTTAAACTGCTCTTTTAGTGTTTCCTTATGTTTTCTTTGATTAAAAATATTTCTTAATGTTTCTAAGGCATTATTTAGCCTTCTTATATCTTAGTTTGTCACTTAAACACCATATCTAAGTTTGGGGTATTTCAGAGCAGGAGAAGACATTTATGGATTTTTTGTGGGAGCAGGGTTAGGAAGAATAGTAGGTTTGAAGGTGCCGGATTCAATGAGGTAGTAGGTTTTAGGAATATGGGTTCTTATGTACTCTACCTTACTCGCTTGTAGTTCTCCTTCTTGTACTAATTTGATCACGAGTTGATCTTCCTCTTCTTTGGTCAGACGAGCTAGAGATTTGGTTGGTTGTATGTCGGCCACTTGTTGTGAGGAAGCTTCCTTGAGAATTTTCTTAGCCTTTGTTCGAAGAACACTTTTGGGTGCCATTTTGTTTAGAGGATTTGTACTGGAGTTTAAAACTTTTAGATCGGGTTGTTCTTTTAGTGGCTGTGCGGCAAGGGTTCTTTGTACTGATCTCATAAGAGTGTTTGTAAGAGAGAAGAGAAATTTGCTTTGAGTGCTTAGAGAGATTAGAGAGAGTGAAGGCAACAGTGTGACAAGAGAGGAACTCTTGTTGCCCTTTTATAGATATCGAGTAACGGTCGGTGACCGCTCCTCGTCCGCTCACTGACATGTCCTAACGATACTATTCATAACGGGCAGCGGTCGTGACAGTCTGTCATCGATCGTTGGCGATTTTCCTATTTTAACCGTTGAACTATCTTTAACCTTATCTCACTTTGTGAAAAATGACATATCTGCTTCAAGTAGTCGTTTGACATAATTTCTATGCATTAAACTGATCGTTGACTACTGAACGACAATATTATGGATGTTGCTCTCGTGTCGGTGGCTGATCGTGGGAAATAAAAGACAGTTTAATTGTGATTAATGAATATCATTCCAAGATCATGAACAATCTTAGTAAACCTTTCTCTACTTAATGGCTTATTAAAGATGTTAGCTAGTTGGTCCTCGGTAGAATTATACTTTAAACCAACTAATTCTTTTTCACAACAATCTCTAAGAAAGTGATGTCTAATGTCAATATGTTTGGTACAAGAATGGTGCACATGATTTTTGGAAATAGAGATGGCACTTGTATTATCACTCATAATTGGTAAAGTACCTGTTTTGATGCCATAATCACCAATTTGTTGTTTAAGCCATAGGAGTTGAGCACAACAGCTTGCCGCACCAATGTATTCAGATTCAGCTGTTGAGATTGCAACACTTTGTTGTTTCTTTGATCCTCATGCAATCAGACATGACCCAACAAAGAATGTTAACCCTGATGTGCTCTTTCTATTGGTGATAGATCCTCCATAGTCTGCATCTGAAAATCCTACAACGTTACAGTTAGTGAAGTTAGGAAAAAAGAGACCAAGATTCATGGTTCCTTTTAAGTAACACAGGATTCTTTTTACAGTTGTGAAGTGACTTTCTCTTGGATCTGCTTGAAACCTGGCATATAAGTAAATGATATACATAATGTTAGGTCTACTAGCAGCTAAATATAGTAGAGAATCAATCATATCTCTATATGATTGCTGGTCGACCGGTCGGTCACCAGTCATGATGCCCATCTTGGTGCTGACTGCCATTGGTATGTCAAACGTCTTACATTCCTCCATTCCAAATCTCTTTAGCAAATCCTTTACTTACTTCTCTTGGGATATGATAGTCCCTTCGTCATTTTTCTTGACTTGAAGTCCTAGAAAGAACTTCAATTCTCCTAGATCACTCATCTCAAATTCCTTTTTCATCAATGCTTCAAACGTTTTGTAATATTTATCATCACAGGGCCCCAAAGATTATATCATCAACATATACTTGCGCAATTAGGAAATCACACTAGTACAAAAAACGTCTATTTCGGCGCCCCTATTTCGGTGGTTGTAGATAAAACCGCCGAAATAGGAGCCCGAGATGTATTAGCTCTGTAAAGCAGGGGTCTATTTCGGCGGTTCCTGGATATGAACCGCCGAAATAGGCTATATTTAATTATTAAAAAAATAAAAGAGACCTATTTCGGCGGTTCCTTACACGAAACCGCCGAAATAGGTTTTTCTATTTTTCTTTTTTTTTTAATTTGAGGACCTATTTCGGCGGTTCTTTGTTAGAAACCGCCGAAATAGGTTTCTTTAATTTTTTTTTATTAAATATGGCCTATTTCGGCGGTTTCTAACAAAGAACCGCCGAAATAGGTCCTTTTAATTAACCCCCCAAGCCCGCCCCGACGCTATTACGCGATTAACCTAAATTAACCCTCTTCTCGATCTCTGTTAGCAGCGGCGATTTGGACGAACCTCCGACGCCACCACCACTTACTGCCGTCGCCGCCTCCTCCTCCCGCCTTCGCTGACGTCGCGCCGCCGGTGGTTGTCACGTCGGTGGTGTCGCCGCCCTCCTCCCGCCCAGCAAATAGACGCGACAAGGTATG
Source organism: Limonium bicolor (assembly GCA_023374045.1). Classification (NCBI taxonomy): domain Eukaryota; kingdom Viridiplantae; phylum Streptophyta; class Magnoliopsida; order Caryophyllales; family Plumbaginaceae; genus Limonium; species Limonium bicolor. The sequence goes on along the minus strand of CM041777.1, from coordinate 66,971,160 downwards.
CAACCCTAACTTTCATTTTCGTTTTTGTTTACTTAATTGTTAATGTGTTGTTAAAATTGATAGATTGTTGTCACATTGTGATTGTGGATGATGATATTTATTGTGTGTGTGAAATCTTTGCAAGATTTGGTTGTTTAGCTATTAAATTTATGTATGCACACAAGGTGTTCGACGAAATGTCCGAGTGAATTTTTTTGCTGTTTTTGGCCCTTCTTTTAAGTATAGTTAGGTTAGCTTATTTGGGCTAGATTTATTATGCTTATATATGGGGTGGAACAATGTTTGAGCATTATTTGTTTAAGTATAGTTAGGTTAGCTTATTTGTCCACTTAAAATTACTTGTTTATTCACATTTCATAAGTAAATATACATTGTAAATATACATTGGTGAATGAGATCTCTGCTAGTTATATAAGTTAAGCAAAATTTGTACTAATCACAAATGTAAGTTTACTTGTTCGAACAAGTAATATAAGTTAAGCAATTAAGAGTTTCTCCTTGTCTTCATAAACAATGTAGTCGAGTTGATGAGTTATCATCTTTGACACTAAGTTCCCCACTCTCTGTAGATTGTATTATAGTTATACTAAAAAAATTCTTATTGTGCTTGTTTGAATGAGCTAACGATAATGTTTATAATTTATATATTTGATTATGATATTATATTATCGTTAATACAAGAGTGTGATGCATAAGTGGTATATTGAAAATTATGGATAACATGTTAAACATGAAAAATACAATTTAGGTTGTTATGTAAGTTATAGTTTGATCTTGTCATTTATGAGTTGTTATGAACAACTTCATTCATTGGTAAAAATAATATTAAACATTCGGTAGTGTATATATATATATATGAGTATTGTATAGTCGTTAAGTTTAATATAAAATTATTCTAATTGATCTGAATGTTGTTCAATCTTTATGCGTTGCCTCTGTAGAGATTGGTGTTGCTACACGCGTCTCGCACGCCCGATTGAGAAGAGGGGCTGAAAACAATTCATTTAGGAACCGGTAATTTTTTTTAATTTAACTCTTCATTCTCATTCTCTTCACTCACTGTAAATTAGCAACCTAACTGCATATAAGGAACAAACACAACTACTGAGTTTCTCTTGTGTCTATACGTATTTGTGTCTCTACAGATAAATACTTAAGAAGGTTCTTTACCATTTGATGGTAGATTGAAAGCGGAGAACAATTCATTTTGGAACCGGTAATATAATCTAACTTATCATTTTTCTCTTTTGTACTTTGTATTTGATTTCCACAAATTATTGGAATTTCGTTTGATGAATAAATTTGGTATATATTAGTTTGGTTTATGATAGAAATTTGTGTTGTTGAATAATTGGTGAATGCTTAATAATAGGCATGGTTGTGTCTTTTTTTTACTTTGTATTTGATTTCCATAAATTATTAAAATTTGGTTTGATGGATAAAGTTGGTATTAGTTTGATTTGTGATGGAAATTTGTGTTGATGAATGGTTGGTGAATGCTTAATAATAAGCATGGGATAGGTAAAATTATGCAAAAGTCATGCCGATTTTTTTTTTACAATCTCTTCGTAATTAATATTGTTTGATGTATGTGTATATGTCTAACAATATCTAATTTTTTTTATCAGGTCTCACTACATTCATGTCCGTGAATCACCTCTCTTGTTTCCCGCCTTCTTCCATTACTGTTGCACTTTCCTCCTCTGTGCACAAGTAAGTAACTAAACCTTATTTTTGTTTACTAAATGCAATTATGTATTTAAATATAAGTGCTAGTACATAATTTAGCTTCATTCCATATTTGTTGATGCATTTCTTTTGTAATTTATTTTTTGTTGCTCCCTTGCAGAGACATATCAGAAGTGGTATTGCTGCATCTCTCGCACAGAAGCCTACCTCTCAGGCACCAGTCTCCCCTATCCATAAATCCTTAAAAAACAAGTACGTATTTTAACTCTCGATTCTTTGTTAATCTCTAAACCGGTTTGAACTTATACAGTGGAGAATTGAAAATGTTGATTTGATGATCTGAATTTGCAATTGGTTTTCAGTTAGCTAGTAAAGAATTGATTTATTTTAATTGTTGGTTGCTGCCATTGTTGGAATGTTTGTGGTTGTGATGACTTTGGTGAGTGCTGAATAATAAGCACGGGATGTGTACAATTATGCAAAGGTCATGCCGAATTTTTTGTAGAAAAAGTATTTGTAATATTGTTTTAAACACCGGTTTCTGTTTTAGAAGTGCAACAATTTCTTAAATTTAAAATGCTAGTTTATTTTGTGTTTGCAACCTTAGAGTTTGGCTAGACTAATTGACAATCATCCCAGTCATGCTCCATTAAGAAATAAACATGTGCAACTTAATACAGACCATATTCTACAAAGGCTCTAACTCACACTTGTGATCTGTTGCACATGTAGTATGGAGCGTGACTGGATGTATGGTGATAGAGGCGAACATTTTGACAAAATGCTGAAAGAGTTTTGCAAAGCTGCAGTGCAACACAAGGACAGGACAAAGGCGGAGAAAATTTCGTGTCCTTGTGTTGATTGTGGTGTGGTTAGACATTATTCAAGCATCAACCTCGTACAACTCCATGTGAAGACCCGTGGTTTCATGCCACATTATACAAAATGGATTTTTCATGGAGAACGTGTTGAAGATAATGCTTCATCTTCCTACAGTCACGATCGGTGTAACTCAAGAACCGAGCAGACATTCGATACTACTAACGAGTCAGAACTCCCAAGCGCTTCCGGAGTCAATGTTGACAGTGAGTCGACTTATCATGATGAACAAATTGACGAGATGCTTGGTAACGTTGGAGGAAACTTTGTCGACCGGCCGGATGAGTATCAAAGGTTGTTGGACGCATCCAAAACGGCGTTGTATCCTACTTGCACTAAGTACACGAAATTGACAGCTATATTGAATTTGTTCAACCTGAAGGGAAGATATGGATTGAGTGACAAAGGTTTCACGGCATTCCTCGAGCTGATTCATGATATGCTACCGGATGAGAACGGTCTCCCTACGACCACGTATGAGGCAAAGAAATGGGTGTGTCCAATGGGAGTAGAGTACAAAAAAATTCACGCGTGTCCAAACAACTGTGTGTTGTACAGGGGTGAATACGAACATCTGGACAATTGCCCGAAATGTTCGTTGTCCCGGTATAAGCATAAAGATGGTGAGTACTCCTCCGTTCAGAAAAAAAGCCCTCCAGCAAAACTTGTTTGGTATTTGCCGATTATACCCAGATTCAAACGGTTGTTTGCGAATCCGAAAGATGCAAAGAACTTACGATACATGCGGAGGGTAGAAAGAGTGATGAGAAACTAAGACATCCAGCAGATGGGCCTCAGTGGAGAAACATCAATAGACGGTACAAAGAACATTTCGGACATGAAGATAGGAATCTGAGGCTTGGGTTATGTACTGATGGAATGAACCCGTACGGCACATTGAGTAGTCAACACAGTACATGGCCTGTTCTGCTAGTGATCTACAATTTGCCCTCATGGTTGTGTATGAAACGAAAGTACATCATGTTATCTCTCCTGATATCTGGTCCCAAGCAGCCAGGTAATAGCATTGATGTGTACCTTGCCCCTCTGATCGACGATCTGAAGCTATTGTGGAATGAGGGGACCGTGGTATATGATGCTTATGCAAGAGAGAATTTCACGCTCAAGGCTTTGTTGTTCTGTACCGTCAATGACTTCCCTGCGTATGGGAACTTGTCCGGTTACACGGTTAAAGGAGCATTTGCATGTCCCATTTGCGAGGAAGACACTTGTTCGGACCGTTTAAAACATTGTGGGAAGAATGTTTATATGTGTCATCGACGTCTTCTCCCCGAAGATCACCCTTATCGAGTAACGAAGAGAAAGTTGTTCAATGGTCAAGCCGAAACTCGTGTGGCCCGTCTACCTCTGAGCTCTGAGGAAGTGTACGAAAAGGTTAAGGACATTGCAAATGTATTTGGAAACACATCAAAACCGGCGAAAAACATTTGGAAAAAGTGTTCTATCTTTTGGGAACTACCTTATTGGCGTCATATTTCTGTGAGACACTGCTTAGACATCATGCACATTGTGAAGAACGTTGGTGAGGCAGTGAGTGGGACTTTACTCAATATACCCGGCAAAACAAAAGACGGATTGAAAATCAGAAAGGACATGCAAACCATGGGTATACGAAAGGAGTTACACCCACAAGAGAACGGGAAACGAATCTACCTACCTCCTGCATGCTACACGCTCTCAAAGGCTGAAAAGATTAGTTTCTGCAAATGTCTGCACTCGGTAAAAGTACCGTCTGGGTACTCTTCAAACTGGAAGAACATTGTATCGATGAAGGATTTAAAACTTTTAGGCATGAAATCTCACGATTATCATGTACTGATGTTACATCTTCTTCCGGTCGCAATTCGAGGGATATTGCCATCTGATGTCAGAAATGCTTTAACTCGGTTATGTTTCTTTTTCAACGCTGTTTGCTCCAAGGCAATTGACGTAACGTCTCTAGATGATCTACAACGTGAAATTGTTATCACATTATGTCAACTAGAGATGTATTTCCCACCATCTTTCTTTGATATAATGGTACATCTAATTGTGCACATCGTTCGAGAGATACAGTTCTGTGGTCCGGTATACTTACGGTACATGTACCCTTTTGAACGGTACATGGGTATTCTGAAAAGTAGAATGAAGAATAGGTATCGACCAGAGGGGAGCATTGTTGAAGCAACAGTGACTGAGGAAGTCACGGAATTTGTGACCGATTATTTGAGTGAGGCAGAGTCTATTGGTATCCCAAAACCACGACACTATGGCAGGTTTAAGGGTAAAGGTGTTATTGGTAGAAAGATCGTGCAAGTTTCGCGTCTACTTATTCATCAAGCACATTTGTTTGTCTTACAACATCTTGAGGTTGTTGAACCTTATTTGGAAACCCATATGGTTGAGTTAAGGCATCAAAATCCTTTGAAAGGCCACATTTGGCTGACAAAGGAACAAAACCGAGTTTTTATCCAATGGTTCAAAGATCATGTGTTGACATTAGCATCATCAGATCCAGAAGCTGTAAGCGAAGAGATCAGATGTTTGGCAATCGGACCTGAAACTAATATTACATCTTTGAGGGGTATGATATTAGTGGGTATACATACTACACTGCACGCCAAGATGCCAAATCGATAAACCAGAATAGTGGGGTAAAAATTGAAGCTGCTGCCACTGAGTACCACAGCGGTAACCGATCTCAACCAGTTAGTAATTGGTATTATGGTGTCATCGAGGACATCTGGGAACTAGACTATGACATTGATTCCTTTCTGTTGTTCCGGTGCAAGTGGGTGGACAACCGACGCGGGTACCAAAATGATGGAGGGCTTACCATGGTTGATCTTTCACGGTTACACGGTTATAATGATGATCAATTTGTTCTGGGAAAGGATTGCGAACAAGTGTGGTATGTTGAGGATCCGAAAGACTGCAGATGGTCTGTTGTTCTTCCAGGAAGAAGGCCGGTTGTAATCGAAAATGAAAATGAGGATAACGATGAAAATGGGACTGTAGAGGAAACATCCTTGTTTCCTACTGGATTACCGGATTCGATTGATGATACCGAAAACGATTTGCTCTACGCACGATCAGACCATGATGAGGGTGTTTGGGTAGAAAATATGAAATGATTTATGTTTTTGTACGTGTCAGGTAATGTTGTTAGTAGAATGTAGACTGTAATATCATCTTAACTGTTATTGTTATGCATCATAGTATTTATGTTATGAGTTTATCTGATGAAAATGCTTTATTATTTTTTTTGCAGTGGATGATCACCCTATGGATGACCCCATTGGACGGCTTATCACTGGAGAACCTGAGCCACAGCAGAATAGACCAAGTAAGCGGGTCACAAGAGGAGGAAAGAAGAAGAAGGACCAGTTAGCAGTACACGAGACTGAGGCTGGCCCTTCACAGCAGACCGAAGAGGAGTCAGTTGTCCCACCAGAGGCGAAGAAGCAAAAGAAGAGAGGTGCAACACGTGGGCTGAAGGCTAACAAGGGCCCTCCTACAAAACCGGTGGACTTCAATCAGTTCAACCAACCCCATGGAATTGGAAGAATGACTTCACCGCTTACGGTAGCCATTTGGTGAAGTCATATTGCAACATAAACCACAACTGGAAGCAAGTGCCTCAATCATTGAAGGATACTATGTTTCAGCGTCTTCAGGTAAATCTCTACATTATTACTATGATCTTTTGTGAAATAATAGAACATTTATGTTTACTTTACTAACTGAATGATCATGTACGTAGTCTCGTTTCTCCGTGGATCCCGCACTTAAAAAGGATGTGCTATCAGCGATGTCGAAACAGTTCCGGGACCACAAGAATAAGTTGGCTGACAAGTTCATCTACAAGATGCCTACTCCAGAAGATCCAGATGATCCAGATCATGGTGGAGACGGTGAGAGACCACCATGGGAGGTTTACGAGGGCATAACAGAAGAGCAATGGGTACAATTTGTTGAGAGGCGTCACACACCGGAGTTCCAGGTGCACTTTATTGTCATACATACATAAATTAATCTTAATTTCTTATGTTTTTTTGTGTTCAATTTCACTTAACATGATCCCATTAATTTATGCAGGCTCTCCGTGCGCAACAACAAGCAAATGCTAAGAAGAATCTGTACCCTCACCACTTAGGTGGAAAAAGTATTGCTCAAAGGGTACCAGAATGGGAGCAAAAGGGATATCTGCCCACGGATGGCTCATTGGATGCCAGTGGCAGAAGAATGAAAGTGTGGGAGTTAAGCCACATTCCGAAGAACTCTACTCCCGAAAATCCTCAATACGATGAAGCCACGAGAGCAGTTATTGCTCAAATGGTAAGTGATATCATTTCATTTTTAGTCAAACTGTTCATTTCATTTGTATATGAACTTATGTTAAACTAATAACTGTATTTGTGTGTTGTATTAGGGTGAATTAAGCTCTCAGCTCACCCAGGGCACCTGGACCTCACATAGGAATGATGATCCTCTTACACGCGCTCTTGGTAAGAAGGATCATCCAGGTCGTGCCATTGGGTTTGGTGGGCACGTTGGTATCCGCCAGGCATTTGGCGTACCCGGGTCCAGAAGTGCACAGGGAAAGTCGATTAGCTACGAGGAGCACCTGAGAGCGTTGGCTGAGATGGAGCAGAGGATTACTCAGAACGTCGACGAGAGGATCGCTCACGCTATGTCAAGGCTTCAGCCACAGCAGCATGACAGCCAAGAGGTTTCTCGACCACCAGTTGATCAGTCACCCATTCAGCAGCAGAGTGCACCGGTAGTGAGAAGTAGTGTCCACTCGGCTGATCCGTTTCCCTATGCATCTCTAAAGGTTAGACTAACATTTCAATTGAGTACATGACGATTAAGATTTTTCACTTGATCACTAATATCATCATAGAAGAATTCTCAATTTTTATCTAAACAAGTTCCACATAACACTCAGGAACCCACTGAGTGCCATCTGTTTTTACAAATTGGAGTAGAAGAGGTCATGGTTGCATGGGGAAAACTTTTCCCCTCTCTTCCAAGTGATATTGTGCACGGTGAACCACTCCGACATTACCATGCACGAGTGCTTCTGGACGAATTTGTTGCAGAGCATGCTGACGTCGGTTTACCGGTGCCGGTCAACAAAGACCTACCTTGCGTTCCGCACAAACTGCGACAGTGCAGTGGCCTGTACGATTGGTCAGACTCCCTGGGCAGGTATTTACTCTTAACCCTTGCTATAAAACTATTGGTGTACCACCTTGCATCCATATACTTAATTATACTAATATCATAGGATATGAGCCGACCGAAGACTGATAAGGGCAAAGGAAAAAGAATTGCTGCGCCTGTGCAATCAAAGGCATCCACAAATTTCGTGCTTAGACCTGCTTTGGTGGAGAAAAGAATATTGGCCGGCTGCGACTAATATGCAGATTCTGCATTCATCCTTGTTGCTGCTACCACCTGATTGTGATTCCCTCACTGTGGAAGATCCCGAGCGGATATTTCACTTTAGTTCAAGGAGAAGATATACATCGATTTGGGATGTATATGTCCGACTTCGAGGAGTGCTTCAGGAGGGATTGGTTGAATGTGTCGATTATCAAGTCAGCCGCCATGTGAGTGACTTCTACCTTTTGTATTTTGAATTCATTGATTGGTGATGAATTAGATGTTTGAATAAAAAGTTAATGATCGACTAATGATATTGCCTCATAGGTGGGTGCATGATAAGGCGATCAATGTCTATGAAGATCACAGATTCGGATTCCTGTGTCCTGCTATGTGCAGTGAAGTCCAGATGACAAGTGATATGGAAGGCCTTATGCAGTATATGACGAATGCCCTCTTTGAATGTTCTAACAAGTCATTTATTATGCTGCCATATCATTCAGGGTATGATATTTGACTATTTCTCTTAGTATTATCTAAAACATATAGTTTGTGTTAGTTGCTTAATGATTACAACACATTGTGTAATTTGTGGACAGTCGACATTGGTCATTGATTGTGCTGGTGATGTTGAAGCACCCACGAATCTTGCAATTTGACTCACTTGGTAAGGCTGCCAAGAGACCGAAGATCTCCACCGCAATACTGGGGTAATTAGTTTGTTATCGTAAACAACAATTATTATTACTTAACATTAACTGTTTCATAACTTGCTACTGATGCTTAAAACTATATGTATTGCTGATGTATATAGTTCCATGAGAGCTGCATTATCTCTCCAGAGTAAAATAATGAAGCGTGACATCCCTTGGAACCTTGTCAAGGTACTCTATTAATTGATAAATTTGTGTTATAATGTTTAAACTTGTTTATAACTGTCAATATGTGCGTTTGTTTAGTGTCCGGTGCAGCCTGGGGGTTCAGAATGTGGATACTATGTCATGAGATTCATGAGTGACATAGTAGGAGCGGCAAACCTTTTACCAGAGCACTCGTTAGACAAGGTAACATTCTTTGAAAGTTTCAGTTATGCTCTTTACATGTTGTTAGACTTGTACGTTTTAGATTAATGTTCATTTTTTTTCAAGGCTTACGAAGAAGTGTTCAAAGGTGCACAAGTTTAATGAATTGATGATCATGAAGATGTTTTGTGAACTTTTTGGAGTATGTAATTGTAACTCTGTACACTTGTGGATGGTGTAATGGTAGATTGATTGAATTGTAATGTTGTTTTTTATTTGTAATGAAAGTGTGTAAATAAGTGTAATTGCATTGGTTTTGTTAACTCTCAAATTGTGGTGCGTCGTTGGTATTAATTGGGAGCTTTTATAACTTTTTAAATGTGTGCTGGAGCTCCCTGTATGGATGAAGCTTTATTACAGGTCTCATTGAAACAAATGCGGTGAATATATATATATATATATAGCTAGGATGGAAAAAAACAAAAAAAAATACCCATATCTCGGCGGTTCTTAGAGCACAACCGCCGAGATAGACCCATGGGATTGACCGATGCTGAGTTTGACCATGAGTCTATCTCGGCGGTTCTTAGAGAACAACCGCCGAGATAGACTCATGGTCAAACTCAGCATCGGTCAATCCCATAGGTCTATCTCGGCGGTTGTGCTCTAAGAACCGCCGAGATAGGTACACCTATTTCGGCGGTGCTCATTTCGACGGTTCACAACCGCCGAAATAGGCCCATTGGAACCGCCGAAATAGGCCTTTTTTCTACTAGTGTCACTTTTGTTGTTGTACACAAACAAGGTTTTATCCACCTTTCCCCTTTTGAATTGGTTTTCCAAGAGATAGGAAGAAACACTATCATACCGTGATCTTGGAGCTTGTTTGAGCCCATAAAGAGCTTCGTCGAGTTTAAGTACCATGCCCTTTCCTTCTTGCGTCTCAAAATCAGGGGGTTGCTCAACATACACTTCCTCTTTGACGCACCCGTTTAGAAAGGCACTTTTGATGTCAAGTTGGAAGAGTTTGATTCCTTTGTGTGCTGTAAATGCAATTAGTAATCTGATGGACTCCATCCTTGCTACTGGAGCAAAGGTTTCTCGGAAGTTTATCCCATCTTGTTGACGATATTCTTGAGCTACCAGACGAGCTTTGTTCCTGACTACTTCTCCTATCTCATTTAGTTTGTTTTTGAAGACCCATTTTGCGCCAAGTACTCCTTGATGAGTAAGATGAGGCACAAGATGCCAGACTTTGCATCTTTCAAACTGGTTTAGTTCTTCTTGCATTACATTGATCCAGTCTGAGTCTCGAAGAGCTTTCTTGACGTTCTTGGGCTCGATGGGTGAGACTGTAGTTGAGAAAGCTAGAAGATCTCGAGTCTATGCTCTTGTCTGAGTTCCTTTGGATATCTCTGATATGATATTCTCCAATGGATGATTTTTGAACAAAGCACGAGAATGATGAATGGTTGATGGAGAGAGAGGATCCTCGACATCATTGTTTCCTTTGTTGACCTGTTATTGACCTATTGCTGACCTGTCGGGCAAGTTTTCTTCAGTCGGTGATTCATCTTTAGGATTATCTGTGTGATCTTGATCAACTAGATCAAATCCAAGTTCTTCATCTTCATCATATTTCTTGATCTTGAGTACGTCAGCCTCATCAAAGACCACGTGCACACTTTCCTCCACCTTCAGTGTCCTTTTGTTGTATACTTTGTATGCCCGGCTTCTTTTAGAGTATCCAAGGAAGATTGCCGCATCACTTTGATAAGTGTCTAAATGAGCATGTTTTATGGGTGTATTTCATATATTATATCAGCACTTTTCTTGCTCATTTCTCACATATCGTATGTTTTTCCTCTAGTTTATGTTTTATTGATTATCTCACAAATTTATTGGTTAAACATGAGGAAAACCAAGCTAGGAACAAAGTAGACAAAGAGACGAACGCATAGGCGCAAACGGATCTTAAAACGGAGTCCAAACGAAGAATGTAGAGCCGGTCAAAGTTTGCAAAAGAAAACGAGTCAAATAAACTCGTCCGTGTCTTGTCCGCATAACAAAGGCCGGACGTGGGTAAGTCTGTCTGTGTCTTGTCCGGGTAACAAAGGGCAGACAGAACAAAATATGTCCGTGGCACGTACATGCTTATTTGGCCGGACAGAAGCAAGAAAATGAAGGCGTCCATGCTTATTTGGCCGGACAAGGGGCGGACAAGGGGCGGACGCACCAATTTGAAGAATATGTCCGTGGAATTATGGATGGACAAGGGACGGACGTGAGAAATTTGAGAAATGTATCCATGGATAAATGGACGGACAGAAACAAGGACGCGTGTAAATGCAACGCAGATCCAGAAATTAAATCGACTGATTTCGTTCGCCGACCGTCTTCCCCAATTGCTTCTTCCTTTAAGGCACCTACAGACATGTCGAACTGCTCCATTAACAATATCAGGCACCTCCCTTATCCTGTAAATCCTTTCACGCGTGATCCAGCTCTTTCTCCACTCAGTTCTGTCTCCTCTCCAGCTCTATCTTCAACCTTCCCCTACCTCTATATAAACTCAGTCCTTCTACCTTAAATCAACGTACGGGAGATTAACCAGAAACAGACCATCGCTCACCACACTCATCCATTCTCTTCCATTCATTTTCTCCCGTAACACCACAACATTCCATACTCACGCAGAAACAAAAGAAATAGAAGAGCAGCAGTGAGAGCGAGAGCAGACCCGCTCTTTCTCTGAATTAATGTCTAAATCTATCTGTGCTATCTTCTTATTCCCGTTAATGTCTGAGTAATTTTCATTTGTATCCTAGGATGGGGGTTTGATTCTAATATTACGTAAAACAGTATTTATCACCTGTCTCTCTCGTTAAACCTGTTTTAATTCCTTTCAGCAAATATTGGTAAATGCTTTGCGTGACAAACAACTGCATTTTTATGGTAACTATCAACATATGATTTTGAGATAGTCTAAGTACCACAAAGGAATTAACCTTGGTATTTATACTCCGGATTGAGCAGGAAAATACTAAGGCTATAACTAAGAGTTCGTAACTGACAATTATTAACTCTAATAGACAATAAATAATTGAGACAAGGTTATAAATATGTTTAAGTAATTTAGGTAATTCCTCCGCTATCCTAGGATACCTTTTTCCATCCACATCAACTAATTTACCTGTTTTTACTGTTTTTAATATTTCTGTACTAATCCAACAACAAATCAAGCTTGCCTCCGGCTAAACCCCTTTTTTTACAGTTTTTATTAACTACCAAGACTAGGATAATTGAACAATTTCTTTGTGAATACGACACTTGTTATACTACTCCGAATAGGTGCACTTGCCTATTAGTTTGCTATAAATCTATATATATTAACGTGTAGTTTTATCCCAACACACTTCTGGCATCAAACTTTCCAAGGGGACTCTTTTCATTGTTGTGGACATAACATTTGCAACTAAAGGTCCTGAAGTGACTTATGTTTGGTTTTCTTCCCATGATTAACTCATAGGGAGTTTTGTTGAGGATAGGTCGTATGAGTGTTCTATTTGTGATGTAGCATGCAGTTGCCACTGCTTCTGCCCATAAGACCTAAGGAAGATTGCTCCCCAATAGCATGGCCCTGGCTACCTCTTTTAGTGTTTTGTTCTTTCGCTCAACTACCCATTCTGTTGGGGTGTTCTTGGTACTGAATATGTGTGACTAATCCCATGTTGTTTACACATATCCATGAATTATTGATTCTCAAACTCTGACCCATGATCAAACCGTAGAGTTTTGATCTTGAGGTTGAGTTGTACTTGGACTTTTCCTGCAAAGGCTTGAAATTTCTCAAAAACTTTGTCTTTGGAAGCAATAAAGAGTTTCCAAGTGAACCGTGAGTAATCATCAACAATTACAAACACATACCAATTTCCTCCAAAACTTTTGATTCTCATGGGTCCACATAAGTCCATGTGAAGTAATTCAAGTGGCTTGGATGTACTAAGTAAGTTCTTTGACTTAAAAGAAATCTTAGTTTGTTTGCTTCTAACACAAGGATCACAAAGTTTTGTCTTAGATTTCTTAATCTCAGGGAGACCTCTTGCCAACTTGTTCTTGACAAGTTTTCTTAATAAAGAAGTGCTAACATGCCCTAGTCTTTTGTGCCATAGTGTATAGTCATCTATTGAAGTAGTCAAGCATGGAAGATTAGGACTGTCAATATCCTCCAAACTAGTTACATAAACGTTTTCCCACCTTTTTCCCTTTAACAACTCTTTGCCATTATTTTGACTTATTATGCTACAATGTGTACAATAGAAGTGAACTGAATTGCCTTTGTCACAAATTTGAGAAACACTAAGCAAGTTGAATTTTAAACCATGAACTAAATTTACACTATCTATGACATAATAAGATGTAATGCCAACCTTACCTACACCGATGATTTTTCCTTTCTTGTTGTCACCAAAGGAAACAATTCCTTGGCTTCCTGGTTCGAGTGACAAGAACTTCTTTTTGTCTCTTGTCATGTGTTTAGAGCACCCATTGTCGATGTACCAGCAGGGGTCCATTCTCACTCGATCCTACACTTAACACGTTAGTGGTATGGGGTTAGGGTCCATAGAAGGGTTGGACCCATTTCCACCATTAAATGTTCTAAGATCATTTTTGACTACCCATTTTAGTCCTAGTTTCTTGAGTTGCCAATGCCTTATAAAACATGTTTTATAGCAATTGGATTCATGATGACTAGGTTGTCTGCATAAGGTGCGGACATCTCTACGACTGGTCTCTGACCTGTATCCGACCTGTCATTTACTTCTCCTCATGGGTGTCTTAGAAACAACATCTATCTTAGAATATTTTTCTTTGATGGTATCTAGTTCCTTTTCTTTTGCGTTAAGCGCAACAATCAATTCATTGATTTCAGGTTGTTTTTCATACTTCAATTTTTCATGAACGGAGAGAATTTCACTATAATCTCTTTGTAATTTCATGAGTGCCCTCATGAGATTATCTACCTTGCTTTTATCCGAGGTTTTTCTCAATTTTTCATTTTCTTCCAAAAATTCATCATTTTCAGTTTCTAATGCCTCTAGGTGATCAACTAATGTAAGAGAAAACTTTCTAAGTCCTAGAAGTTCAGCATTTTGAATTCTCCTTCTAAGTTTAGAATAGTTTACCTTATGTTGTTCTTCTTCTTCTTCTTCTGATTCTGAGACATCATTGCCATGTGCCATTAAGCACACTTCTTCAAGGCATAGGTGAGCCTTCTCATCTTCTGAGATGTCACTGTCTGAGGTTTGATTGTCATCACTCCGTTCAGAATCTCCCCATGCGGCAACAAAGGCTTCCTTCTTTGGTCCTTTGTTGAATGATCGTCGGACAGGATTCTTGACCCTGTCGTTGTCCTCTCGGGATTGTTGAGGATAGTCTTTGATATGATGTCCGTGTTTTGAACACCCAAAACACTTGTCATTGTTTTTCTTTTGATCATCCAACTCCTTGGACTCCTTGCCTTTCCTCATTTTATTTCTTATGAACTTTCGAATGTACCTCTTAGCATAGAGGACCATTTCATCATTGTCGTCTCTTGACTCGGATCTTTTATTTTCAGCTACTTGAAGAGTGATGCTTTTCCCTCTCTCTTGATGAGCTTTCTGAATTCATGTGTTGTAGTTTTAACTCGAAAGCCATTAGAGATCCTAGCATGTCTGCCAGAGACATCTTGGAGAGATCATGCACTTCTAGCATGGCATTGACTTTGCTGTCAAAGGAGGCAGAAAGAGATCTGAGGAACTTCTGAATTTGATCCTCGTTAGAGATAGTTCTTCCAAGCACCAACATCTCATTGATCAGCTTAGTGAACCTTGTATGCATTTCAGAAATGATCTCTTTTTCTTCCTTCTTGAATAGCTGCCAATGAGTGAGCAGCAACTCAATGTGAGTCTTTTTTTATCTCATCATTCCCTTCATAAGTAACCTCAACAGTTTTCCAAATCTCTTGGGCTGTTTTAGCTTAAGCAATCTTGGAGTATTGCTCAGGTAGTAGTGCACAGTGAAGTATTCTTACAGCTCGAGCATTGAATACCAGCTTCTTGGTTTGATCATCCGTTATACTGTCGATAGATATGTCTTGTCCTTAAGTATTCTGGAAGGTGTACTCTCCATGTGTTATCACCCTCCACATTCTTGGATCGTCAGACTTGATATGAAATTCCATCTTATTCTTCCAGTGAGAGTAGTTGTCTCCATTGAAGAGTGGTGGTCGATTTGGTGTAGAACCTTCTTCTGCTGCTAGAATGCTTGCATGAGACATCTTGATCGCCTTCCAAAGCAGTTAGATTTCTAGAAGATACCTGCTCTGATACCAATTGAAACCAGCAAGCGCTCCTGACGCGTCCCCGACGTGTCATGGAGGTATCATGGACTCTAATAAAACTTGACAGTTTAGAAACGAACGCGAGATAAACTTAAACTGGAAAACACATTTCGACTGAGAATTTACACACACGAAATTCACTCAACCTCCCTTGCCCCACACACGGACTTCTGGGACAGTTTTGACTTTACCCCTAAAGTTGTCAACCCTCTCTTGACTATCGACCTACGGTTCACCGACCGTTCCCTGACCTGTCATTCTATCAAATACCCAATGTATTGATACTCTAACCCAGTCCTATCTAGCTCACCAACTCTCTAGCACTTACACACACTCCTAAGTCTGATCCACACTTGCCCAGATTATCTCTTTCTTTTCTCTCATACAGGCTTACTTACATATGGAATAAATGCAAGTATATATACACGGTTGTTAGGATGTAACTACCGTCCTATTAATCCCTAGACTTCTAGGAGTCGACTACAACTTCAATTATTCAAATAGTAGCCACACTAGACTTGCAGAGATTCTTCAACTTGATCTGGAGGCTTGAACTACGTGTCGCCTCATGGTTGGTCAAGTTGGCGACAGCCCCCTTGATAGGTCAATCACCACTTGTATGCCCCACTTACCTGATTCTGTCTGGCTCATTTAATGCTCATTAATGCCCTCTTCTGAATCCATTACAGCTATGTAATGATGTTCATTTATAGCTTTGTTATCTTGTGCATTAATGATCTTCTCCTTTTGTCGTGAGCTTGTTGTGAACAAGTTGCCTATATGGATGTATGTGTTTTATCTCAATGTGTCGATCCCTTGCAGTCTTCTGTCTTTCATTTTCATCTTTAAGCATGAAAGATATCTTCGTGCGATGTCTGACTGGTTGTTTGTGCTAGAAGTTCTACGGAGCTCTCGTAGACAGGTGCCCGACTGGTTGGGCATATGTCGTGGATTGAACGCGCTTGCAACCTTGCGTGCTAAGCCACTCCTGACCTAAGTGTGCTTGAAACCTTGCGTGCTAAGTCACTTATTCACTTGTCTATCTGAATTATGAATCTTGACAAACGCATTAGATAGACAATACAAGGTTTGCTATCATCAAAACTGAAGAATCTTATCTTAACAGCAGCTTTGTAAGTGTTTTTTTCCCTAAAGGATTTATAACGGCCTGAGTTTATGGGTTAAAATTTGCATCCCGTGATCGGGGATCTTGTATTTCTTTTTTGTGAATTCCTCTGGTTTTTGTGCATCAAATTTCAGCACTCTAACGGTGGTTTTGGTGCCCTTATTGGAGCTTCTGGCTTTGGATCTGATACCCCGATTAGGTAGCCTGAAATACCCCAAACCTTAGTATGTTGTTTAAACAAAATAATATGGTAT
Organism: Limonium bicolor; assembly: GCA_023374045.1. Taxonomy (NCBI): domain Eukaryota; kingdom Viridiplantae; phylum Streptophyta; class Magnoliopsida; order Caryophyllales; family Plumbaginaceae; genus Limonium; species Limonium bicolor. The sequence continues at coordinate 66,954,414 of CM041777.1, read as the reverse complement.
AATAAGGCTAAAAGTGCCTTAGAAACATAAATGAACAATTTAAACCATAGAAAACACAAATAAATACCTTAAAGTCAATATGGGCGAAAATGTGCTCTAAGCTTGGGATAATCTTGGTTAAGACCTAATGAGCTTACCAAGACCTTATTTATATGTTAATAAGCATATTAAATCAATTACCAAAGATAACCAAGCTAAAAAACAAGTTAAAACATAAAATGTGCTTTAAGGAGTCTTAAAGCACATTTTTGAAAAATTGTCTTGAAAATGAGTTTTGAGTGGCTAAATGTTCATCATTACTCTTTAATTAACATGTGTACTACTTAGTATCACATTAGGAGGTCTAAATCAATGGGAAATAAAAAATTTCACAATTATGTGCCTTGTTTTTGTGAATAGTAACTAAATTAAGCTAGTTTATAACATAAGTCAATATAAGTAAGTTAATTAGTCAACAAAGACCAAAACACCCCTAGATAGCTAATGGGGGCCGGTTTTTATAAGGGTGAGTCATCCCCTTGGCTAGTTTAATAAGATAAGTAAGGTAATAAAGTAAAGTCACTATTTACTTTTACTTAAATATCAAAAACTAGCTACTTACTCTCATTTCCTTCCTCCCTTCTTCATTTCCCACCGTCTCCAACCTTCTTCTTCTTCTCCATCGGTTATGCTTCATCACTTCTACCATTTCTCATCTTCCATTGCCATTATCTCTTAGCTCCATTAACCAAATCAAATTCTAAGACCACCATTCTTCTAGTCTAATCAAGCTCTTCAACCTTGTCTTCTCAAAATCCCAAGAACTCCATTTCGGTGCCAAGAGGAATCTCCATGGGAGGAGCTTGAGCTCATCTTTTTACATCTCATTGTTCTCCTTTGCTTCAAGGTAAGGAAACTCACAGAAAAACAACATTTCCTCCATGTTTTGGTGTTGGCCGAAAATCACCTCTTCATGGTGTTTTCTCTTGCTTTGTTTTAGCCTCATTTCAATCTTTCAAGGACTTGGTGGAGTCCTCTCTTGCTACTCATTCAAACTCTCTTCCATCTCCAAGGTAAAACAACTATCTTAATGGTTTAAGACAATATATAACCTAGGGTTTAATAATGAGTTAAGCTTGGAGCTTGAATGCTCATTACATTGCTTGTATATTGATTAGAAATTGACAAGCAATCAAGGTCCTTGCCGATTTTAAACAAGGAAACAAGAAAGAAGTTTGTGAGGAAAAGAGGTAAATGTGCTAACCTAATGTAGTTTAATTCCTTAGGAAAAATGAGCTTATGTTGCTTATTAAAACTACCTAAAGATCCAATGGTGAATGAGTTAGTAAAAGCTCTCAAAGAGATTATTAAAGGACATATATGATGTTGAGTGTATTTGCAGGTCAAAGGCAATATATGTGGAAATTCAGTGTTTTTATGGCTTATGCAATTTAAGGGCCTAAGAGCCATGTTATTTAAGGGCCTAAGTGCCAAGCAATTTTTATTATGCACTATATTGTGATGTAGTGTAATTTGGGTGAAGTTTTGTGTATAAGAATGTTCTTGATGGATTTAAGTGATCTTGGATGTTTAATGGTGAAAACAATATGTTTTGGTGTACCAATGTGCTAGTAGAACCCATGTCAAAATTTGGATAATGTACAAGAGGTTCTAAGTGTTTAAAATGAGTTTTGGTGAACTAGGAAGTGGTAGAAATGAATAAGTGTTCTACTAGATAGGAAAACATGTCTTAAGGTGTTCTAGAGTGCAAAAAGGACCTAAGCATTATCTTGGAGGATTTAGAATGCAAATGAGTGTTTTGGGATAGTTGTTGTCATAGGTGAGAAACACCATTTAGAAACCTAGTAAAAAATGTTATAAGTGTTAGTAAAATTTGTAAGGAATTGAGTAATAAGTTGGACAAGGAACTAGGTGAGTTTAAGATGATATTTTGGCATTAGAATATACCTAAGATCATTTGGGAAGTTTATACATATAGGGGATGTGGAGAACCATTGCAACAAGACTTAGAAAATGTTAAAATGCAAATCTGTAGCAGTGGTCCGGGACCTAGGTCTAGGGTAAACTCCCGGACCATGCATTAAAACAGGCCGAGAGTATCTGCCCATATTGGTCTGGGACTTAAGTCCTGTATGAAGTCCCGGACCACCCCATAAAAACAACCCGAGAGTTTACAAAGACTAGGTCCAGGACCTTAGATGGGGACCAAGTCCCGGACCACTTCAAAAACTTAGTTTAAGGTTAAATAATGATGTCTAATGATGGGGATTAGTTAGTAATGATGTTATAAGGTTGTCTAAGACTTGTTAGGTGTGTTAAAATGACAATTTGAAAGGTGAGAAGTTATAACAAAGTGTGAAAATAAAATAACTAGATATGTGAAGTAATAAGTTAACAGGGACTAGTACGTTAATTAACTGACGTTACTAAATGTGTATAGGATACTCCAACGATGGAAACCAGTCGAAGCAGGGAGGTATGGTTTTCTTGCAGTCTGTTGCCTACCGGTTTACACCGGCTTGTGTGTTGTTTGTTTTCTTTGTGTTTATGACTTTATAAGATTAAACCATGAAACGAGGTTACAGTTGTTATGCTAGTGTGGTGTGTGCGTACCGATGCCGGTAACCTCGAAAAGCGTACTAGTTGCTAGCTAACCAGTGTAGGGTAATGCTCGAGAATGGTATACGGTTATAACGTTTCCAACCAAAGGAACGTTCTAACCACGGCTATGTGTGAACTGGTTGTGGTTTGCATTAACGCTTTGTATCTTGACTCCCTTATGTGTCTAACTGGACCTATGTACCTGTTGTGAATTATGGTGTCAAGTCCTGACAATGGGTCTTCTAACAAGTGTACTGGAGGGTGAGGAATCCGGTTGTCCGGTCACGCGTGTATGTATAAGAGTAGATATCTGTATCAGATTCGACTCTTTTAATGTTAAGGTTGTTCTCCATCCTGGCGTTCGATCTCCCGCTAGCTTCATCCAAAGCTTACCTGTTCTGACTTATGATCGGTCTAGAGGGAAATGTGTGTGATTGTGGTGTGTTCGGATCACAATATCTGATCCATCTTGAGTTAAGTTACTCGTTCGACTAACAGAACAGTAATGAGTTTATGTAACAAGCTTAACATGAGGGTGAACCCATTCTCTAGGCTTATGTTGTTGGCTAACCATTCTGGTTCGTTTACTAAGTGAAATATTCTCACTATGTATGTGTTGTTGTGCTATGCAATATTCTTGCTATGCTATTTATGTTGCTGTTTAAAATCAATGCCATGTTATCATGACAAATAGTTGCGCGTATCCCGGTAGTCGATGGGCTGCGTGTTAACCATACCAGCCAAGGGTTGCTGACCCCCTCGGGGGTTCCATATTTATATTGCAGGATGAGGATCGAAGAAGCAGAGTGGCTGTAGATCCTAGGTTGTAGGAATACTTTTGATATGTTTTGGATGTTAGGCCCGGGATGCACCTGTGCTCCCGCGGCGTTATTTTTGGTACCGCTATTTTGACAGTGGCGGATGTTTACAGTTTACAGTGACGTTGGGATGTAAATACTCGGTATTGTTGGTTATGTATATATAAGGATGTTGGTACCTAACGCTCGGGAGTCTGATCATCAGACCGGTACACTTGTATTTATTCTGCCTTGTTAACCACGTGGGCGGTTAACGGCGTTGTAGCACCGACCCGTTAGTTATTGTATAGTTGTTTATTTCCGCTGCGATTCCAGTTATTGTTAAGTGCGTAGTAGGGGTGTTACATAGCCTCTCTGTTTGCAAACCTGAATTGAGTGGGTTCATGAGTATTATGGCCATCAACTATCGTGGTTTGGTTCTAGCACCTACAGTCCGTTGGGTAGTCGATGTCATTTGGTCATAGGCTCCAGATATCTTCCTCATCATTGAAACCAAAAGGTTTAGGGCTGAAATGTCGCAGTTTCATCGATGACGAAGATGCTACAATAGCTTCATTGTTGACAACACTGGTAGAAGAGAAGGACTTGCCCTTTTCAGAAAGGATTTAGTAAAAATTCAAATTTGATTGTTCACATCTCATCATATTGATTGCTAGAATGATCGAGGGCATAGTTCAGGGTGGCGATACACTGGTATTTATGGCTGGCCAAACACAAATGACAGGTAGAGAACGTGGTCTCTTGTGGATAATCTTAATGAACTAGGGTCGCAGCCATGGCTTATCTTTGACGATTTCAATGAAATTCTGTACAGTTATAAACGACAAGGTCGTTATGATAGGAATAGAAGCAGAATGACGGAATTCCGCAAAATCTTGGAGAATTATGATCTTTATGATCTTGGCTATGCAGGGGATGCTTTCACCTTTACCGATAAGAGGTAGGGACACATAATATATGGTGTCGCCTAGACCGTTTTGTTGCTAACACTGGCTGGTCTTCTGTTTCCCATCAGTCATAAACTACCATCTTCAGTGGGGTACATCTAATCATAGACTTATCAAGCTTAATGTTTTCTCTAACCAATTTAGTGAACCGAGGCCATTTCACTTTGAGAATTGTTGGGATGAAGAATTATAATGCAAGCAGATTGTCCATAATATATGAAAGACCCCCCTTGGCTAGAAAAACTACCAAGATAGGGTCACCAAATGTGGCCGGGCTCTAAAGCATTAAGGGGGTCAAAAGCTTAGATCCAAGAATCTGAAAGTCATAGAGATTAAGGGTGAAATTTATCGGGTGGCCATTGCTAATCCTACCCTGGACAATTTGGCTCATTGGAATGACCTAAATTAGCTCGCTGGGCACAGGGCTCGAGGCACAAATGGATTTAGGAAGGAGATCATAATACCTCATTCTTCTTTAACAAAGTTCAAACCATACATAAGAAAAATACAATCATTGAACTTAGTGACACGAATGAAACCAGGGTTTCTAGTTGGACAAATATTAAGACCACATTCCAAAATCATTTTTACAGCTTATTTAGTACATCTAACCCATAGCAGAACCTGCATTTGCTTTGTGTGGAGAACCGGGTTCTTAAGTCACATCTCCGAGGTGGGATTTCATAAGAGATGAAGTCATTTATGCACTGAAACAAATGCACCCAAGGAAGGCCCCTGGCCCTGATGGAATTAATGGTGTTTTCATCAATTCTATTAGGACATCATTGGCGATGTCTTCATTAATACGACCCTCTCTATCCTCAACACTAATGTTATGATAGTTGGTTTCAATCACAAGTATTTCTGCTCCTCCAAACAACATGTGAGTTGTCTTTATCCGAGACGTTAGACCCATTTCCCTATGCAACATGATTTATAGAGCCATTGCAAGAGTTTTGATCAACAGAGTAAAGGATGTAATGGGAAAGATGATTTCTGAGGACCAAGGGGCTTTTGTTCCCGGTCGGCTAATTTTTGATAATATTGTTATTGCTCATGAGATTATTCTCTCCATGAAATGCTCAAGTGCTTCTATAAGAGGATTATTTACCCTTAAGTTGGATATGGCTTAAGCCTACAACAAACCGGAATGGTCTTTTGTCATGTTTGTTCTTCGAAGTATGGGTTTTAACCAAAGATAAGTCAAGCTGGTAGGAATGTGTATTTCGTCGGTTTCTTTCTTCATTCTCCTCATGTATTTTTGCCACAAGGAACTGCTGCATCTTCACTCATGGTACTCTCACAACCCTTACTGGTGAACACGATAAATGTTTTACGTCTGCCTTCAATTCATCTTGTTCTTCGCCGATGGTAATCTATTTCTCAATCCTAGTTTTACAATGAACAAGGAATTACATGTGTTGTCTTCATTCTCTTCGTGTGTAGCCAGCGAACATACATGCTCTGCTGTCTTAATTCGGTTGTGTAAAATCTGCCAAACATACATGATCTTTGTCTGTGTTCATTGTCTTTGTTGTCACGGTAATTTTGTAACTCTGGTTAACTGACAAACTATTACATGGTCTGCGTTAGTCTTCATTCTTCTTGTGTATGCGCCTCTGTAGGATTAATTGTTGCATCTAACACACCAAGTTGAATATTGGGCTTCAATTTGGAACCAGTAATATTGTCTCCAAGGTACAACTGATAACCTAACTGGCAAACATGAACATACATACCTTGTGCTTGTCTTCATTCACTTCTTGTGTATAAGCCTTTGCAGGAACTACTGCATCTAGCACACTAGATTGAAGATGGGATTGAAAGCACTTAGGAGTTGCTGCATTTGTCCACACCAAATTGGAGATGAGGCTGAAAACAGTTAATCTCTAAACCAGTAATATTCTCAAACTTATCTTCTTCCCTATGTGATTATAACAATAGAGGTTTTTGATTTATTTTGTCACATCACACAGTGAAGCAATCAATAAACATTAGAAGATGTAGCTAGATTATAATTTGTATTTGATTACTGCCAATTGTTTGAAAATGTGACTTGATTATTGTTGCCAATTAGCTAGTGAAAATGTGGTTTGAAATTGTTGGTTTGATGATCCGAATTTGCAATTGTTGCCAAATAGTTAGTGAAGAATTGAAATTTTTTGAAAATGTGGTTTGATGATTGAATTCATATTAAGTTTGTTTTCTGCCATTGTTGGAAAGTTTGTGGTTGTATGACTTTGGTGAGTGCTTAATAACAAGCATGAAATGCGTACAATTATGCAAAGGTCATGCCGATTTTTTTTAGAAATGTCTTAATAATATTGTCTTTTTTCTCAATATAACAATTTTTGTTTTATTTTTTATCAGGTCTCACTACTGTCGTTGCCCTTCTACCAACTAGCCTCCTTCTTCCTTTATACATCATAAAAACAAGTAAGTAATATAACTTTGGTTTCTGTTTTAAAAATGCAATGATTTGTTGAAATTAAAATCTTAGTTTATATAGTTTGAACCTTATAGTTAGGCTAGCTTGTTTGACACTCTTCCAGTCACGCTCCATTAAGATATAAACACGTGCAAGCAAATGCAAACCATATTACATAAACACTTTAGTTTTAGGTAGGTATTCTCACACTAGTGATTTGTTGCACATATAATATGGAGCGTGACTAGATGTATGGTGGTCAAGGGGATAACTTGGACAAGATGCTGAAAAGGTTTTGCAAAGCGCCAATGCAGCACATGGACAGAACAAAGGCGGTGAAAATTCCATGTCCTTGTGTTGATTGTGGTATGGTAAGGAAATATTCAAGCATTGACGACATACAATTCCATATGAAGACCCATGGTTTCATGCCACATTATAGAGGATGGATTTTTCATGGAAAATCTATTCAAGACAATGCTTCAACTTTGTACAGTAATGATCGGTGTCACTCAAGAACCGACCAGACCTTTGATACTAACAACAAGTTGGATCAATTCCCAAGTAATTCAGGAGTCAATGTTGATAGTGAGATGACTTACCATGATGAGCGAATGAACGAGATGCTTAATATTGTTGAGGATAATTTTTTTCGATATGCCAGATGAGTGTCAAAGGATGTTAGATGCATCCAAGACAGCCTTGTACCCTACGTGCATTAAGTACACAAAATTGACGGTTGTTCTGAATTTGTTCAACTTGAAGGGGAGATATGGATGGAGTGACAAGAGTTTCATGGAACTTCCTGTGTTTCTTCATGATATGCTTCTAAATGAGAACGGTCTCCCTACCACCACTTACGAGGTAAAGAAATGGATGTGTCCAATGGGGATTGAATATAAAAAGATTCATGCATCTCCAAACAATTGAGTGTTGTATATGGGTGATTCTGAACATCTAGACAATTGTCTGAAATGTTCATTGTCCCGATACAAGCTCAAGAATGGTGACTCCTCCTCCGTTCAGAAAAAAAGTCCTCCAGCTAAACTATTGTGGTACTTATCGATCATACCTATATTCATACGGTTGTTTGCCAATCCGAAAAATGCAAAGAACTTGCGGTGGCACACTGAGGGTAGAAAAAGTGATGAGAAACTGAGACATCCAAGAGATGGGCCTTAGTGGAGAAACATCAACAGACGATACAAAGGACATTTCAGACATGAAGATAGGAATCTGAGGCTTGGGTTATGTATTGAAGGGATGAACATGTGCAGCACGTTGAGTAGTTAACACAATACTTGGCCCATTTTGCTAGTGATTATAATTTGCCCTCATGGTTGTGTATGAAATGAAAGTACATAATGTTATCACTCCTGATATTTGGTCCTAAGTAGCCGCCAGGTAATAACATTGATGTGTATCTGTAACACCCCTATAATAATAAAACAACAGCGGAAAATAAACTAAAGGTGCTACAGACCATCGGGCTCCAAACACCCGGTACCAACCTCACCAATTACAACAATTACAGTTAACTAAGTTACGGTCTGAACTTCGAGAAAACCTAACATTAACATAACAATAATAAAACGCATTCGCTCTCCATAAAACCTAGTCCCATCCCAAACGCTCATTCTCTTCGTGGCCACCTGTAAATCAATTCGTACCTGCAAGATGAAACCAAGCAGCCCACCCCAGGAGGGGTGAGTCAGTTCCCTGGAATGGAACTGGTACAATTCTCCAAAAACAAACTTATAAAACATCACTCTTTAAAATAAACAGTAACATGAAAACAAACTCTTAAAAGTAAAATAGAGATAAAGAACTTCAAAACAATCAAGTTTAAAGAGAAAGGAAAACAAGTCAAAGATAGAGATAAAGAACTTCCAAAACAAGTCATCCACTTAAGTAGTCACACCACATAGTTAGTAAGCATCCATTGTTGATGTTAGAACCAATTCCCATTAGGAGTAGAAAAACCCAGATAGCCACAAAGGACTAGGAATGATAAGTAGATCCAAAACCAGCAACTCAAGAATGGAATGAAACCAACTGGGAGAGATGGCCCCCACCGCCAAGAACGTCCATTAAGGACAGGGGATATACAGCCCCTTACTGTTAACTACGTCCACTCAGGACAAGGGATATACAGCCCTTTACTGTTTAATATCAATGCCCCTATGGGCGAGGGATATACAGCCCCCTACTGTTCACATTAAAGACGCGCGCACGTCGAAAGAAAGATTTCCAAGATTGACCTTTTCCAAAATCCCGCTAGATCACCAACTACCCAGAGCAATACCAAAACACTCAGTCCTACAGAGTGCAGAAGCGTAAACCCTAAGCAGCCAATGTCTAACGGGCAACCAAGTAGAAGAAACCAATACCCAAGTGAGTTCCACATCCAAGGCTCAGTTAGTCACACAAGCTGAGTTAGTCACACAACCATTTTTTTCTTAGAAATCCTCTTAAAGAGTTAGCGATTTCCAAAACATTCCACAAGTCAACCATTAAAATATCGGAGTACGAGAAATCGTACAACATTCCATAAAGTCCAAAACACATCAAGCTGAGTACGAGAAATCGTACAAAACATTCCATAGAGTCCAAAACACACAAGCTGAGTACGAGAAATCGTACAACACATTCCATAAAGTCCAAAACACATCAAGCTGAGTACGAGAAATCGTACCTGGATAACGCTGTAGCAACTCTAGACAACTTGCGTAAATAATCAACAGTACTCTGAAGAATATTAAAGATAATCTATCATCAATAACTCATACCCTAAGTTAAACTTAAATAGATTCTTCACTCTCATTTCCAAACCTCGATCATCTTGTAAGCCCTTCGCTTAATTGTTAAGTATAGCCTTTGACTTGTTTTAGAATGTTGTATAGCCCAAGGTTGTAAGATGAAGGAATGTATTCTTCTAACACTAGCTAATTTTTCCACTCTTATCCACTTTACTAATACTTAACCGTAATTCCCACATTAAGACCTTTATATCTTAAGTGTATTTTACATTACTCAATTAATCTTAGAATCTCAATAATAACTCTTAAGTTCAATACCTTTATTCTTACTTTAGGACAGTCATCGTATTGTAACCTATGATGGATTTATCCTAGAATACTATACTATTATTCCATAAGGTAATGATTAGGTATTTTATCAATATTTACTGGATAATCCATTGTGATTAAATTTTCCCCTTAACTTAACTAAGATCTACAACCTGTATATTGGAATTATAGTGTCGTAGATGCATTTCATTACAACCTCATTGATCTTAGAATTTAGAGACAACCACTAGACTCAATTACTTTATCTTTACTTTAGAATGACTTAATATTATAACCATTTAATTACCTTGTCTTAAGATGTTCAACTACTCTTCATCCTGAGACAACTATATTTTAATTAACTCAAACCCTTCCAACTCTTTTACTTAGTATCCACAAAGTATATTATTCACTTAATTATTACCTACATAATAAGGTGTTTTAAGATAACCCTTTTTATGTATCCTTACTTACATTTTAATTCTCCAAGTATTTGATTTTTACACACATTCTCTCCATAGAGTATGTATAATCCTTTTGTACTAAATTTTAATAAACTTATGTCTTAAATACATTTTATATTACTTACAAGACCAAAGGTTTCAAAGGAATAACTTAATAAATTAATTTCCTTTATTGTATTTTAGGATAAACATTATATCTCGACATAAGGTAAAATCTGTCTAAGAACTAAATTCTGATTCATAAGTGAAATTGTTAATTATGTATCAAGATAATCTGTTCTGAAAATCCCCATACCTTATATTCAAATGACACATTAATATTTCAAGTGTCAAAAAGGTAAATCAATATAATCTCCTACGTAACCCAGTTTCATCTAATTAAAGGTTTAAAGATTTTAAGTATCTAATTTCTATTTATAAACCTTCTTATATCTAACTACTAAATACATTACTTAATTATAAACTCACATCCTGAACATTGGTATTAAATGTATTTTATATGGCTTATCAAATTCTAAGAACGTAAGGATTATTATTTAGATTAATTCCCCAATCATAGTTTAATTTAGTTTTATATCATAATCCTTTTAATGATTTTATCACAAGATATCAAGTTATTACTCAATACTATAAATATTAAGAAATGATTAAATCTAGACTTATTTATCCTCTTCACATTTAGATGTAAAAGTAACTCATTTACTTTATTATTGTTTATATAATAAGAACATTTAAATGTAAAAGTATTTCATTCATTTTATTATCAATTAAATAATAAGATCTATTTGTGTAACACTTTATGTAAACTAATTACAAATATTCCTAAATTTCAACTTATTAATTTCTTAACCCAATTATAGATTTACATTGTGGTCACTGACTAAATATACATGTATTTTAATACCGTTAATATAAATCCTAGAAATTCAAAGGTAACTAATTTTATTTATATATATATTTATATATTCTAGGATTTGTTCAAAACATTATTTATGTAATTTATTGTATTTAATTATGTTTAAAAACTTTTAGGCATAACTACAACCGATACGCGGTTTATAAAATAAAGTGTCTCCCTTTAATATATATAAGTATACCTGTATTAGAATTTAATTAAGACATTCCCTACGTAACTTATTATATTTAAACTATCTTATCACTAACCGCATCCCATGTATGTTCTATGAAGTATTTCCTTTAACTATATCTTAGGATACTAGCTCTTATAATATTTAGTTATTATAAGTGTTAATTTATTAGTTCCTTGCTTTACTCTAAGTTACTACTTTATTCTGTTTATATATATGTATAGAAATATATACATATATATATTCCTTAGTTTAATTAATAATATTAACTCCCATATAATATAGTAAATAAAACGTAGGACAATTAAACTCCTTAATTTATATAAGTTTCTACTTAAGTAAGTATATATACATATATGTAAATAATTTCACTTCTCTTAAAAGCTAATACAAAAACATTTATAAACTTACTGTTATAAAATGCTAATTTAGTTTCCTTTATTTTCCCCAGCTTAAAAGTTAATTAACAAACCATACTTTAATTTTTGGTTACATTAAAAACTTTATATTATAGGTTATTCTTATGAAAAACTCACAAACACAATTTTTAAAACCTTTTCCCGTTGCCCAAAAATTCCCAAATTTAATATACAGTAACTATAACATTTTAGACATATTATAAAATTTTTATTTCATAAAAATATCTTTTTAAATTAACCAAATAATTCCAGAAAACCCGTAACTTGTAAAAATCATAACTTACGTTTAAAAACTTCAAAACCATAATAATTTACATCAAAATAAACTACATAAAATAAGGAATCTATGGTTAAAATTTCAAGTCAAAATACATTCGGGAAGGCACTTAAATTAATTAAACAAGTTAGGGTTTATTCCTGGAAACATATAAAACTTATACATTTAAAATCGTGTGTTTTAATCGTGGCCGTCCATCTCTATTAACTGAGATCGAACGGCTCCTGCTGCGCGAGTTCTTCAGAGAACTCAAATCGAAACCGAGTACTAATCTCCTATATCTCCTAATCTACAGAACGAAATCGATGGTTTTGTTTCTATGGATTCGAATTCGATTTCGGTTTATTGGTACCGTTTCCCCAATTTTAATGCAGAGCTCATCAAGATTCGTATTCAATTCGAACGTTAGGGCTTATATCGGTACAGACTTCAATTCGAACGAAATCCTCACAAATTCTCCTAATCTAGAGCGTAATTGACACAATTGAAACATGGGTTAGATCGGGATTGTAATACCGGTTAGCATAATCGGAGGAATTGAAGAGAACTCACCGGAATTGCCCGAATCGAAGCGATTCGAAAACGTTTTTCTGGAAAACTTGAACTTTCGACCAGTTTAGGAAGCAACCTTCGAGGATCTATAAGTTATTGCACAGATCGAGTTAGCTTTGATTTTGGGCTCATTAGAAAGATGACACTTAGATCTACACTTTATAACTAGAAATAATCCTAACTCGCATTATACAGAAAGAAAATTGACCCGAAAGTTACGAGTTTACCTCTCTGTTTCCGGTATGATTTTGTGCTGAAAAATCCGGAACTTTGAGCGACTATAACTTCCAACCGGTTATGATTCAGGCTTGGACATAAACATAAGAATTGTAGACGGGTTAGAGATCTACGCAACGAGCTAAAGAAACCAAAATTTGGTTGAGAAACGAAGGATTTATGGCCAGACAAATAACCTGAATTCGAAGGGAATTGAAAAATCTGGGTTGCGAACGTGAAAGGTGGCAACTTGAGATCGACTTTCCCGTCGATGTCGGATGATTTAGGGCTTGTATGAGTTACGGTTGTAAAGAGGGAATTAAGGAGAAAGAGTGGCGAAGACGGCATGAAAAAATATTGAGTAATGAAGAAGATATAGCCGTCACAAGTTAGGTCAAGATCGGTTGTTAGCTGGAGAAAAACGAGGAGGTAAAAATCTGCTAAGTGTTGGGACGCTCGAGAGACTGACACGTGGCACTTATGAAATTTTGGCTCTAAACTTCAAACTAGCATAACTTTGGCTAGGATGATCCGTTTTTGACGTTCTTTTTATCGATCTTCATGGTTTTTCATAACCTATTTTTTGGTATAGGTTTCATGGCCTGTTTGACCATCCTTAAAAAGTCAACTCTAGCAAGGCTAATAATCTTTAAGGTTTCTAGAATTTTATATTGACTTTCTTATTTCAAAACAATGTTCCAACACTTCCCAAATCTTTATAATATATATGGAGTGTTTAATAATTTTCCCAAGATTTATTGACTTATAAATCTTATTATTAAATTCATAATACCATATAATAATGTATAATAATTAGGGTTAAATAGAAGAAAACCCCTAAATAAATTACACAACCCCATATAATAATTTACTATTTATAATTCCATATAATAATTTAATATTCATAATTCCATATAATAATTTAATACTTAATAGTATTATTAAAGGTTTAATAAAAGAAATCCCCTAAATTAATTTAAATTAATTTAGGGGTATTTCAGTATCTCACCTCACTGATTGATGATTTGAAGCTATTGTAGAATTGGGGAACCGTGGGTATGATGCTTACGCAAAAGAAAAATTCACGCTCAAGGCGTTGTTGGTCTGTACTGTCAACAACTTCCCTGCATATAAGAACTTGTCTGGATACACAGTGAAAAGAACATTTGCATGTCCCGTATGTGAGGAAGATACTTGTACAAACTGTTTAAAACATTTTAGGAAGAATTTTTACATGTGTCATCGACATCTTCTACCTGAAGACCACCCTTATCGAATAACAAAGAGAAAATTGTTCAATGGTGAGACCGATACTCGTGTGGCCCGTTTACCTTTGACCTTTGAGGAAGTGTATGCAAAGGTTAAAGACATTGTAAATATATTTGGAAACACATCAAACGGGCAAAGAATGATTGAAAAAAGTGTTCTATCTTTCAGGATCTACCATATTGGCGGCATCTACCTATGAGACACTGTTTAGATATCATGCTCATTGTGAAGAATGTTGGTGAGGCAGTGAGTGGGACTTTGCTCAACATACCCGGAAAATGAAAGAAAGAATGAAAATGAGAAAAGACATGCAATCCATGGGTATACGAAACCCACAAGAGAATGAGAAACAAATATAGCGACCTCTTTCAAGCTATACACTTTCAAAGAACTAAAAGATTAGCTTCTGCAAATGTCTACACACAGTAAAAGTACCATCTAGGTACTTTTCAAACTGGAAGAACATTGTATCGATGAAGGATTTGAAAATGTTAAGCATGAAATCTCACGATTATCATGTACTAATGTTACATCTTCTTCCAGTTGCAATCCGAGGGATATTGCCAACTGATGTTAGAAATGCGTTAACCTGATTATGTTTTTTTTTCAACGTTGTCTGCTGCAAGACAATTGACGTAACCTCTCTCGATGATCTACAACGTGAAATTTTTGTCACATTATGTCAACTTGAGATGCATTTTTCACCATCTTACTTTGACATAATGGTGCACTTAATTGTACACATTGTTCGAGAGATCCAATTTTATGGTCTGGTCTACTTACGATACATGTACCTTTTTGAACAGTACATGGGTATTTTGAAAAGTAGAATGTAGAATAGGTATCGATCAGAAGGGAGAATTATTGAAGCAACAGTGACTGAGGAAGTAACAAAATTTATGACCGATTATTTGAATGAGGCGGAGTCCATTGGTATTCTAAAACCACAACACTACGATAGATTTAAGGGTAAATGTGTCATTAGAAGAGAAAGATTATGCAAGTTTCGCGTCATCTTATTCATCAAGCACATTTGTTTGTCTTACAACACCTTAAGGTTGTTGAACCTTGTTTTGATACCCATATGGTTGAGTTAAGACAACAAAATCCTACGCAATACCACATTTAGCTGACAAAGGAACAAAACCGAGTATTTGTCCAATGGTTCAAATATAAAGTGTTTGAAGTAGCATCATCTAATCCATAAGCTATAAGTGAAGAAATCAGATGTTTGTCAATAGGACCTGAAACTAATATTACATCATTTGAGGGGTATGATATTTATGGGTATACGTACTACACTACGCGCCAAGATGCTAAATCAATAAACCAGAATAGTGGGGTAAAAATTGAAGCATCAGCCACTGAGTACCAAATCGGTAACCGATCTCAACCAGTTAGGATCTCTAGTTAGTATTATGGTGTCACTGAGGACATTTGGGAACTAAATTACCACATTGATTGCTTTTTGTTGTTCCGATGAAAATTGGTAGACAACCGACGTGGATACCAAAATGATGGAGTACTTACTTTGGTTGATTGATAAGCCTTAGACTTATCATATTTTAGTAGTTATAATTATAAGATTATTAGTTAAAATAATTAGTTTTTATATCATCTTACATATAAAGTCTACTATATAAGTTCAGACTTATGTTTGGACTCTTTTGCATATCAGAAAGGAATTTCTAACCAAAGGACGAGTATTGCTGGGCATGATGCCGGATGTACCACTCACGGCAGCAAGATGGAGCTGAGCAGAGGTATTGCCGGATGCAGAGCCGGGTAGCACCTAGCCGGCACCAGTGAAAAGTCACCTCGATTCGTCAAAAGATAGCAATTAATTACCGTTACCCAACCAACTGATGTCGGGTATGGTGTCGGACGTCTCCTGTCCGGCACATGCATCGTTTCGCTAGATTTGGCGGTTAATTGACCGTTAAGAAACATGTGGTGCCGGGTATTACTGACCCAGCATGACTTCAGACACATGAAGATTTTGAAGTCTATAAATAGGCTGAAGGTCTAAGGCTTCAAACACACTTCAACACATCCATACACTCCACTCATACTCCAAATCCACATCCATTCCAAGTGGTGGTGTCAATTCTATCAAGGAGGTTCTACGCATCTGTTCACGAAGAGAAGAAGAGATTTCTGTGGGTTTAAGGCTATGACCAATTCCCTTATCCTTTTTGTATTTCTTCTTGTTTTTGTATAGATGGTTAAGTAGAATTCCTTGTTATCCTTGGTTAGGGATGATCTTCTTTGTAAAACAATTATGATCGTTAATAAATTTACAAGTTTCAAACTTAGATTTTAGATCTTGGTGCAAAGTGGATTAAGTTCGCTACCTATTCTCTTAACTTCAAAATTCTTCTTTTGTCAATCAAAACAAAGGCAGAATGGGTTAAGAAGATCCAAGTGATCTTTGCCTTTGTCTTCTATAAATTAGGAGATGGAAATTAAGATTTGGAATTAATCCTTTTATTCTACTCTTTCCTGTTCGTTTGTTGGTATAAGATTTGCTGGATTTGATAATGGGTTGAGAGTGTCTGTTTCGACCAGAAACTGGAAAGCAATCTTGACATTTTGACATTGTCGGGTGTAATGTTGGGTGTCTGGTGTCCTGGACATTCAAAGTTCTTGAATGTGTCATGCATCTTATGTCTGGCATAACATCCGGCGTGTTCAAAAGTTGATTAGTTCAAAACTTGGCAATTTGACTTTGTGATCACACTTGTTCTTATGTTGATTATTATCCCGAGTCAAGGATAGTTCATTGTAAATACTCCATTTAGTTAGATTGCTAATTAGTTTCCTTAATTTGAATTAATGATCATTTTCTCCCCACTTATTAGATGTAGGCAATTACTAGGATTAGGACTAATTTTCTATTAAGTC
The DNA here is from genome assembly GCA_023374045.1 of Limonium bicolor. NCBI lineage: Eukaryota > Viridiplantae > Streptophyta > Magnoliopsida > Caryophyllales > Plumbaginaceae > Limonium > Limonium bicolor. Next base: position 66,937,363 of record CM041777.1, on the reverse strand, counting down.
CCTCAGGTTCGATACTCTTGGTCGTAATTTACTTACACTTTATTCCGACTGGGATTTTTGCTACCCGTAGTAGAGTTGTAGGATTCTTTTATTCTTTTATTTCATTTTGTACATTCTTTTATTCTTTTATTCATTTTTGTATATAATCTTCCCTACAAATCTCTTGTTAGCATTGATCTTTCACGTGTCGGCTATAAGGATGATTAATTTGTTGTAGGAAAGGATTGTGAACAAGTGTGTTATGTTGAGGATCCAAAAGACTGTAGATGGTCCTGCATTCTTCTAGGGAGAAGCACAGTTCTCATCGAAAGTGAAAACACTGACGATGATGATAATGAGGTGATAAAGGAAGGACCCTTGTTTCCAGTAGGATTGCCGGATTCGATTGATAATATCGAAAACAACCTTTATTTACGCACTGTAACACCCCTACTACGCACTTAACAATACTGGTAATCGCAGCGGAATTAAACAACTGAATAATAACTAAACGAATCGGTGCTACAACGCCGTTAACCACCCACGTGGTCAACAAGGCAGAATAATTACGAGTGTACCGGTCTGATGATCAGACTCCCGAGCATAGAACTAATAACCATTAATACATAAACATAATACCGAGTTTGTAACTACATCCATAACTGTATACTGTACATCCCAACTGTCAACGGCCGTCACTGTACAATAACGGTACCAAAAATATATTGCCACGGAAGCACAGGCGCATCTCGGGCTTAACATCCAAAAACAATCAAAAGTATTCCTGCAACCTAGGATCTATAGCCATTCCACTTCCTCGATCCTCATCCTGCAGTAAAAGAAATATGGAGCCCCCGAGGGGGTCAGCAACCCTTGGCTGGTATGGTTAACGCGCAGCCCATCGGCTACCGGGATACGCGCAACTAATTGTCATGATGACATGGCATTTATTTTAAACGTACAACATATATATATCAATGCAAGAGTATTGCATACAACATTACACATAACACACAAGAACAATCCTTTTAGGAAATGAACCAACATAATTAGTTCCCATTGAGAGCCTAGTGAATGTTGCCAAACTCATGCTAAGCTCGTTACATAACTCGTTACCGTCCTGTTAGATTGAACGGATAACTTAACACAAGCTGCCTCGGATATAGTGATCCAAGCACACCGAAACAAAACATAGTATGCCCCTGTGGCCCGACATGAGTCAGTAAAATAGCCTTGGTTAAGCTAAAAGGAGGGTTGGAAACCAAATTGGAAAACAACCATAACATACAAAGAGAATCGAACCGGTTATGACATCGACTCCCATACTCACACGCGTGGCCGGAACAGACCGGACTCCTCACTTCCCTCGTTAGCACTTGTTAGAAGTTCAACATTGAACTCAATAAACAAATCACAAACAATTGGTTAAGTCTTGTTAGACACACACAAGGGAAGAGAGAGTCATACTTAACAATACATTAATATTTAACAACAGTAAACTCATTACATGATTTAAGTCTTACAAGGTCATAAACACACAGAAAAACAAACAACACACAAGCCGGTGTAAACCGGTAGGCAACAGACTGCAAAAAAACCATACCTTGGTCCTTGCTTCGACTGGTTTCCACCGTAGGTCACTCCTATACATGATTTAAGAATGTCGGTTAAATAACTTACTTAACTTCAAATTTTACTAAACATTTTACATGGTTTTATGACATGTTTTAATGTCCAAACGTATCCTTGATTACCTACATTACACCCCCTAGGGTTAACTACTTAAGTCACTCTTTGTTTTTTTTTAATTGGTCCGACCGACCTTACACAAGGTCGGTCCATTCCAGAACATATTACCGTAAAAATTTCCACTCCGACCAACCTTGCAAGTTTGGTCACAAGTTTGGTCTATTCCCGAGAGTTTCTTTCCTTTGAAAATGCAGGCCCGACCGATCTTGGCAAGTCCGGTAGCAAGGTCGGTCGATTCCCGAGACTCACTTACGTACAAAAATTTAGGCATGACCGACCTTGTAAGTCCGGTCCCAAGGTCGGTCTATTCCAGAGACTCAATCCGTACTAAAAATCCATGCCCGACCGACCTTGCAAGTCCGGTCCCCAAGGTCGGTCCATTCCAGAGACCATTTCTCACAGGGTAAACTAGGCTCGACCGACCTTGCAGGTCCGGTCCCCAAGGTCGGTCTGCTCCAGACCCTTGTTATTAATTGCCCTTTTAACTCCAAACTTCACCTCATATATCCTAGTATGTTCTAACCTTATTTGGGCACTTCAAACACACCTTAAGACCTCCAATAAACTCCTTAAATCATTCATCAAAATCCTCCTCAAGCATTACACAAATTTTTATAAAAGGTTTACACTTGTAATGTTTTTCACTAAGTTTCTATGTGGTGTTTCATACCTATAACTTCCACTATTCCCAAATGTTTTCTCACCACTACAACATCATCTCCCAAGCATCTTTTCTTCCTAGCCAAAACTTCTAGTTGATGTCTAAGTCCTTTTGTTTCCTAGAACACCTAAGACATTACTTCTCCTTTAGTAAAACACCTAAACATTTCTAACACTTCCTAGTTCATCAAATCTCATTTTAAACACCTAAAACTTCTTATACATTATCTAAATTTTGACATGAACTCTCCTAGAACATTACTAAACCAAAACACATTGTTTTCACCATTAAACAATCAAGAACACTAAAATCCATCAAGAACATTCTTGAACACAAAACTTCACTCATTTAGCACTACATCACAATATAGTGCATAATTTAAATTGCTTGGCACTTAGGCCCTTAAATAGCATGGCTCTTAGGCCCTTAAGATGCATAAACCTTAAACACTGAATTTCCCACATTATATTTGCCTTTGACCTGCAAATACACCCAACAATACATGTGCCTTTTACTAAGCCCTTGAGAGCATTTTTCTAAGTCATTCACCATTGGCTCCTTAGATCATTTTAATAATCAATATAAGCTCATTTCCCCTAAGACTTTAAACTACATTAGGTTAGCACATTTACCTCTTTTCCTCACAACTTCTTCCTTGTTTCCTTGTTTAAAAATCGGTAAGGGTGTTTGGTTTCTTGTCAACTTCTAAACAATATACAAATAATGAAATGAGTATACAAGATTTATGCTTCATCTCATTGTAAACCCTAATTACATAGATTGCCTTAGATTATTTAGATGATTGTTTTACCTTGGATATGAAAGAGAGTTTGGATATGTAGCAAGAGAGGACTCACCAAGCCCTTGGAAGGTTTAAATGAAGCTAGAACAAAGCAATATAAGGACACCATTAATGGTGTTTTTCGGACAACATACAAACATGAAGGAAATGTTATTTTTCTTTGAGTTTCCTTAACTAGAAGCAAAGGAGAACAACAATATGTGAAAAGATGAGCTCAAGCTCCTCCCATGGAGATTCCTCTTGGCACCGAAATGGAGCTCTTGGAATTTTGAGAAGATAGGAATGAAGAGCTTGATGAGACTAAGAGAATGGTGGTCTTTGTTTTTGATTTGGCAAAGTGAGCTAGGAGTTAATGACAATGGAAGTTGGTGTTGGTGTTGGTACTATTGAAAAACCGTGAATGGAGAGCAAGAAGGAGATAGAAGAGAGGTTGGAACCGTGGGAAATGAAGAGGGAAAGAAGAGAATGAAGATAAGTAACTAGTTTTTTGATATTTAATGTAAAAAGTAAATAGTGATTTGCTTTATTAATTTTACTTACTTGATAACTAACAAGGGGGAGATGACTCACCCTTATAAAAACCGGCCCCCATAATATACTAAGGGGTATTTTAGTCTTTGTTGACCAATTGTCACACTTATATTGACATATGTTATAAACTTGCTTATTTTAGTTACTATTCACTAAAACAAGGCACATAGTTGTGAAATTTTTGATTTCCCATTGATTTAGACTTCCTAATGTGATACTAAGTAGTACACATATTAATTAAAGAGTAATGATGGACATTTAGCCATTCAAAACTCATTTACAAGACAATTTTTCAAAAACGTGCTTTAAGACTCCTTAAAGCACATTTAGTGTTTTAACTTGTTTTCAAGCTTGGTTTTCTTTGGTAATTGGTTTAATATGTTCATTAATGTATAAATGAGGTCTTGGTAAGCTCATTAGGTCTTAACCAAGCTTATCCCAAGCTTAGAGCACATTTTAGCCTTTATTGACCTTAAGGTATTTACTTGTGTTTTCTATGGTTTAAATTGTTTACTAATGTTTCTAAGACTCTTTTTAGTCTTAATATACCTTATTTTAGTGTTTAAACAACATACTAAGGTTTAGGGTATTTCAATCTACCCCCCTTAAAAGAACTTTGTCCCCAAAGTTCCTACTTCACACATATCCTAAATATTAGAACACGGGAACACATATAAACAATACTTCCATAACAATGTTAACAACATACTTACATAACATCAGACACAAGGTCCAAACCACATAACAACACAACATCATTCAGACTCAACGGTCTGTAACATAACAAGGTAACAACATAACACAGACAATGTTTCCCAAATACATATCGTACACACATAACCGAAACGGCTCTACCCCCCTTAAAATAGGGGTACGCCCCGTACCCTATACATATAAATACAAAGAAGTAAACAACGACGGGTACTTCACCTTCATCTTGTCTTCCAGCTCCCAAGTGGCCTCCTCAACGTCCTGGTTAGACCAGGGAACCTTCACCAGTCTCACAGACTTATGGCTAGTGTCTCGAGTCTTAGTATCCAGAATCCGTATCGGAGTCTCCACTGATCGCATGGTCGGCTCTAAGGTTAGCCTTTCAGGCTGAAGTACATGAGACAGATGAGACATATATTTCTTCAACTGGGACACATGAAATACATCATGTACCTTGCCCAGCTCGGCGGGTAAATCAAGTCTGTAAGCTACCGGGCCGATCCGCTCCGTCACAACATATGGCCCCACATATTTCGGGCTCAACTTGCCTTTCTGGCCAAAACGAAACACTCCCTTCATGGGGGATACTCTCAGAAATACCTGATCGCCCACGGCGAACTCCAGGTCACGTCTGCGCACATCGGCGTATGATTTCTGCCTATCCTGAGCTGACTTCATGTTAGCCCGGATCTGTCGTACCTCTGCTTGAACTTACTCCAGATACTCTGGTCCTATAATGACCGTCTCACTTGACTCATCCCAGCATAATGACGTGCGGCATGGTCTACCGTATAATGTCTGGAAGGGAGATATCTTGATCGAAGCATGGTAACTGTTGTTGTAGCTAAACTCGATCAGATGTAACTTGTCAATCCAGCTGGTCTGAAAGTCAAGTGCACATGCACGTAACATATCCTCAAGTGTCTGTATAGTGCGCTCGCTCTGACCATCTGTCTGTGGGTGGAACGCTGTACTTAGCTTCAGCTAGGTACCAAGCGTTTCCCGTGTGGATTTCTAGTACCTCGAGAGGAATCTGGTATCCCTATCAGACACGATAGTCTTCGGTACTCCATGGTGCCAAACAATATCTCTATCAAAGAGCTCTGCAAGTTTTGCCACTTTCCAGGTGTCCTTCATCGGTATGAATCGAGCCACCTTGGTCAGTCGGTCAACAACAACCCAAATCATATTCAGACCTCCCCTTGTAGGCGGAAGCCCTACTACGAAGTCCATAGAAATGTCATGGAACTTCCACTCAGGCACTGGCATTGGTTGTACCATACCACCAGGCCGACGGTGCTCAAACTTGACTTTCTGACAAGTGAGACACCTCAATACATAATCATTCACATCCTTTTTCATCCCAGTCCACCAAAAATAACGTTTCATACCCTTGTACATCTTTGAAGCTCCAGGGTGAATTGAAGTCGTAGAACAATGGGATTCACTCAGTATGCGCTCCTTCAGTTCAGCGCTACTCCTCGGGATACACAGTCGGCCATTGAGCCTAATCAGGTCATCATCGTGGAGCCGGAAGTCGTACTTCTGACCCTCGAATGTGCCAAGCTAGAATGAGAGACTAGTGAATGGAGAGAGTGTGCTCGGCGACTCAGTGCGTCAGCTACCACATTTGCCTTACCCTCTTTATACTGCAGATTGATGTCGTAGTTGTTTAGAAACTCGACCCACCTTCTTTGTCTCATGTTCAACTCCTTCTGAGTGAACAAGTACTTTAAACTCTTGTGGTCAGAATAAATTGTCACACCTACCCATACAAGTGATGTCGCCATATCTTCAATGCGAAGACAATAGCACCCAATTCTAAGTCGTGGATAGGGTAATTCTCTTCATGCTTCTTCAGCTGTCGGGAGGCGTATGCTACGACCTTCCCGTGTTGCATCAACACACAACCCATACCTCTGCCTGATGCGTCGCAATAGACCTCAAAACCATCTGGACCGTCTGGTAAAGTCAGGACTGGTGCGGATGTCAGAGCATCCTTGAGACTCTGGAAAGAACTCTCGCAGTCATCTGTCCACTCGAATGGAGCATCCTTCTTCATCAAGGAAGTCATCGGTTTTGAGACACTGGAGAATTCCTTCACAAACCTCCTATAATAACCTGCCAGACCGAGGAAGCTCCGGATGTCGGTAACTGTCTTCGACCTAGGCCAGGTGCGCACTGCATCAATCTTTGCCGGATCAACAACGATCCCGGCCTCAGAAATCACATGGCCAAGAAAAGATACTTGGTTCAACCAAAATTCACACTTTGAAAACTTAGCATACAACTGATTCTTTCTCAATGTTTGCAACACACTTCTCAGGTGGCTTTCGTGCTCACCCCTCGATTTCGAGTACACAAGAATATCGTCGATGAAGACTACCACTGACTTGTCCAACTGATCTTGGAACAAGCGGTTCATTAAGTCCATGAACTTAGCTGGTGCATTGGATAGACCAAACGGCATAACCGTAAACTCATAGTGTCCATATCTGGTTCTGAATGCTGTCTTCTCAATGTCACTGTCACGGATGGCAATCTGATGGTATCCGGATCGTAGATCTATCTTGAAGAATACTGATGCTCCTTTCAACTGATCAAATAAGTCGTCGATGTGTGGTAAAAGATAACTGTTCTTCACCGTAACTGCATTCAGCTCTCGATAGTCAATACACAGGCAGAGGCTACCATCCTTCTTCTTCACGAAGAGGACCGGCGCTCCCCATGGTGAAACGCTAGGGCGGATAAATCCCTTGTCGAGTAGGTCTCTCAGCTGCTCCTTGAGCTCTGTCATCTTTGCTGGAGCCATACGATAGGGCGCCTTCGCAATTGGTCCGGTGCCCGGAACCAAATCAATCTCAAACTCCACTTCCCGTGCTGGCGGCATGCCCGGCAGTTCCTTAGGAAATACATCAGGAAACTCCGACACTACCGGCACATCAGGACTAAACTCTGGGTCTCTCTCTATGTCCTGGACATAGCAGAGGTATACATCATTCCCTCGTCGTAGTTCACGACACATAGCCATGGCGGTGATGATCTGAGTCGAAGGCTCCCTGGGCCTCTGGCGGTAAGATATGGTAACCCCAGACGGACTCCGAAGAAGCAGACGATGCTCGGCACACAGGATTCTGCCCTTGTACCGCTCCAACCAGTTCATCCCGATGATCACATCAAAACCAAGTCCCTCGAACTCTATCAAGTCGATCGGAAACTCTTCATCTCTGATTCGTACAACAACATCTCGGTGGTAGCGGGTACACCTGATCCGCTCTTTCGACGGGAGAGTGACTAGAAAATCTGGCATCTCATCACCGTCTAACCCCAGCCTCTTCGCAAAAGATAGCGAAATAAATGTATGTGAGGCTCCGGAGTCGAACAAGATCGAAGCGTCCACGCCATTGACTGGAAAGGTACCGGTGAGGATTGTGCCGCTCTTGCCGGCTTCTGCCTCATTGCAGACACTCAGTATACCTCCCGTTCCGAGTGCACAGCCTAATTCATTGGCAAACTAATAAGTATTTGGTAATAACACGGTTGACATACTTCAAACAACTCCACTTTATTCATTAACATTCTCTTTACACCACAAGGTGGTTTACATCTCTAACACATACAACATCCTTAACATACACTGGTTTTAAACATCACATAATTATACAAGGCTTTAAAACTGTCTGAAGGTCAAATTCAAACGTCCGGGTTTCATGTGTGTGGCATTGATCACTGCCGATGGTGAGGTATTCAGTTTGATCTTCTTGATGCCATGGTATAGCATCCTCAACTGCCCACCCATGATTAGTACATCTCCTGATTTCAACACTAGCTTCTTCGCGAGATCAGCACGCTTCTGCTCGCCGTACACAAACACTACGGTATCACCAATGGACCAAGACACCACGGGTACTCCCTTACTTAGAGACTTGGGTGACTCGTCCTTATCTTGGTGTAACCCTAACCGTCCACCTTTCTGGTAGAAGTTCGCAATACATAAATCCGCTTTAACACTTGGTATCGAATCTGATTCAACTTGCTGAGCAATTCCCACGGCGTGGTTAACGACCGCAAGGAACTCCTCAGGTATACTTGGTACTGTTGCTCCATCTTCAGCTCGCACTTCTTGATATGTCTTGGTGTAAGGATTCCAGTCCTTACCCATGCACATCATCTTCAATTTCATTCTTCGATCCACTCGGGTATTCGGGTGTGTAGAAACCTCCAGGTGTTGCTCCAAGTTCATTGCATCATCTGATGATGGGGATTTGTGCTTCCGGTGTCAGGTATCCATTTAAGAGTATCATACCTGGTTGGATGACCTGACATTGCTCCATTGGAAGGTCGGTGATGCTGATGGTGGTTTCTTCAGGGTTTGGTGTGGGTGGGATTGGATAACAAATATTGAAGGTTCCTAAGTTTTCAAATTACCTAATTAGGTGTTCTCACATTATACTTTAACTGTTTAGTTACATGGTTATTTACTTAAACTCACTAACACACATGCATGAAATGCGGTATGCAATCACTTATTTCATTCAACAGTTTAGGCGGTACCTGGTCTAGTAGAGGGTCCTGGCGCCTCAGACCGGTCCACCACATTCAAGGCGGCCTTGCTAGGTCCCGACCCCTTCCCCTTCTGGGAATCTGTGTACCTCTATCTGGGGGTGGCTGATTCGCCGTCTTCGGGCCATCGGTGGTCACGGTGGCCTTACCCTTCCATTGCCCCTTAGGCCTGTAGTTTCTGTTCGGGTTCTACCAGCACTCATAGTCGCGGTGCCCCATCTTTTGCAGTATCGGCACTGCACATCATTACCCTTGCAGTCCTTGCCGGGGTGGTCTCCGTTACACCACTTACAATAGTAGTGGCGCTCCGGTCCAGAGCCCGTGCTAGCTGCTAACACATCACACACTCAGTACATACTTCACAAATAATAACACACACTAGAATTCAGTATTTGAATTTTATTAGTTACCCTTGGGTGGGTAAGAGCGTAGGGGCTTGGCCGCATATGCGTAGGTGAGCTGCAGAGGCTCCTCAGCAGTGGTGGTCTGGGCCTGGCCCTTGCCACCCTGTTGCTGTCCTTTCTGGGACTGGGGGTATGGCTTCTTCTTCTTTCCTCCCCCTTGCCCTTGCGTGCCTTGGCCCTCGCTCATGGCCTTGCGCTTGAGCGCACTCTCCTCGTCCCTCAGACGGACGATGATCTCAACAATTGCAGCGGCATGATAGCACTCCTATATTTAGGGTGTTAGTTATGCCCCGCTAAACAAACTCGCATTTACATTAACACACTGCACACACTTATTCACTTCATATTGTAGTTTATTACGTGCAAGGTAGTATACCCGCTTGGCCCCATACCGTAGCGTAGGTTGTAGCTCAATCCATTGTAGAAACGGTTCACTAAGATCCGGTCTGAGTAACCCAGATCCGGCAGCAGATGGATGAGTCCGATGAAAGCGGTGTAGTACTCATCAACTGTCATCTTATCCCCTTGTCTCAAACTGTCGAGCTCTAGGCGCTTGGCCTCTTGCACATGAATCGGGTAGTACTTGGCTCGCAGCAGGGCCGTGTACTCCCTCCACTGGAAGGTAGGATCACCAACTCTTCCCTCCCTTACCAGCTTCCACCAAGTCTGAGCCGATCCCTTCAGGTAGTAAGCGGCTAGTCGAACCTTGGCACCAGCAGGAACATCCAAGGTCTCGAAAGCGGTCTCCATCTCGGAGATGTACGCCTCCAGCTTACTAGGGTCGGTCTCCCCACTGAATGACGGGGGTCTCAAATCCGCCAACGCTTTGACCCAGTTGGTCTCGCGCGGCTGTGGTTGCGGTTGTGGCCCTTGTTGACCCTCACCGCCTTGCTGCTGCTGCTGCATCGCAGCTAATAACTGTGGGACCATCTGGGCTACGGCGGCCGCAACAGCGTCGGCCATGACTTGCACCGTAGGGTTCTCCCCCTGGTTCCCAGTATCACCAGTACCGCGTCCGCGGCCTCGACCTCGTGGTCTACCTGACATCTGAATTCACATGAACATTTATTAGTACTGTGCTTGCACACTTATCGGTCCAACGGTTGTAACATCTTCCCGACAATAAGGTATCTCCACACTTAGTTAGTGGTTAACCTTTCCACAACTGTTCTCTTAGGTAACTATAGCTAGATTTCCTAACTCGGTATATTCCTAAGCTCGGTATTCTAGCCATCAGAGCGATACTTCGCTCTGATACCACTTTTTGTAACACCCCTACTACGCACTTAACAATACTGGTAATCGCAGCGGAATTAAACAATTGAATAATAACTAAACGAATCGGTGCTACAACGCCGTTAACCACCCACGTGGTTAACAAGGCAGAATAATTAGAGTGTACCGGTCTGATGATCAGACTCCCGAGCATAGAACTAATAACCATTAATACATAAACATAATACCGAGTTTGTAACTACATCCATAACTGTATACTGTACATCCCAACTGTCACTATGAACTGTCAACGGCCGTCACTGTACTATAACGGTACCAAAAATATATTGCCACGGGAGCACAGGCGCATCCCGGGCTTAACATCCAAAAACAATCAAAAGTATTCCTGCAACCTAGGATCTATAGCCATTCCGCTTCCTCGATCCTCATCCTGCAATAAAAGAAATATGGAGCCCCCGAGGGGGTCAGCAACCCTTGGCTGGTATGGTTAACGCGCAGCCCATCGGCTACGGGATACGCGCAACTAATTGTCATGATGACATGGCATTTATTTTAAACGTACAACATATATATCATGCAAGAGTATTGCATACAACATACACATAACACACAAGAACAATTTTTAGGAAATGAACCAACATAATTAGTTCCCATTGAGAGCCTAGTGAATGTTGCCAAACTCATGCTAAGCTCGTTACATAACTCGTTACCGTCCTGTTAGATTGAACGGATAACTTAACACAAGGTGCCTCGGATATAGTGATCCAAGCACACCGAAACAAAACATAGTATGCCCCTGTGGCCCGACGTGAGTCAGTAAAAAGCCTTGGTTAAGCTAAAGGGAGGTTGGAAACCAAATTGGAAAACAACCATAACATACAAAGAGAATCGAACCGGTTATGACATCGACTCCCATACTCACACGTGTGGCCGGAACAGACCGGACTCCTCACTTCCCCTGTTAGCACTTGTTAGAAGTTCAACATTGAACTCAATAAACAAATCGCAAACAATTGGTTAAGTCTGTTAGACACACACAAGGGAAGAGAGAGTCATACTTAACAATACATTAATATTTAACAACAGTAAACTCATTACATGATTTAAGTCTTACAAGGTCATAAACACACAGAAAAACAAACAACAACAGCCGGTGTAAACCGGTAGGCAACAGACTGCAAAAACCATACCTTGGTCCTTGCTTCGACTGGTTTCCACCGTAGGTCACTCCTATACATGATTAAGAATGTCGGTTAATTAACTTACTTAACTTCAAATTTTACTAAACATTTTACATGGTTTTATGACATGTTTTCATGTCCAAACTTATCATTGATTACCTACATTACACCCCCTAGGGTTAACTACTTAAGTCACTCTTTGTTTGTTTTTTTTTAATTGGTCAGACCGAACTTACCGACCGACCTTACACAAGGTCGGTCCATTCCAGAACTTATTACCATCAAAATTTCCACTCCGACCGACCTTGCAAGTTCGGTCACAAGTTCAGTCTATTCCCGAGAGTTTCTTTCCTTTGAAAATTCAGGCCCGATCGATCTTGGCAAGTCCGGTCGCAAGGTCGGTCGATTCCCGAGACTCACTCATGTACAAAAATTTAGGCATGACCGACCTTGTAAGTCCAGTCCCAAGGTCGGTCTATTCAAGAGACTCAATCCGTACTAAAAATCCAAGCCCGACCGACCTTGCAAGTCCGGTCCCCAAGGTCGGTCCATTCCAGAGACCATTTCTCGCAGGGTAAACTGGGCTCGACCGACCTTGCAGGTCCGGTCCCCAAGGTCGGTCTGCTCCAGACCCTTGTTAATTGCCCTTTAACTCCAAACTTCACCTCATATACCTAGTATGTTCTAACCTTATTTGGGCACTTCAAACACACCTTAAGACCTCCATTAAACTCCTTAAATCATTCATCAAAATCCTCCTCAAGCATTACACAAATTTTATAAAAAGGTTTACACTTGTAATGTTTTTCACTAAGTTTCTATGTGGTGTTTCATACCCATAACTTCCACTATTCCCAAATGTTTTCTCACCACTACACATCATCTCCCAAGCATCTTTTCTTCCTAGCCAAAACTTCTAGTTGATGTCTAAGTCCTTTTGTTTCCTAGAACACCTAAGACATTACTTCTCCTTAGTAAAACACCTAAACATTTCTAACACTTCCTAGTTCATCAAATCTCATTTTAAAACCTAAACTTCTTATACATTATCTAAATTTTGACATGAACTCTCCTAGAACATTACTAAACCAAAACACATTGTTTTCACTAATAAACAATCAAGAACACTAAAATCCATCAAGAACATTCTTGTACACAAAACTTCACTCATTTAGCACTACATCACAATATAGTGCATAATTTAAATTTCTTGGCACTTAGGCCCTTAAATAGCATGGCTCTTAGGCCCTTAAGATGCATAAACCTTAAACACTGAATTTCCCACATTATATTTGCCTTTGACCTGCAAATACACCCAACAATACATATGCCTTTTACTAAGCAAAGGAGAACAACAATATGTGAAAAGATGAGCTCAAGCTCCTCCCATGGAGATTCCTCTTGGCACCGAAATGGAGCTCTTGGAATTTTGAGAAGATAGGAATGAAGAGCTTGATGAGACTAAGAGAATGGTGGTCTTTGATTTTGATTTGGCAAAGTGAGCTAGGAGTTAATGACAATGGAAGTTGGTGTTGGTGTTGGTACTATTGCAAAACCGTGAATGGAGAGCAAGAAGGAGATAGAAGAGAGGTTGGAACCGTGGGAAATGAAGAGGGAAAGAAGAGAATGAAGATAAGTAACTAGTTTTTTTATATTTAAAGTAAAAATTAAATAGTGATTTGCTTTATTAATTTTTCTTACTTGATAACTAACAAGGGGGAGATGACTCACCCTTATAAAAACCGGCCCCCATAATATACTAAGGGATATTTTAGTCTTTGTTGACCAATTGTCACACTTATATTGACATATGTTATAAACTTGCTTATTTTAGTTACTATTCACTAAAACAAGGCACATAGTTGTGAAATTTTTGATTTCCCATTGATTTAGACTTCCTAATGTGATACTAAGTAGTACACATATGAATTAAAGAGTAATGATGGACATTTAGCCGTTCAAAACTCATTTACAAGACAATTTTTCAAAAACGTGCTTTAAGACTCCTTAAAGCACATTTTGTGTTTTAACTTGTTTTCAAGCTTGGTTTTCTTTGTTAATTGGTTTAATATGTTCATTAATGTATAAATGAGGTCTTGGTAAGCTCATTAGGTCTTAACCAAGCTTATCCCAAGCTTAGAGCACATTTTAGCCTTTATTGACCTTAAGGTATTTACTTGTGTTTTCTATGGTTTAAATTGTTTACTAATGTTTCTAAGACTCTTTTTAGTCTTAATATACCTTATTTTAGTGTTTAAACAACATACTAAGGTTTAGGGTATTTCACGCACAGTCAAACCATGATGAGGACGTTTGGATTAAAAATATGAAATGATTTAAGTTTTTGTATCAGGTAATTTGTTAGTAGAATGTAGGCTGTAATTTCATCTTAAGTATTCTTATTGATATGTTCCATAGTACTTATCTTAATTTATATAATGACTTTATCTAATGTGAGTGGTTTTTCTTTTTCATAGTGGATGATCACCCTATGGAGACCCCGTTGGAGAGTTCCTCACGGTTGGAGATGTTGAGCCACAGCAAAAGAGACCAACTAAGCGGGTCACACGAGGCGGGAAGAAAAAGAAGAGCGGTTAGTCAGTTCCTGCACATGAGGCTGAGGTTGGCCCTTCACATCAAACTGAAGAGCCAGCAGTTGTCACAACAAAGCTCAAGAAGACGAATAAAGAGAGCCCCCACGCGTGCACTAAAGGCCAACAAAGGCCCTGCTATGAAACATGTGCAATTCATTGAGTACAACCAACCCCACGGAGATTGGAAGAATGACTTCACAGCTTACAGCAGCCATTTGGGGAAGACATACTACAACATAAACCACATCTGGAAACAAGTGTCTCAAGCGTTGAAGGATACCATGTTTGAGCGACTTCAGGTACATGTATATTTTATTAGTATGTAGTTGTAAAATAAAAGAGTATTTATGCACTAGTTACTAACTTACTAATCATGTATGTAGGCTCGTTTCTGCGTGGATCCTGCTCTTAAAAAAGATGTGCTATCATCGACGTTGAAGCAGTTTCGAGATCACAAAAATAAGCTAGCCGACAAGTACATTCATAGGATGCCTGCTACAGAAGATCCAGATGCTGCAGACCATGATGTCGGCGGTGAAATGCCACTATGAGAAAAGTGCGAAGGCATCACTAAAGGCATCACTAAAGAGCAATGGATAGAGTTTGTTGAGTATCATCACTCATCGGAGTACAAGGTGGATTTTATTCATATCTATATATGTTATGCTCTATTATGCATTTTTAGTGGTTTATTTCACCTAACATAGTCATATTTATACAGGCTCTTTGTGAGAAACAACAAGCCAATGTGAAGAAAAATTTGTTCCCGCATCCCTTAGGTGGAAAAAGTATTGTCCAACATGTACCAAAATGGGAGCAAAAGGGTTATCGGCCAATAGATGGCTCATTGGATATCAGTGGCAGAAGAATGAAAGTCTGGGAGTTAAGCCACATTCTCATAAATTTGACTCCTAAAAATCCTTCAATACGATGACGCCACGAGAGCAATTATCGATCAAATGGTATGTATTTAAATTCAAAGTCATATTATGTTTATTTTTAGTCAAATTGGTCATTTGGTTTGTATATCTAACTTATGAAAGATTAATAACTATATTGTGTGTTGTATTATGGTAACTTAATCTCTTAGCTCACCAGGGCACTTGAACTTTAGAAAGGAACAATGACCCTCTTACACACGCTCTTGGAAAGAAGGATCATCTAGGTCGTGTTATTGATTTCGGTAAGCATGTTGGTATCCACCAAGCATTTGGCGTTCTTAGATCTAGAAAAGGGGCATAAGGTAGGATGATCAGCTATGAGAAGCATCTATGATTAACTACTGAGATGGAGCAGAGGATTCACCAGAGTGTTTACCAGAGGATCGTTGAGGCTATGTCTAAGTATTGATCAGAGAAGCTTAGCAGCCAAGAAGTTTCTTCACCACCAGTTGAGTCACTCAATCAGGAGCAAAATACACAAGTATAGGGAAGTAGTGTCCACTCGGTTGAACTGTTTCCCTATGCATGTCTCCAGGTTAGACCAACATTTAATTAGAAATATGAGGATTAAGATTTATCACTTGTCTAATCTCATCATAGAACAAGGATTTCATAATTTCCATCTAAACAAATTTCACATAACATTCAGGCACCTGTGAGTGCACAATGTTTTTACAATCTGGAGATCAAGATGTCATGGTGGCATGGGGTAAACTTTTCCCCTCCAATCCGAATGACAATGTGCATGGTGAACCACTTCGACATTACCATGCACGGGTGCTTGTGGACGACTTTGTTGCAGAGTATGGTGATGTCTATTTACCGGTGCCGATCCCACAAAGACCAACACTGCATTCTGCACAAACTACGACAGTGCAGTGGCCAGTGCGATTGGTCAAACTCTTTCAGCATGTAAGTACTCTTAATCATTGCTCTAAAACAATTGATATACCGCCTTACAACCATATACTTAATTAATTAATATCTTAGGAAATGAGCTGACCAAAATCTGATAAGAGAAAAGGAAAAAGTATTGTTGCATCAGTTCAATCGTAGGCATCTATCAGTTTCATGATTAGAGCCGATTTGGCGGAGCAAAGGATATTGGTTGGCTTGTCAACTAAAATGAAACTTTTGCACTCGGCATTGGAGCTAACATCACCTCGCAGTGATCCAATCACTGTGGAGGATGACCATGCAATATTTCACTATCAAGCTGCAGTAGGACAAGCACATCGATTCGAGATATATATATATATATATATATATGTCCGATATCACAGGGGTATTCTAGAGGGATTGGTTAAATGTGTCAATCATCAAGTCAGTCATCATGTGAGTGACTACTACCTTTTATTGTTTGAATGCATCGATCGATGATGAATTAGTTGTTTGAATAAAAAGTAAATAACAGATGTTATTGTCTTTATGGTGTAGGCATGTGCATTATAAGGTGCTCGAATTCCACCAAAATGACTGTTTCGGATTCATGTGTCCTGCTATGTGCTTCGAAACCACCATGACAAGTGACGTTCAAGGGCTTATGAAAACAAGTCATATATTATGCTGCCATATCATCAAGGGTATGTTCTTTTATCTATTTCTCTTAGTATAATATATTTATAAATTGTGCTAGTTGTATAACGATTTCAATATTATTGTAATTTGTGAACAATCGACACTAGTCATTCCTTGTGTTGGTGATGAAGCACCCAAGAATCCTACAATTTGAGTCACTTGGTAGAAGTGCCAAAAACCCAAGGATCTCAACAGCGATATTGGGGTGAACTTATTATCTTAAACAACATTTGTTATTACTTAATAATATAGTTTCAAAAATTCTAGTGTAACTATGTGTATTTAAAACTATATGTTTGATATATATAGTTCCATCAGAGCTGCATTCATGTCAATGGAGAGATAACTGAAGAATACAATTCCTTTGAACCTAGTCAAGGTATTCTTAATTACTTAATTTGTGCGATAATGTCAATACTAGTTTATAAATGTTGATAGTACACCTGCAAGAATAATTGTGAATATGTGTTTATGTATAGTGTCTAGTGCAACTTGGGGGTTCGAAATTTGGATATTAATGTTCATTTACTTGTTTTAAGGCTTACGAACAATTACTCGAAGGAGGTCAATATAAAGATCCTCAAATAGTTGAGATGCTTGAGGAATGGTCAGAGTTCGTCTGCACGAATTTACTCACTTCTTGATGATTTTGAACCCTGGACTTTTGGTTCTAGGATACCACTACTCTACCGACCAAGCCACGGGGGCTAGGCTACTCACTTGTTGATGAGGAAGTTGTATCGAGTACTTTTTGGATATTGTAGTAGAATTCTATGCATTTATGGATGGTGCAATGGTAGAATTAAAGTGTATTTTGGTTATTTATTGTAATGCAAGTGTTTTTTTTTTGTCTTGGTTGGTCCGTTTAATTTCAAATTATGGCGCGCCATTGATATTGACCTCTTCTATAGCTTTTTGAATGTGTACTGGAGCGCCACACTGTGGAGGCAACTGTATTATATCCTTATACAGGCCTGCTTAAATTATTTGGTGCATTGGGATGAATATATAAGCCAGAATAGTAAAAAAGGGGGGCTAAAATAGGTACAGAAATAGGGTTATCTCACCAGTTTTTAGTTTAAAACCGCCGAGATAGGCCCTGGGTCGGTCTATGGTCGGTCCCCGGGGTCGGTCAATTCCAGAAAGTAAAAACCGCCAAGATAGATAGGTTCTGGGTCGGTCTATGGTCGGTCCCTGGGCCGGTCGATTCCAGAATGCTTTCAGGAATTAGTTTGGGAGGAAGGTTAATATGAGTATATTTTTTTGAGAGGATTATTTCAGAATTTTTTTCGTAAAAAACTTGTGATCATCAATATAAATTTTAAAATTTAATCAACATTTTTAAAAAATTATAGTAACACTTTTAAACACAGATACCAATGTTTTTATCTAATATGACATCATTGATCTGTTTGTGGTCAGCTGTCAAAATAAAATAGAGAAGAAATTGTAGGATCAACACTGAAATTGATGGCAGATGTTAGATCAACGTTTGAATGTAGTGTTTGAATAAATTAGAGGATAAATGATAGACCGGCATTAAAATAGATTGAGGTCACAAACACACCCTAAAAAAATGACACAATATCATACTTCTAGTTTGCGCTGTCCAAATCTCATTGGTGGATCCAAAGGGGTGGGGTCACCGCACCCCGAAACTTTTAAAAATTTGTCAAACACTCTTATAAATTTTTCAAAAGTACAAAATAGTATAATATTTTAAAAGTAATAGTATTAAAAAAAATTACCCAAAACAAAACTCCGCTGTGTCCGATCGTCAAAATCCTTTCAAAAGTAAAGCACAATTATGAGTATTTTCGTTCCTAATCCAACACGATATTGATTGCTGGGATCGATGCGCCTAAAAGAATGAGAAACAGAGGATTCCACGATTAAAAAAACGCGTTAGTTCGCCTTCTTCTACCATCATCAATCATCATATCTGTTTTACACATTGAAAATGAAAATTCTAGCAACCTCTTGTTCCAGTCGTACAAACACGGGAAAGTGGATTTCCCTGGGAAATATTGAAAAAGAAAACGTCCTGGGGATGTTATCAATAAAGCCACGAACGCGAGATGCAACAGGGGTCTTTTTATAATGTCGGAAACCGAAGTGAACCGACGACATGCATCACATATGTCACCGGACAGACCAAACTTCCAAAGGAGTACCAAAAGGGCAATTTAAAAGAGCATAACAATAATGAACACTCAATAAAGGCAAATCAAGTGCTGATGCGTTACTCCGATTTCTTTGTATAGCTGTAACTAGACCTGACAATTCGGGTCACTCGGTTCAGGTTTGGTTTAGTTCGGTTCGGGTTAATTTGCAGATATTCATTATTCATTTTAGTTCTGATCGGGTCGGGTTATCTGGTTAAAAATAAATTGGGGTGAATTCGGTTTGGTTGATTTCGGGTTCGGGTGCTTTCGGTTCGGGTTAGCCTCTACATTTTTCAGTTTTTTCGGGTTATGGGTCAAATTCGGGTTACTTACCGCGTTATGCTTAATTGACGAAAATTTTAAAGTATAAATTTAAGTAACCTTTGTAACTTGTATTGATTTTCATATTTGGACCCAAATTATCTTAATATAGTGTTACTCTTGATGAAGATTGCTATTGTGTATTGGTTGCTTAGACATAACAAATTGGATAACAATATTTTTAATATTAATTTATAATTACAGTTTTATTGATTGTATCGACCAAGTATAAATTTAAAATTTGGTGAATCAATGGTCAATATTTGGCACTCGACGGCGAGACTATTCCCCCCCCCCCCCCACGTCTGACGTTGTGCCTGTGCCTCCCGCGATCCCGCACCCGTCACACCCCGTGTGCGTCCTGCGTCAGCGCCCGTCATCTCGAGCGAGCGTCGCGCGCCCATGCCAATCCATCACCACCTTGTGCCTGTAACCTTATGTGCCTGTATCACCTCGCGTCCATGACTTCATGTTGTGTGTGCGCCACCGATCACCGTCTCACGTGCGCGCCTCGTGCAGGCATCCTCTAGTAGCTTATTGCTCCCATGCAGGGGTTGTCCCTTTATCTTCTTATTTTGTCAAATTTTTTACCCCTAATTTAATTTAATTATTCATACAAATATATTTACATGAAATGTAAGTTTTGTAATCTTTATTCTTTTGTGGTATCAATAAGAAACCTAAGTAGTGATGTGATGATATATACACATACACATTTAAACCATTCTCAAGCTTGATATTGTAATCTTTATTTAAGTAAGGTGTAAGTTTTGTAATCTTTATTCTTCAACATCTACACATCAATCGTGGTTAGTATATTTCTTAACTGAAAAGTTTATGCGTTTTATTGGTTATACTGATACATAATCCTATTGGATGACAATATTTTTAATATTAATTTTAAATAGAAGGATAATGGAAGTTTGTCTAGTTTCATGTGTGGTTCGTGTGAATTTGGTTCGGGTCAATTCGGTTCTGGTCAATTTGGTTTGGGTGAATTCGGTTCGGGAGGATTCGGGTATTTCAAACTTCGGTTTGATTCGGTTTTGGTTTGATTCGGTTCGGATTTTCGGGTCACATTTCGGGTCACATCATTCGGTTTAAATTCGGGTTCGGATCGGGTTGGATCGGGTCAGTTTTTCTGGTTCGGGTCACCTTTGCCAGGTCTAACTGTAACCGCCAATAAATGTTTAAAAAATGTTACAGTGACTTTTACTAAGCTATATATATGTAAATTTACATACAAAGTAGAAAAAGTTAAATAAATTATATAAAATTATCTGACCCCACAAGTTACAAGACAAATAGCCGACGGTAGGTTAGAAGTCTCATAGTCGCCTGTCGGTTGTGAAGAAGGTTGTCATCACGCAGCTAGGTTCCTTGCAACCATTGGACGGTTAAGGGGCTTCTGCAATCTGGCGTTTATCTTTTCAAAATTCACTTTTTTAACTACACGAAATAGGTTAAATATATTCAATACAAGATAGAAATCGAAGATTTACCTTGTTAGATGAAAAAACACTTAAAAATAATGAAGAACTCGACAAAGAACACAAAGAACTAAAAGGAGCTTTGTGGAAATTACTATTATTATTCTACCCCACAAACCCTACAAAATCTATTGAATTAATTGTGACATTGTAAAGATACCCTAAATAACAAACATATTCTAAACTACCAAAAAGATATCGTACATCATAAACCCTAAAATGAACAACAAAAAAAATCCTAAAATCCAAATATACCCTATGAAAGTAAAACCGTCAAAGGTTTATTTTAGGGTTTGCAGCCTAAACCTCAAATACATGGGTGTAAAGTGAATAATAAAAAGATGCCCTAAACCCCAAATATACCATAGGAAAGTTAAATTGTCAAAAAATTTATTTAAAGTTTGTAGTCTAGGGTTTAAGGTCTAATGACCATAAGCGCTAAACCACAAAACCTAAAAAAATTCCCAAGTCAGTGGCGACCTTGTAAAGTATAAAACAAATAATAAAAAATGATTACCCTAAATCACATTGAAATACCCCTAAATTAATTTAGGGGATTTCTTTTATTAAATCTTAAATAATACTATTTAATATTAAATTATTATATGGAATTATGAAATTTATTTAGGGGATTTCTCCTATTTAACCCTAAAGAATACAATAAAATATTTAATTATTATATATTATTATATAGTATTATGAATTTAAAAATAAGATTTATAAGTCAATAAATCTTGGGAAAATTTATAAACACTCCAACTATATTATAAAGATTTTAGGAAGTGTTGGAACATTGTTTTGAAACATAAAAGTCAATATAAAATTCTAGAAACCCTAAAGCCTTTTAAGCCATGCTAGGGTTGACTTTTTGAGAATGGTCAAACCATCCCATGAAACCTATACCAATAAATAGGTTATGGAAAACCATGAAGATCGATAAAAAGAAAGTCAAAAACGGATCATCCTAGCCAAAGTTATGATCAAATGAAGTTTACAGCCAAAATTTGAAAAAAAAAAAAAAGCTGACGTGGCACGGTCTGCTGAGTCATCGCGCGCCTCGGGATACGCGCCCAGTACTAAGTCGTTTTTTATCTGCTATATTTCCGGTAACAGAAACCAGCCTTTGCCCTATCTTGTGACCTTCATAACTTTCTCATCTTTTGGAATTTTTGAGTGTCGTCTTCTTTGTTGCCTTCTCCTACACTTCCTCTAAACAACCATAACTCACACTAACCCTAACTCGTCCTAAATCAACCGGAAATTCGAGCCAAAGTAGCCACCCTGCAAAAACTGAAACTACAGTTCCAGTTTTTCCTTCGATTCAGGTAACTTCGTCTTGCCATAACTTCTTCGTTTCTCAGTCAAATTCCATGTTCTTTAGCTCGTTTTGAAGAGCTCTAATTCCCCTAAAACTTTCATGTTGATGACCCAAGCCAATTCCCAACCGTTTGGAAGAAAGAGGTGTCTAAAGTTTCGGATTCGTCACAGCATAAAATCATAGTTTTCTTTCTAGAAAACGCAAGGTAAACTCGCAACTTCCAGCTTCGATTTCTTTCTGTGTAGTGCAAGTTAGGGTGAGTTCTTGCTATCATTGTGTAGAGTTACGTTTCCTCTTTAGATTAAGCCCAAGAACTAGTTCTAACTCGGTCTGTACTGTAAATTATAGCGTTGCAAAGTAGGCTACTCAATCGGGTTGTAAAGGGGGCGTTTTTCCAGAAACCGAAAACAAATCAGTTTGATTCGAGCAATTCCGGTAAGTTTCCTTCAAATTCCTTCAACCTTGCTAATCTACATTACATTGTCGGTCAAAAACATGTCCCAATTGCATCAATTATGCAATAGATTGAGTGAATTTGACAGATTCGAACTCGGAAACCCGTTTGAACCCTAACTTCGAAACTGAATTCGAAAACCATTGAATCCTGCATTATATCTAGCGAAATTAGTATCATTAGAACCGTAATGTGATTTCGAAACCATAGAAACAAGAATCACTCAATTTGGTTCTGTAGATTGTGAGAAAATCGTGAATTAGTACTCGGGGTTGGTTCTGGAAGCGTTGAAGAACTCGACGATTCTCGGCCGTCCGATCGTAGTTAAAAGAAACGGACGACCGAGATTAAAACGTTTCAGATTAGGTTTTTATAAATTCCAGTAAATAACCCTAACTTGTTGAATTAATTTAAATACCTTCCCGAATGTGTTTTGACTTGAAATTTTAACCATAGATTCCTTATTAAATCTAGTTTATTTTGATGTAAATTATTATGGTTTTGGAGTTTTTAAACATAAGTTATGATTTTTGCAAGTTATGGGGTTTCTAAAATTATTTGGCTAATTTAAAAAGATATTTTAAGAAATAAAAATTTTATAATATGTCTAAAATGTTATAGTTATTGTATATTAAATTTGGGAATTTTTGGGCAATGGTAAATGGTTTTAAAAATTGTGTTTATGAGTTTTTCATAAGAATAACTTATAATATATGGTTTTAAATGTAACCAAAAATTAAAGTATGGTTTGTTAATAAACTTTTTAAGCTGGGAAAAAATATGGGAATTTAAATTAACATTTTATAACAATAAGTTTATAAATGTTTTGGTATTACCTTTTAAGAGAAGTGAAGTTATTTACATATATGTATATATACTTATATGGTAGAATTAAAATAGAAACTTATGTTAAATCAAGGAATTTAATTATTTTACGTTTTATTTATTTTATTATATGGGAGTTAATATTTTTAATTAATACTAAGGAAAATATATATATATTTCTACACATATATAAAACGGGAATAAAGTAGTAACTTAGAGTAGAGCGGGGAGTTAATAAATTAACACTTATATTAACTAAATGTTATAAGAGCTAGTAACCTAAGATATAGTAAAGAAATACTTAATGAAACATACATAGGGTGCAGATAAGTGTTGAAGTGATAGGATAATTTAAATACAATAAGCTACATAGGGAATGTCTTAATTAAATTCTAATACAGGTATACATATATATATTAAATAAATAAAGGAAAACACTTTATTTTATAAACCGTATATCGGTTGTGGTTATGCCTAGAAGTTATTAAACATAATTAAATACAATAAAATTTCCTAAAAATGTTATGGATAAATTTTAATACATAATGATATATATATATATGTATATAAATACATTAAAATAGATGAGGGAAATAATATTCCTTGTGATAGTTATAATAAGTAGAATATATATATATATATGTTAAACCTTAGGTTTTAATCGGTGTGTAATTAAATAGTCACTATTAACTTAAGGGTTTAATTACACAACATAAACGTAACACGGTCTTGGGCTAACCTACTAAGCCCAAGTCTATGAACTCCAAAAGCCCACTTAAACAATTCAAAGAGAGTTTGGGCCACTCTCAGGAATAAATTCTAAATCGTTCCAAACTAACGAAATGGGCCTAACAAAGGACTTAGTTAACAAGTCAAGCCCAAATCTTTGTGAGAGGATAGTGGTAAACCTGGAACTATTAATCAGTAAGAAAAGAAGGTTGTTTAGTTTATAAGACCCTTAACTAATCGACACTTGGAACACATTAATTATAGGTTACTATTGGGGGAACACTCATTCAAGTTAATTACTGTTCTTCACATACCAGGTACGATTTCTCGTACTCCGATACTTTTGTTGATTGACTTATGGGATGTTTTTGACAAACGCTAACTGAGTTTAAGAGGAATTTCTAAAAGGAAATGGTTGTGTGACTAACTCAGCTTGTGTGACTAACTGAGCCTTGAATGTGAAACTCACTTGGGATTTGGTTCCTTCTTTTTTATTGTTCCATTAGACATTGACTGCTTAGGGTTTACGCTTCTGCACTCTGTAGGACTGAGTGTTTTGGTATTGCTCTGGGTAGTTAGTGATCTGGTGAAAATTTGGAAAGGTTAATTTTGGTAAATTCTTCTTTTGACTCTGGATATCGTTTCATCCATGAGCTGGTTCTTGAGGTTTCGACGTGCGCGCGTCTTCAATGGTAACAGCAGGGGGTTGTATATCCCTCGCCCATAGGGGCATTTATACTTGATAGCAGGGGGCTGTATATCCCTTGTCCACCAGGACATTTTTAATCTGACAGCAGGGGGCTGTATATCCCTCGTCCATACGGACATTTATATCTGGCGGTGGGGGCCATCTCTCCCAATTGGTTTTATTCCACTCTTGAGTTATTGGTTCTTGGATCTATCTTTTCATTCCTAGTCCTTTGTGACTAACTGAGACTTTCTACTCCTAACTGGAATTGATTCTAACTTGAGTACTGGATGTTCACTAACTCATGGTGTGGTTTTGGATTGACTAACTTTACCTTGCTGTTATTGATCTTTATCCCTAACCTGTTATCTTGATTTGGTGATTTGTGAATTGCCTTGTTCCTCTGTGTGGTTTAAGTGATTGTTTTCAAGCTATTATTTATTTAAGAGTTGTATTACAAGTTTGTTTTTGGAGGATCGTACCAGTTCCATTCCAGGGAACTGACCCACCCCTCTCGGGGTGGGCTGCTTGGTTTTATCTTGCAGGTACGAGTTACTTTACAGGTGGCCACGAAGAGAACGAGTGTTTGGGATGGGATTAGGTTTTATGGAGAGTTTACGCGTTTTATTTCTGTTTTATTAAGTTTCTCGAGGTTCAGGCTGTGACAATTGTAATCTTTAAGTTATAATTGGTGAGGTTTGGTGCCGGGTGTTTTGAACCCGATGGTCTGTACGCCTTTAGTATTTTATTTCCGCTATAAATATGTTAAATAGGGGCGTTACAGAAATTGGTATCAGAGCGTAGTTACGCTCTGAACCCGAGAAAACAAGCCGAGTGAAATATGTAGATTATAGGTGCACTTAAAACTGGGGAACTGGGGTAGAATTGGGAAGTGAGAATTCTAGAAAGGCGCGTGACCCTTACCCCATACTTACTTTACTATTTATGTTTTACTTCACGTACATACTAACCGTCCTTAGGACGTTATAAATATTGCATATATTACTACATAGATATTCAGACTCAACAATACGCCTTCTGAGTAACCAAACCGTCATACCAGCTAGATGTCTCGAAGAGGGGGAAGAGGAGGAGCTGGTCCCTCAGGAGGCTATGGACCCGACGCTGTCACCCCGGAGGTCATAGCGCAGATTGTGACAGCTGCATTAGCTCAGCAGCAGGCTCAGATCCCACAGCCACCACCGCCACCACCTAATGGCCCCCGGGAGTTCAACTGGCTGAAGGCAGTAAACGACCTTCGTCCCCCAGTCTACGAAGGCCAGCCAGAACCGAATACCTTAGAGAGATACATCGACGAGATGCAAAAGGCCTTCACCTCTCTACACGTTCCAGCAGGTCGCCAGGTGGACATAGCGTCCTACTTTCTCCAAGGACCGGCGCATCGATGGTGGCAGGCCGCCAGAGCTGAGCTGAATGCCCAGGCGGACTTCGGCTTCCCAGCCTTCTTAGTGGCCCTAAGAGCCAAGTTCTATCCATCCTACCTACAGAAGAGGATGATGAGTGAGTTCGAGCAGCTGAAGCAAGGGAGTTCCTCTGTTGCTGAATATTATGATAAATTTGTGGAGCTGCTCGCTGTTATTGGAGAGGGAGCTTACTCTCCGAGGTATCTGGTGGATAAATTCCACACCGGCTTGAACTTTAGGATCATGACTATGATCGGTTCCACCAGAGGGATGACCTTACAGGTATGGAACATGATTTAGAATTTCTTGTACGCAAAGATTTCCCCACTGACACATATTGTCACCACAGGAGCTAGTGGATGACGCAAATGACTGCGAGACCACCATTTCCTACCAGGACTCTGTGCTAGGCAAGAGGAAGGGGGATGGAGAAAGAGGAAATGGAGGGAACTTTTCTCAGAACTATGAGAGGAAGGGAAAGTTCTACAAGGGGAGGAACGAGAAGGCCATGGTCCCCTCATATACTGGTGCTGAGCCACTCCGCTCCCAGCCACCTAAGGGTGAGATATATTAGAACTTATGTTGTAGTTACATTGAGCTATTACTTTACTAACACTGGACTAAAACAGGAAACGGACCGGTAAGAAGATACTTCTGCAAGTGGTGCAAGAAGGACCACCCGGGCAAGGATTGTAAAGGAAATCTGGTGGAATGAAACTACTGTGGTAAGAAAGGGCATAGGGGATTTGAATGCCACAAGAACCCGGATTCTTGGAACTACAAGCCCGCCACCGGGACCACTGCTAGAGCCCCAGCTGCTACTACTGCTGGAGGAGGTCAAGGTGGCACAGGAGGTGCTGGACCATCTACCAGCCGCCCTGCCCAGAGCCATCCACAGAGGTCGGGACTGAACTACCCCCAGAGGCCGGGCAAGGCACCGATCCTTAACCTGGTGGACCGCGTCGAGGCGGTGAGTGAGGACCCGAGTTCACCTGGTGAGGACTACTTCCCTCACGAAGAGGCTTAGACTTTTACTTTCTTCACATTTCATTGGCTATTTTTTCTTTTCCAATGTAAAAGGGATGAACTACAAACCCTTTATTTTGTTTTGCTTTGAACCTTTTCATTACCAGTTGTGAACCGTGACTTATTATTTAATGGCAAATTGTTGTTTCCATTAAGCTTTCGATATTTGCTTTCCTATTTCGCCATTTTCCACACCCAACATCCCCTTTGAAGCCAAGCCACACTCACCAGAGAAGTGTGAGGTAATGAGACCCGGGATGATCCTACTACGAGAGTACCTGACCCCAGCAGTCCAGTATGCATTGATCCTCAAGATCAGGGAGTTAGGTATGAAGGAAGGAAATTTTTACACCCCTACCTTCAAGAATGGTTCAACCATGAAGGTAAAGATAATGTGCCTAGGTAAGAAGTGGGACCACACCACCAAGAGCTATGAAGAGGTGGAGGTGCCGCCAATCCCGGAGGAACTACAGACCATCATTAGAGCTGCAGTTAAGGCAGCACAAGAATTGGAGGATGTGCCCATCTCAGACCTAACCCCCGACGTGTGCATCATCAACTTCTATGGAAAGGAGGGTAAGCTAGGGATGCACCAAGACAAAGATGAATCACCAGAGTCCGTCACTAGAGGAGTTCCAGTGGTGTCCATATCGCTTGGAGACGACGCAGAGTTCCTATTTGGTGATCAAAGGAGGATAGACCTTGCTACCAAGACCCTCCTGAAGCCGGGTAATGTACTGATCTTTGGTGGGGCAGCTAGACTCATCTACCACGGGGTGAAGAGAATCAAGCCCAACACAGCCCCCACACCCATTATTAACCAGATCCATATGAAACCGGGCCGTCTAAACCTAACCTTTAGATAGACCTAGCCTTGTACTTTACAGTTTCAGCAATGTAAATTTTAAGTTGCTCATGAAGCTTTCAATAAGAATGGAAATTCTAAGAATTTTATTGCTTCATTGTAGGGGTTGGAAACTCAGGGATCAGGTTGAATGTGTTGAACCAGGCTCAAGCAAAGAGCAATGGAATGGTCATCACATGCACGTTCCTAGTTAATGGAGTGGAGGCCACAGTCCTGTTTGATTCTGGTGCCTCCTACTCCTTCATATCACAACGTTTCATGCTAAGATCAATGCTCCCACAGAGGATAATCTCACTGCTCTCAGTCTTACTGCCATCCAGAGAGCTAATCAAGTGCAGTAAGCAGTGCAAGAATTTGAGCATACACATCAAGGGAGCAGACACTAGTACAAAAAACGTCTATTTCGGCGCCCCTATTTCGGCGGTTGTAGATAAAACCGCCGACATAGAGGCCCTGTGCAGAGCACCGTCTCCTCCTGAAGTCAGCTACAGGGATCACCGTGTCATACCGAATGCAACCTAAACAGCCGACTGTGAAGGTTGTATCGGCTTTATCCCTGATGAAGGAGGTGTCCAAGGGCGCTACCGCCTACTACTGTTATGCCCAGGATCTGAGGACGGATCCGAAGTTCCAGAGCGATGTTCCCATTGTGTCGGAGTACCCCGACGTCTTTCCAGAGGAGCTACCAGGACTACCACCACTGAGAGAGGTTGAATTCAATATCGACCTCATACCTGGCACGGGACCGATTGCTAAGGCTCCCTACCGGATGGGCCCTACAGAGATGGTTGAGTTGAAGAAGCAGCTGCAGGAGCTACTAGATAAGGGTTTTATCAGACCCAGTGTCTCGCCTTGGGGTGCTCCTGTGCTTTTCGTCAAGAAGAAGGACGGAAGCTTGAGACTCTACATCGACTATAGGGAGCTGAACAATGTCACGATCAAGAACAAGTACCCACTGCCCAGGATCGATGACTTGTTCGACCAGCTGAGGGGAGCTAAGGTGTTCTCCAAGATTGATCTGCGTTCCGGATATCATCAGATAGCTGTAGCGGAGTCAGATATAGAGAAGACAGCCTTCCGGACCAGATACGGCCACTACGAGTTCACAGTGATGCCGTTTGGACTGACCAATGCACCCGCGAGATTCATGGATCTGATGCAGAGAGTCTTCCAAGCCCAGTTGGATAAGTCAGTAGTCGTGTTCATAGACGACATCTTGGTATTCTCCAAGAGTCGGGAGGAACACGAGCAGCATTTGAGGACAGCCTTGGAGACTCTGAGAGAGAAGAAGTTATATGCCAAGTTCAGCAAGTGTGAATTTTGTCTGGACAAGGTGTCATTTCTTGGACACGTGATCTCAGCTGAGGGAGTTTCAGTAGACCCAGCTAAGATTGAGGCAGTAAAGAGCTGGCATAGACCTCGCACTGTGACAGAGGTGAGGAGTTTCCTTGGGTTGGCTGGCTACTATAGACGCTTTGTGAAGGACTTCTCCAGGCTAGCCAAGCCCTTGACCTCCCTGATGAAGAAGGACAGCCCATTTGTATGGACCGAGGCTTGTGAGGTCTCCTTTCAGGCGCTGAAGGACGCCTTGACCACAGCTCCAGTATTAGTGATCCCTGAGGGGAACGAGGGATACGAGGTGTATTGTGATGCTTCAGGCAGAGGGATTGGTGGGGTACTGATGCAGAATGGCAGAGTGGTAGCATATGCTTCTCGACAGCTGAAGAAGCACGAAGAAAATTACCCCACACACGACCTTGAGCTCCTCGCCATAGTCTTCGCCTTGAAGATCTGGCGACATTACTTGTATGGAGCCACAGTACGGATTATGACAGACCACAAGAGTCTGAAGTACATCTGGACCCAGAAGGAGCTGAACCTGAGACAGCGACGATGGGTCGAGCTACTGGCTGATTATGACATCAACCTTCAGTACACGGAAGGTAAAGGGAATGTCGTAGCAGACGCTTTGAGCAGGAGAGTGTACTCACTCCTAGCTTTGACAGAGACGACCACGATAGCTGAGGAGATATACGCAGCCAGGATAGTGATGTATACCTAGGGCGCACAAGCAGTAGTTAGCAGACGGTATGACTGATGGTCTGAAGTATGAGTACGAGTTAGACAGCGAGGGACACCTTCGAGTCAGAGGCAGACTCTGCGTTCCTCAGGATGCGACAGCACTTCAGACCAGGATTCTCTCTGAGGCTCATTCCTCTACATTGTCAGTACACCCTGGAGCCACCAAGATGTACAAGGATTTGAAGCAGTTATTCTGGTGGAGCGGGATGAAGAGGGATGTAGCAGATTTCGTCTCCCGATGCCTCACCTGTCAGAAGGTGAAGTTTGAGCATCGTCGACCAGGAGGCCAGATTCAGTCATTACCAGTACCGTGCTGGAAGTTTGACGACATCAGCATGGACTTTGTGGTCGGTCTTCCTCCAGCTAGAGGCGGGCTGAATTCTATTTGGGTGATAGTCGATAGGTTGACCAAGACAGCCAGGTTTATACCTATCAAGGACACATGGAAGGTGCCCAAGCTGGCTGAGGTGTTCACCCAAGAGCACATCCGGTACCATGGGGTACCGAAGACGATTGTCTCCGATCGTGATACACACGTTTCCTCAGTAGATTTTGGGCCAGGTGCAGGAGGCGTTTGGTACTCAGCTACCTTAGCACAGCCTTTCACCCTCAGACTGATGGGCAGACCGAGAGGACGATTCAGACGCTAAGGATATGCTACGAGCGGTTGCTCTAGACTATCAGGGGAGTTGGGTAGAGCGTCTACACCTGGTGGAGTTCTCCTATAATAACTCCTACCACTCATCTATCGGCATGGCACCATTCCAGGCTCTGTATGGCAGGCCGTGCCGGACTCCCTTATCGTGGAGTGACCCTACCGAGGCAGTCCTGATTGGGCCCGAGTATGTTCAGACACTGCAGGATGACGTCAGAGTTATTCAGCAGCACATGAGGGCAGCGCAGTCTAGGCAAAATCTTATGGGGATCAGCGCACCAGAGAGCTAGAGTTTCAGTTGGGTGACATGGTTTTCTTGCGGGTGTCTCCGATGAGAGGGATATTCAGATTTGGGATGAGGGGGAAGCTAAGCCCTAAGTATGTCGGTCCGTACAGGATTACGGAGCGAGTGGGCCCAGTTGCTTACAGACTAGAGCTACCAGCGGAGTTGGGGAAGGTACACGATGTGTTTCATGTATCTCAGTTGAAGAAGTATATGCCTGACCCTTCTCACGTACTACAGCCAGAGAGACTGGAGATGGAGATTGAGCCTACACTGAGGTATGAGGAGACTCCTATTCGGATCTTGGACACGAAGGTCCGAGAAACGAGAGGCAGATCAGTCAAATTGGTGAAAGTTCTTTGGGAGCATCATGGGGTTGAGGAAGCTACTTGGGAGACTGAGGACTCCATGAGAGTAAAGTACCCACATCTGTTTACATGATATTCTACTATCCTGATGTGATTCACATTGATGGCGGTACGAGGGCGTACCTTAGCTCTTTTAAGGGGGATATACTGGCATACTCCTCCTTCGTTAACTCATCCGGATTATGCCTTGTTGCATTGTTAGTAGAGGGAGAACAGTATTAGTAGTGTGAGAGGTGTATGTATGTACGTAGTTTTACATTATGGCACGGTAGTTTGTCACGTTTGTGTTTTGTTTCAGTTTATATTTTGATTCAGTTTGATTTGATTTCGGTACTCTCGAGTGGAATGTTGAAATGGAAATAAAGGATTGGATTGGTATGGAATTTCATTGGAATTATTATTGTCTCAGCACACCCGAAGCGGTGTGAGTGCCTATTAGTTGATTTTTAAACTTCGAGGCGAAGTTTCTTTTAAGGGGGATATACTGAAATACCCCTAAATTAATTTAAATTAATTTAGGGGATTTCTTTTATTAAATCTTAAATAATACTATTAAATATTAAATTATTATATGGAATTATGAAATTTATTTAGGGGATTTCTCCTATTTAACCCTAAAGAATACAATAAAATATTTAATTATTATATATTATTATATAGTATTATGAATTTAAAATAAGATTTATAAGTCAATAAATCTTGGGAAAATTTATAAACATTTCAACTATATTATAAAGATTTTAGGAAGTGTTGGAACATTGTTTTGAACATAAAAGTCAATATAAAATTTTAGAAACCCTAAAGCCTTTTAAGCCTTGCTAGGGTTGACTTTTTGAGAATGGTCAAACCAGCCCATGAAACCTATACCAATAAATAGGTTATGGAAAACCATGAAGATCGATAAAAAGAACGTCAAAAACGGATCATCCTAGCCAAAGTTATGATCAAATGAAGTTTAGAGCCAAAATTTGAAAAAAAAGCTGACGTGGCACGGTCTGCTGAGTCATCGCGCGCCTCGGGATACGCGCCCAGTACTTAGTCGTTTTTATCTGCTATATTTCCGGTAACAGAAACCAGCCTTTGCCCTATCTTGTGACCTTCATAACTTTCTCATCTTTTGGAATTTTTGAGTGTCGTCTTCTTTGTTGCCTTCTCCTACACTTCCTCTAAACAACCATAACTCACACTAACCCTAACTCGTCCTAAATCAACCGGAAATTCAAGCCAAAGTAGCCACCCTGCAAAAACCGAAACTGCAGTTCCAGTTTTTCCTTCGATTCAGGTAACTTCGTCTTGCCATAACTTCTTCGTTTCTCAGCCAAATTTCATGTTCTTTAGCTCGTTTTGAAGAGCTCTAATCTCTCTAAAACTTTCATGTTGATGAACCAAGCCAATTCCCAACGGTGTGGAAGAAAGAGGTGTCTAAAGTTTTGGATTCGTCACAGCATAAAATCATAGTTTTCTTTCCAGAAAACGCAAGGTAAACTCACAACTTCCAGCTTTGATTTCTTTCTGTGTAGTGCAAGTTAGGGTGAGTTCTTGCTATCATTGTGTAGAGTTATGTTTCCTCTTTAGATTAAGCCCAAGAACTAGTTCTAACTCGGTCTGTACTATAAATTATAGCGTTGCAAAGTAGGCTACTCAATCGGGTTGTAAAGGGGGCGTTTTTTTAGAATCCAAAACCAAATCCGTTCGATTCGAGCAATTCCGGTAAGTTTCCTTCAAATTCCTTCAACCTTGCTAATCTACATTACATTGTCGGTCAAAAACATGTCCCAATTGCATCAATTACGCAATAGATTGAGTGAATTTGATAGATTCGAACTCGGAAACCCGTTTGAACCCCAACTTCGAAACTGAATTCGAAAACCATTGAATCCTGCATTATATCTAGCGAAATTAGTATCATTAGAACCGTAATGTGATTTCGAAACCATAGAAACAAGAATCACTCAATTTGGTTCTGTAGATTGTGAGAAAATCGTGAATTAGTACTCAGGGTTGGTTCTGGATGCGCTGAAGAACCCGACGATTCTCGGCCGTCCGATCGTAGTTAAAAGAAACAGACGGCCGAGATTAAAACGTTTCAGATTAGGTTTTTATAAATTCCAGTAAATAACCCTAACTTGTTGAATTAATTTAAACACCTTCCCGAATGTGTTTTGACTTGAAATTTTAACCATAGATTCCTTATTAAATCTAGTTTATTTTGATGTAAATTATTATGGTTTTGGAGTTTTTAAACATAAGTTATGATTTTTGCAAGTTACGGGTTTTCTGGAATTATTTGGCTAATTGAAAAAGATATTTTTATGAAATAAAAATTTTATAATATGTCTAAAATGTTATAGTTACTGTATATTAAATTTGGGAATTTTGGCAATGGTACAATGGTAAATGGTTTTAAAAATTGTGTTTATGAGTTTTTCATAAGAATAACTTATAATATATGGTTTTAATGTAACCAAAAATTAAAGTATGGTTTGTTAATAAAATTTTTAAGCTGGGAAAAATATGGGAAATTAAATTAACATTTTATAACAATAAGTTTATAAATGTTTTGGTATTAGCTTTTAAGAGAAGTGAAGTTATTTACATATATGTATATATACTTATATGGTAGAATTAAAATAGAAACTTATGTTAAATCAAGGAATTTAATTATTTTACGTTTTATTTATTTTATTATATGGGAGTTAATATTTTAAATTTAAACTAAGGAAAATATATATATTTCTACACATATATAAAAAGGGAATAAAGTAGTAACTTAGAGTAGAGCGGGGAGTTAATAAATTAACACTTATATTAACTAAATGTTATAAGAGCTAGTAACCTAAGATATAGTAAAGAAATACTTAATGAAACATACATAGGGTGCAGATAAGTGTTGAAGTGATAGGATAATTTAAATACAATAAGCTACATAGGGAATGTCTTAATTAAATTCTAATACAGGTATACGTATATATATATTAAATAAATAAAGGAAAACACTTTATTTTATAAACCGTATATCGGTTGTGGTTATGCCTAGAAGTTATTAAACATAATTAAATACAATAAAATTTCCTAAAAATGTTATGGATAAATCTTAATACATAATGATATATATATATATATATATATATATATATAAATACATTAAAATAGATGAGGGAAATAATATTCCTTGTGATAGTTATAATAAGTAGAATATATATATATATGTTAAACCTTAGGTTTTAATCGGTGTGTAATTAAATAGTCACTATTAACTTAAGGGTTTAATTACACAACATAAACGTAATACGGTCTTAGGCTAACCTACTAAGCCCAAGTCTATGAACTCCAAAAGCCCACTTAAACAATTCAAAGAGAGTTTGGGCCACTCTCAAGAATAAATTCTAAATCGTTCCAAACTAACGAAATGGGCCTAACAAAGGATTTAGTTAACAAGTCAAGCCCAAATCTTTGTGAGAGGATAGTGGTAAACCTGGAACTATTAATCAGTAAGAAAAGAAGGTTGTTTAGTTTATAAGACCCTTAACTAATCGACACTTGGAACACATTAATTATAGGTTACTATTGGGGGAACACTCATTCAAGTTAATTACTGTTCTTCACATACCAGGTACGATTTCTCGTACTCCGATACTTTTGTTGATTGACTTATGGGATGTTTTTGACAAACGCTAACTGAGTTTAAGAGGAATTTCTAAAAGGAAATGGTTGTGTGACTAACTCAGCTTGTGTGACTAACTGAGCCTTGAATGTGAAACTCACTTGGGTATTGGTTCCTTCTTTTTGGTTGTTCCATTAGACATTGACTGCTTAGGGTTTACGCTTCTGCACTCTGTAGGACTGAGTGTTTTGGTATTGCTCTGGGTAGTTAGTGATCTGGTGGGAATTTGGAAAGGTCAATTTTGGTAAATTCTTCTTTTGACTCTGGATATCGTTTCATCCATGAGCTGGTTCTTGAGGTTTCGACGTGCGCGCGTCTTCAATGGTAACAGCAGGGGGTTGTATATCCCTCACCCATAGGGGCATTTATATTTGACAGCAGGGGGCTGTATATCCCTCGTCCACCAGGACATTTTTAATCTGACAGCAGGGGGCTGTATATCCCTCGTCCATATGGACATTTATATCTGGCGGTGGGGGCCATCTCTCCCAATTGGTTTTATTCCACTCTTGAGTTATTGGTTCTTGGATCTATCTTTTCATTCCTAGTCCTTTGTGACTAACTGAGACTTTCTACTCCTAACTGGAAATGATTCTAACTAGAGTACTGGATGTTCACTAAATCATGGTGTGGTTTTGGATTGACTAACTTTACCTTGCTGTTATTGATCTTTATCCCTAACCTGTTATCTTGATTTGGTGATTTGTGAATTGCCTTGTTCCTCTGTGTGGTTTAAGTGATTGTTTTCAAGCTATTATTTATTTAAGAGTTGTATTACAAGTTTGGTTTTGGAGGATCGTACCAGTTTCATTCCAGGGAACTGACCCACCCCTCTCGGGGTGGGCTGCTTGGTTTTATCTTGCAGGTACGAGTTACTTTACAGGTGGCCACGAAGAGAACGAGTGTTTGGGATGGGATTAGGTTTTGTGGAGAGTTTACGCATTTTATTTCTGTTTTATTAAGTTTTCTCGAGGTTCAGGCCGTGACAATTGTAATCATTAAGTTGTAATTGGTGAGATTTGGTGCCGGGTGTTTGGAACCCGATGGTCTGTACGCCTTTAGTATTTTATTTCCGCTATAAATATGTTAAATAGGGGCGTTACACACACACCCTAAAAATTACTCTAGCACAATTAAAACTTCGAAGGTTTATTATAAGGTTTAGGGTTTGACGACCATAAACCACAAACCATATAAACCTACCGAGTTAGTAGATACATTGTCAAGTATAGAATGAATAAAAAAATATTACCCTAAAACACACACCATAAAAATAACTATTGAACAACTAAAATGTCAAAGGTGTATTTTAGGGTTTATCGTGTAGATTTAAGGGTCTAACGACTCTAAACCTTAAACCACAAACTCTAAAAATCTATTAGTGGGAACATTGTAAAATATATTCAAATAAAAAAAATTTACCCTAAACCACACATCCTGAAAATCCGTCATACCACAGTTAAAACATTGAAGGTTTATTTGAGTTGTAGTTTAGGAATCAAGGTCATTTTCCTAGTCAGTGGGAACATTATAGTATTGAACGAATTAAAAAATTACCCTAAACCACACACCCTAAAAAACCTCCCTAGAACACTTAAAACGTTACAAGTTTATGATAGGATTTGTAATGTAGAGTACAGGGTTCTAAAAATATTTCAAATCAGTGGTGATATTGTAAAGTATAGAATAAATTAAAAAAATTATCCTAAAAACTTCCCGATGACAGTTAAAACGTTGAAAAGGATGACCAACAACATATAACCACTCCATTAGCTCATCAAGACATGAAAATAATTATTTTGTTTCAAACAAATATCCAGTGTTAATCTGTTCCACACTATCACAAAGAAGTTTATGATCTTCTAAATCTGCTTCAATTTTGTCTTCAATATCTTCAACATACCCTAAAAGTAGAATGATGTATAAATTTTAACTACTAAAAAACAGGATACAGAAACGAAAATATTACCATCTCTAAATAGAGATAAAATTGAAGCGTATTAGAGACGTAATGAAGATTTACATAACTGAGAGAGAGAATAGTCGGTATGGTGACGGATTAGTACATAAATCATTAGACATGATATTTTAACATTTGACGCTATACATAAGGATAAAAGACGAAATATTGTCTCTATATTAACTGAAAATAGAGACAGAAATTCCGTCTTAAACGGACAAAACTAAATTCCCTCTTGAATGAATATGGAATTTTAAATCCGACTCAGATGAAGACGGATAATATCCGTCCCTCTGAGATAGGCGAAAAGAAAGGCTAAAAAATCAAGGTCATTTCAGTAAATTAAAACCCTAACCCTCCATCTTGTTTCACTACTGTTATATGTCAGTACGAACTGCTCTCATCTTTTCCATCTTCACTAAATTATGTCATCATCAAACGCCAGATGAGAAATAGGACTATCATATTTCATCTTTATACCTTTGTAGTTTCCTAACCTTTCTGATATATTGAGGAAACTGGAAAGAGACTCTTAAATCAAAATGATTAGGAAAGAGATAATGGATCTCCTTGACTAATTCCTCAAGTTTGAAAAAAAATGACCAGGGGAACCATTCACTAAGATTGCACACCTTACCGAGGTAATACACTTCATAGTAGAAGATAACCAATTCCAAGGGAAACATATGGCCTTAAAGATTTTGTAGATATAGTCCCACCCCAATCTGTCATAAGCCTTACCCAATTCAGTTTTGAAAGCAAAGAATCCATTTTTTACAGCTTTGCTTCTATCTAAACTGTGATGAAGTTCTCCGACTAGAATGATATTATCCGAAATCCACCGATCTTTGACAAAACCCACTTATATCTCTAAGGGTGCGTTTGTTTTGGGTAATCAGGCTACAATTTGTTTTGTCAGTTTTTCCTATCTTCATGAAAGGAAAAGGATTAACCTAAAACCCTCTATCATGATAATGTGCTTTTATTTGTGTGCGTGTTAGTTTAGTCCTGAGGGTTAGTATTCATAAGTGTTTTTTGTTTAGTTTAGCGTTTTTTTTAGTTTTAAATGTTCTGCTATTGTGGAGTGCTGTGTTTAGTGCAGTAACTCATTTCTTCTATTTTCCTTTTAGTGGCTAGTCCCGACTCTGTAACATTAGATTGGTTTTCCCTTACTTATGAATCAAGATTTATGTGGGTTTTCTTCCTTCCTCTCTTTTGTTCTTGTGCTTGGTGTTCCCTTTCTTGTCTCGCCACCAACCTCCAGTGATTTATAATTTGTTATCAGAGCGGGGAATTCTGATCCTTAGCTAGAGGTGGATTTTAGCGATGACGAGGGAGATAGATAAAGGTGACAGACACGACAAGGACAAAGGGAAAAGCGTTGTTGAAGAGGTTAATCCAAATACTCGGAGAAGCGTCACCATAGATGCGAATGATCCACTACACCTACAAAGCTCCGATCAGCCGGGACTTCTACTCACCGCGGAGAAGTTCAGCAGGAAAGGCTTCGCCGCTTAGAAGAGAAACATGTCGGTGGCCTTATCAGCGAGCAACAAGATCTGCTTCATTGATGGTCACTCAAAAAGCCAACCGACTGTCCAATTAGGGCTTGGTGCAACAACATGGTCATATCTTGGAAAGTGAATTTCTTAGATCGACACATTGGAGAGTCAGTCGTCTTCAACAATATAGTCGCAAATATCTGGAAAGAGCTTATTTTGAGGTTTGAAGAGATTAACCTAGCAACGTTCTATGCTCTCGAGCGAGATATAGTAGAAATTAGATAAGGGGACGACACCGTGAGTGTCTATTACACCAAAATGAAGCAAATTTGGGATGAAGTAGACTCGACGATGGTGGTCCATACGTGCAACTATGGAGGTGTAGACAACATGAAGGAGTTTATTCGATGCCAAAGAATCACGAGGTTCCTCATGTCTGCGAACGAGAGATTTGCGCAAGTCAGGGGGAAGGTCCTTATGATGAAGCCGTTTCCCACCATGAAGTAGATCTACTCCCTCCTAGTGCAAGAGGAACGACAAAAGAAGGTCGCCAGTGAAGTCAAGACGGAGAAATCTTCAATTTCTTTCATGGCGGTGCCAACAAGGAAAACCAGGAACCCTAACAAGCTCAAGAGCGAAAACCCTAGAAGAAACCTTCACTGCACACATTGTGACAAAAATGGGCATACTTTCGAAAGATACTTTGAGCGGATAGGATACCTGCCAAACTGGAGATTTGGGAAATTTAAGGAGGGAGTTGTTGCGACTGCCATTCAAGAAAGTTCAACTCTGTGAAATCAAGACAAGAATGAAAGAACCTACACAACCGATGAGCTAAACCAAATCCTTGCTTTTCTAGGAAGACTCGAGACACAGATGCAGCACAAAGCACCTCCTCCTGCAGCTTCGTAGATTCAACCCTTCTCATAACCCTAAGCTTAAATTATATTAATTACCATGCTTGCACTAATCTGCGAGATTATATGAAAAAGGATGCTTCTGTCTGGATCTTAGATACTGGGGCTAGCCAACATATGTGTTGCGATTTAGATTAATTATGTGATTATAAAATGCTTGAAAATCCTCATACTGTGGGGATGTCGGATGGTCATCCCCAGTTGGTGAAATACTTTGGAACAATTAAATTAAGTACTCTAATAATTTTGAAAGATGTTCTTTATGTGCCCAATTTTCATTTAACCTAAAATCTATGTCTAAACTGGCACAAGACATGAATGGTAGGCTTGTGTTTGATGATCATTGTTTTGTCTTTTAGGACTATGATCATGCGTGTGAAAGGAAAATTGGAAGCTTGAATTATGGGTTGTATTTGTTAGACTTTGAATGTCTAGATAAAGATGTTTGCTTTGCAGAAAGTGGCTATGATACTAGAAACTTAGTTTCAGCCTTTCAGGTTTTGATTGTAGAGATGAACTGAGCATATGGCACTATAGACTTGGACACTTACCCTGTACAAAAGATAAAGAACTTGATGTTATAGATAAACGAAAATGTTTAACAAGCAGTTGGTCTGTGAATCTTATTTTAGAAGCAAGAGCCACCGCTTACCTTTTCCTAAAAGATCAATGAGAAGTTCAGAGTTGTTTCATCTTGTACACATAGACGTATGGGGACCCTACAAACATAAAACCTTTGATGGATTTAACTATTTTATAACATTTATGGAAGATAAGAGTAGAGCAACTTGGGTCCATCTTCTGAGTTGTAAATCAGATGCCTTTAAAGTTTTCTTAGATTTCCTATGCATGGTCACGAAACAATTTGGGAAAGAAATCAAAATAATTAGAACAGACAACGCATCTGAGTTAGGTAGTTCAAACTTTAATGCCAACATTTTGAGATCTAGAGGCATCCGCCACCAACTAACTTGTGTACATACACCCCAGCAAAATGGGGTGCTAGAGAGGAAGCACAGACATATCCTCAAAACTACTAGGTCTCTTAAGTTCCACGCTGCCTTACCTATCAGATTCTGGGGTGAAAGCATTCTAACAGATGTATACTTAATTAATAGAATGCCCCTAGATTCCCTTTCAGGGTTTTCTCCTTATCAAATAGTATACAACAAGAAACCAAATTTTGAAACACTAAAATGCCTTGGTTCTCTTTGTTTTGCCCACATTAATTATGACCAGCATAACAAGTTTGCATCTAGAGCCATCAAATGTGTTTTTCTAGGATATGCAGCAAACAAGAAGGGATTTCAGTTATTGGATTTGGAAAACAATAAGGTTCTCATCAATAGAGATGTAAAATTTTATGAGAATTTGTACCCCTTTAGAAAGGAGAGAAACTCCACAACTGATGAGGATAAAGCTTTCAAACCCTTAAAAAATGAGAAGACCATACCTTTCTTCCTCAACCCACTAGAAAGTCTAGAAAACCCAGAAGAAAGTCCCAAACCAGAAACATCCCCACAACAAACAAACTTTCATAGTGAGTTAACAGAACAACAAGAAATTGTGCTTCTTAGCCCCACTCCTGAACATAGAAGGTCTTCTAGGGTTAGAGAGGCCCTAAAGTACTTGGAAGACTACATCACCCAATGTGTGGCTTTGAACCTTAGAGTTGTTGATAACCTAAAAATAGATCATTTTACTGCCATCTTGATTGACAGAAGAATTAGAAACAATTTACTAGGAAAATGGCATGAATCACCAAACAAAGAAAGCCCTTTTATTAGTGACAGCAGCACTTTTTGCTCTGTAATAACCATCCTCAAAAAAACAAAAATGATTTAGCCTTCTGCATAAAAGGAAATACTTTTGCCCATTCTAT
Organism: Limonium bicolor; assembly: GCA_023374045.1. Classification (NCBI taxonomy): domain Eukaryota; kingdom Viridiplantae; phylum Streptophyta; class Magnoliopsida; order Caryophyllales; family Plumbaginaceae; genus Limonium; species Limonium bicolor. The sequence goes on along the minus strand of CM041777.1, from coordinate 66,895,815 downwards.
ACACACCACGAGAGAAACAGAGCCAGCCAGTTATGAGGAAGCGGTTGTAGATGATAGAGGCCATGGGATAGGAGTTCGAGGCCTTAGAAAGAAACAACACTTGGGAAGTAGTCAGTTTACCCAAGGGTAAGAAACCCATAGGATGCAAATGGATATATAAGTTCAAATACCTTGCTAACGGAACCTGGAAAGATGTAAGGCCCGCCTTGTGGTGAAGGGTGATACCCAAAAGTTTGGTATTGACTACCAAGAAACATTCTCACTTGTGGTGAATTTTACCACCATTAGAGCTCTTATAGCAGTGACAGTCAAAAAGGGGAGGAAAATAAATCAGTTGGACATTAATAACGCTTTTTTACATGGTGACCTTAAAGAAGAAGTATGTATGCAGCCACCTTTGGGATACAAAACCGAAAGAAAGGGTCTAGTATGCAAACTGAAAAAATCTCTTTATGGCTTGAAACAAGCCTCTAGGCAATGGCGTGACAAGCTCAGCCATTTCCTTATAAAACGGGTTTACACAGTCATTAATGACTATTCTCTTTTTGTAAGAATCAAGGAAACAAACTGTCTTCCTTGCTGTAAATGTAGATGACATTCTTCTGACTGGTGATGATAAAAGTCAAATTAACACAAAACTTGACCAGAATTTTAAAACAAAAGATCTAGGGCAAATTTCACATTTTTTTAGGAATGCAATTTTTCATGTATCTGGGGGCATTATACTTGTTCAGAAAAGGTATGCAGAAGATCTTGTAGCAGAGTTCAGTGACAACAACAACAACAAAAAAGTGGCAGTTGCGCCGCTGGAGTTACATAACAAATTGCTACAAAATGAGGGCACACCACTCAAGGACCCCTTGATCTACAGAAAGTTAGTAGGAAAGATAAGTTTCTTAACTAATACTAAACCTGATTTATGTTTTACATTATAGTATTTGAGGTAGTTTTTGCATAAACCAACTGATTTACATCTTAGAGTTGCTTTGCATTGTGTTAGATACATTAAGGGTTTTGCTGGGTTTGGACTGTTCTTTAACAAAAACAGAGACATTTAACCTTGTGGCTTTATGTGACGTAGATTGGACGGGCTGCCCAAACACGAGAAAATCAATAAGTGGTTATTTCATTCAGTTGGGTGGGTCTCTATTGTGTTGCACTCTCTTTTATAGAATCGGAGTATAGGGCCATGCACCAAGTGGTAGCAGAGATCAGTTGGCTAACTAGACTGCAGCACGAGTTGGGAGTGGAGGAAATTCATCCTATAGCCTTGAAATCAGACAGTCAATCCGTTTATATAGCCAGAACCTAGTGTTCCATGAGCGAATTCAGCACATAGAAGTAGATTGCCACTATGTGCCTCTATGTGCGACAGAAGGTACAAGAGGGACTGGTGAATATTCAATACATTCCTTCAGAACGACAGCTAGCAAATATATTAACTAAGACATTACCAGGAGCTACATACCTATGTGTGACCCAACAGCTCGAGATGCAGAGAGTTTGAATTGTAAACCATACATTGATCATGCACAGTTTACAGTTTTAGTCAGGGTGTTATGATATGTAATATGTAATGTGTAATTTTATTTGTGTGTGTGGTTAGTATTCATAAGTGTTTTTTTTGTGCACTTTAGTATTTTGTTTTTGTTTTACATACTCTATTGTCTCGCTAGCGATTTATAATTCCCCTATTAAGATATGAATTACCCCATACACTTTTATTACTGATGACTAATAACTAATAACCATTGCCGGGTGAATATTGACCGATAACCAACCATTAACCATTGACCAACAACAGTTGACTGATTATTTATTTCATTAGCCCAGGAAAATATGACAAAAAAAAATTCATTTCTCTAATTCTTTTTTTCTGATTCCATTCCTGCCTCAAACAAACAGTAGCATGCTTGAAATCTCATCGCTAAAATTTTAGGAGCAACTTCATATATAGAGCAATAGATCTAAAGTTAGCCATATCCACTAATCTTTGGAATAATAGCAATGTAATAATGATTTAAACACTTAAATTCACACTTGTTGAATGGTCCATGTTGGAAAAATGACCGTATGAAACAATTTGGTGACAACGTTCTCCTCGCAGGAAAAAAAAACTTAACGAGAACATCTTCCAATCTAGCTGAACCCACATTCTAATTCAATAGTTTGATCGGTCGCTGACACAGTAACACTAAGGTTTGAGAACAGAACATCCTAATTTCTGACAAATCCAACGAACAAAAAGCACAGAAAACGCGCAAAACAAAAGCCCTAACACTAAACAACCCTTGTTTGCCAATCTATAATTTCTGGTTACCACCAACTTCTCGACCAGAGCTTCTATCTCTGTTTTTGTTCAAAAAAACAAATCCAAAATCATCAATTTGATTCTTCCTAAATATAAATATAAGCATAACCAAATAATATCACACTTTCCTTTTCACTTTCTATAGAGAGATGTATATAGTATATACTCCTTCGAACCTCATAATCATACGAGGACAATGTAGTCATTCTGTACAGGTCAGTTACCAGCTCCACTTTCTTTCTCATCCCGCTGAGTTGTTTGTCCACCAAGAATATTCGAAGCTTCTAGACAGGTCGGACCAGGCTCAGCAGAAAGCCTAGACGAAGATAGCGGCCTGGCAATGGGTCCCGCGGGTGACCGAAAAACCGCTGTCAACACAACGTCCAACTTACAGCAATGAAACGGCGCCATACCACCACCATTCTCACGCTTCGCCGCCGCACAAACGTCGCAGGATGTGGCGCCTGACGTCCCAGACGATGATAAACCCCCCGTCGATGCACCGTCATCGCTCGTCATCTCGCTACTCCCACCCAGATACCGATTGAAACGAGGAAGAACATTCAGATCTGAGTAAACATTAGAGTTTAATTTCAGTGACATCAAATAACGTTCCCTGTCCTGCTCCACCGCACTCCTTATCTTATTGGATTGATTGATGTACTGCGACCTCGTGTGAAGGTTATCCTCTCTGGCTGACGGAAGTGGTAAGATTGGCGGGTAAATATCAGGATACGGCAAGTTAGCGTTGTTGGAGAACCGGCCTTGGTTAAGATAAGTAATCTTTTTGCTTCCGGTTGGGAAGGAACGGTCAACAAACGGAAGGTTTTGACCGCAGGGGTTGGGGTTTAGGCCGTTTGAGAAGCCGTGATTGGGTTTTAGGCCGCTGGAGAAGTCGACGTGGTCTTGGTTTCGGCGGAGTAGGACCAAATTCTCCGCTAAATAGTTCGTGGCGTTAGGGGCTCTGACCGCGGCGTTATCCAATTGAAACGTCTGCGGCGGCTGTCTCTGTTGCTTGCGGCGCAAGCGACGAGACTTTTTCGATATGACTAAAAAATATGCGCGATCTCTCTCGCCAAGTGCCGAGGAGAAGTTAAATCTGTTTGTGACTGGGAAGCGGCGGGAGGAGGCAGCGGACGGCGGGATCGGGAGTTGAGGAGAAGGTCGCTCGAAATAGATGGTTACTTGATGTGGGGAAACGCCGATTTTTTTGCTGATTATCGATTGGAAACTCTTGAAGTTCATCGCGTCGTTGATAGGAACGCGGCCCATATCTATTGTTCTGTCTCCGTCAAAGAAAGCCACGGGGAAGAAAACTTCGACCCCGCTGCCGGTTTCTGGCATCATCGGAGGGTTGCTTAAAAGTTTCTGTATTTGATTCGGTTTCGATGTCTCCCCTTTCTTGAAATTGGGTATTTTCTAGGAATTTGGAGGACACTGGATGGTTACAGAGGATTCAGGAGTCGGTGGAGTGGAGCCTGGTATGGAATTCCTGCCTACGGAAAGGGAGAAAGAAAGAAGGGCGGAGAAGAAAGGTGAGAGTTTGTTTTGGAAGGGCGGTGGTGAAGTGGGTTTAGGAGCACGGAATGAAAAACGCAAATGATGGAAGGCGGTGGGGTACAGTTTAGGCATATACTTGGGAGTCCATATCCCTGACCGCGACTTGGGGACCAAGCTTTAATTTTTTCCGAAATAATGTAATTTTTTCATTCATATTAATTTTCTGTGTAATAATGTAACAATATATCCTTAAGAAAGATAGGCTACAAGTTAATCCGCTTTAAACACACTTGTTTAATCCAATTTTTTGGTTACAAATATCTATACATATATTTCATCATTTCAAAATTGTTCGATTTTAAAACTATATATACGGTGAATTCTGATATTACGGAATTTATACTAAATATATATACTAACTTTATAAAGTATGCAGTAAATTATAAAACTTATACATTTACTCTATACAAAATAGTTACATATGATTATCATTATTTGTTTAAAGTAACAAGAAATTATCCCTTAATTCAGAAAACCAAAAAAGAAACTTGTCTGGTGTGGGAATAGAGCGGATCAAACGGGCGGACAGACCGGGTTTGGAAAGAATTTTAGGTCTATCGGGCCTGTTTCTAATGTCCAGACCCGATTTTTTCATTTTTCAGGCAGGACGAGTCAGGTCTGGTTCTTTCTTGGCTCTGTCGCTACCCGACCCACCGACCCGGTTTTTTTACCTTTTTATAATTAATAAAAATTTAAATAAATAATAAACTTCTAAATAAAAGTTTAAATAAATAGAAAAATTCAACATAAAATATTAAATAATTAATATATTTATATATTATAAAAATTACATTAAATATATATTATATTATGTATATTTTAAATAGTAGTATATATTTAAATTTGGGTCGGGTTTTGTTTCGGACCCAAAATTTTATCGGAGTTTGGCTCGATTTTTAATTCGAGTCTAATCTTTTTGTCCAAGCCCACAGAATTTATTTCAAACCTGATTTTTCAGACTTTTTTCCAGGCCAGACCGGGTTGGTTTGATCAGCTTTATATGGTAACAACGAATAAACAATTGCCTTCGTTCGTTTCTTTATTTCTCAAAAAAAGAGAAAACTCTTCTCGTGCGAGCAAATTTAGACCGGGCAATTTGGGTCGCTCGGTCGGGTTGATATCACCCTAACCTAACCCATTTAAAATATCATCAACCCAACCCAACCCAACCCAAAAATGAATGGGTCAGAAATCATGACCCTAACCCAACCCGTTTAAAACCCTTCAACCCTAACCCAACCCACCCAACCCATTTTTATGTATACAATAATTTAGATGGATTAGGAGTATAAATTAATAAAAAAAAATCCAAAACATTCAATGCTAGTTGGCACACTAATTACGATGAAGCAAAAGGAAGAGAAGTAATCCTGCTTGATCGACCCAACTTTAAACGAATTCCATGTTATGCAAAGAATGTAAAAGTACTGCACCAATTTCCCATGAATAGAATAACACGTACTTTTTCCATAAGTTTGTATTCATCAATCTGAGCCTAAAGCTCTACCACTGTTGGGGAGGAATCCTATCTAGATATGCACATGAACCTAGTGCCCTTAATAAAAAGAGGAACGAAAATGAAAATCTTCCTTATGCATTAGAGAAATATGCTAAAGACAAATCCTCTAAAGTTAAAAATAATTTATAAACTAGAGCTCAAAGCCTCAAACTATGACTGGCAGTTTTAAAATAATTACACCTATTTAAATTGAGTGCTCATGCCTGAGAAAAGTACAATCACAATCACTTAATTGTTACCAACAGTTGAGGAACTTTTATGCAGCACACTATCCATATTGTTGGCTTCAGAATTCACTAAGAGGTCTATAATCAAGATCCTACTTACAAAAAATACATATCACATACTTTTGTTCACCCTTCTAGATAATATAAACATACATATGTTCTCAATATCAACTATGGCAGTGAAAATAAGAAAAACAAACCTTGGGCTGAGATGAAGAGCGACATAGACATGAACAACGACGTAGATAAGAAAAATGGATGTGAGTCTACAAGATGAGAGCATTTTGGGTTTTCAACATTATGTTAAGGTCTAGTTGGGCCCTTTGTTTGATATGCAGATGGTTAGGCTATTTGTTTAGTTAAGTTATGTGATATTATTAAAGGTGGGATAGTTCAACTGGACTTGGGCTTAAGGCTAATGTATAGTTTGATCTGAAAATAATATATACTTAATTGTATATTAATATTTTTATTTTTCATTATTAACAAATATATTTTTGGGTTTCGGGTTGGGTCATGGGTTAAGATCTCTACCCTAACCCAACCCACAAAATTAGCTTATTACCCTAACCCAACCCAAAAAATAGATGGGTCAATAATCAAGACCCTAACCCACAAAAGTATGGGTTGGGTTCGGGGTGGGTTTCGGGTTGGATCAAAATTGCCAGGTCTACGAGCAATGCCATTCCATTTCTATTATTATTACCTTGTAAGGACATTATTACAACTCATTTATATGAATTGTATTACCTTATTCATTTTTATAGTTTTTAAAATTTGTAAATATAAATGTAATTAATTTTTTAGGTATATAGCTGAAAAAAACATTTTTTAAATATTTTTAATTAATATAGATTGATATTACGAATAAAATAAAAGTTTGGATATTCATTTATGATATGAAGTGAAAAGTTTTATTCAAACTTCATTGTTTAATGTTATAGTATGATTATAAATAGTTTTAGGAATGAAACTAAATTTTGATCGTAATTTTTTTTAAAACAAAAATTGGTAGTGGTTGATCCCTAATTTATCCGTCTAAAATGGACATAAAAAATGGATACTTCAGCTTTACATCCGTTTTGGACGTGTCCAAAATGAACAAAAATACAGACGACTTTGAAGTTGTAACCTGTTTGGACTAAAAAACATGGACGCTCTAGGATCACGTTCGTTTTGGATGATTCTGAATCTCAGTTTTGTGCGGACCAAGAAAAAAGGACGCTCTAATGTCTGGTCGTTTTTGGAGCGGACGTTGAATGATCTTTCTTTCATCCATTTTAGATATAGAAGGTCACACCCAAATTTTTCCCGATTTTTAAGTCCAAATTCAGTTCCATTCAATCCAAAAACCGTTCTTATAACTATTCAATCAAGTTGGGATAAAAAAGGGAAAATTCACAAAATACCACGATTTGAGTTTATAATTCACGATATACCCCTTTTTGGAAAGTTGTTCACAAAATGCCACGATTTGAGTTTGAAATTCACAAAATGCCACTGTCCGCTAACAGACGTTAGTTTCACCGTTAAGTCCCACTAGTAAATGACCAAAATACCCCTGGCGTAAAATGGGTATATCGTAAATTATAAACTTGAATCGTGACATTTTGTGTTTTTTTTTTAAAAAATTGAATTGCGCTGAGTCGACTGTGCAACGACTATTTTTTTGAGATTTTTTAAAAAGTTCACAAAATACCTTTTTTTTTTGTTTTATAGTTCACTATATGTCACTATATGGGTTTTTATGTTCACAATTTGCACTATTTGAGTTTCGATGTTCACAAAATGCCAATGTTTTTGAGGCTAGTTTGAGCCCAACAACTCTTTTTTTGCCTTATCACAAAGGACCTTTCTACCATGTAAACAAAGCACAAACACCATACTAAAGCCATGACCTTGTTTACAACTACAATCAATGAAAAATTTCATACAATTCATTGCAAATGTGGAGCCCCATCAAACATTACCCTCTTCCGCAAAGAAACTTCGGTTGAAAGGGCATACTATAACTGCAGGTTTTAGTATGGTGTTTGTGTTTTGTTTACATGGTAAGAAGGTCCTTATAAAGACACAAATAACATATCATGTTCAATTTGTTATCCTACTTTAACTTCTTTTTTGATGAGGTAATTCGGTTTGGTTATGCTGGTTAGTTTCTAGTGCATTGTCGTGCCACGGTTGTTTCCTTAATAAAGCAGCCTAAAAAAAAGGTCCGTGACAAGCTAGCGTTCATACGCTCACACACAGACGCACAAACAGTGACAAGACCTGAAAAATAAAAAAGAGAAACCATATTTGAGAGACAAGATGTTACGTTGATCATCTAGATCAGTTCAGTTTTCGCTATGATTGATCGTATCAATTGCATGTATGTATTACGGATCCAGATAAACTGAGGATGGATGGATGCATAATTTTATATTCAGTGCTTGCAAACTAGAGTAATTAATTTGCTTTACGCTCTGTTGGAGCTATTTTGTAGCTGTTTTGGCTGGCTACTAAACAGTGGCAATATATTATTGGAGCATAAGGTGAGATTCATATGGTCCTTTGTGATAAGGCAAAAAAAAGGCTATTGGGCTCAAACTAGCTGTTACAACAAAAACAGGGGCATTGTGAACATCGAAACTCAAATAGTGATATATTGTGAACATAAAAACCCATATAGTGACGTATTGTGAACTATAAAACAAAAAAGGTATTTTGTGAACTTTTAAAAAAATTCAAAAAAATAGCCATTGCACAGTCGACTCAGCGTAATTCAAATTTTTTTAAAAAAAATTCACAAAATGCCACGATTTGAGTTTATAATTCACGATATACCCCTTTTTGCCGTTAGGGGTGTTTTGGTCATTTATTAGAGGAACTTAACGGCGAAACTAACGTTTGTTAGCGGACAGTGGCATTTTGTGAATTTCAAACTCAAATCGTGACAATTTGTGAACAACTTTTCAAAAAGGGATATATCGTGAATTATAAACTCAAATCGTGGCATTTTGTGAATTTTCCCAAAAAAAATGTTACTTTAAACACAGAAAACAAAAACCAATTGAAAAAAATTTGAAACTAAGATGATTGTAGAATGCAAATCGCTGTAAAACTCTGGGACAAGGTATCCTAGCCCATTAAGGTGTTTCATCCCTATTTGACTAGTCACAAAGTGACAATATATCAAAGGGAATACCAAAAATTTAAAAAAATATGAATGTGAACTTTAAAATATTGTCTGCATATTCTAAGTTGACTGTATATTTTTTATTTACTGCATAAATTAAAATGCGACTTCAACACCCAGTCGAATTAATTATTTCCTCATTCCACATCTATTAATATTATCATTTAAGGACATTATTACATCTCTTTTATATCAGATGTATTCCCTTATTAATATATATTTTGATTTATGAATAAATAAAACTTATGAATTTTTTAGAATTTATTGTGTAGACATCTATTAATTATATAGTAAGCTCTCACATATTGAAGGTTCTCTCAATAATTGGTTGATAATCTATTTTGTGAACGGGCTCTGGTTTCAAGTGTCAACTTGGCGAGGACAGACCGTAAACAACCGCAAATATACTAGATCTCGATCTGACGGACAACTTGACTGCATGAAGTGAGCTTGGCTCATGACATGAGTAATGAATTGAACAAAGCCCATTTGCTTTAAAGGAGATTCAAAACATCTAACCGTGGCTAAGCCCATATCGAACTCTCGACCCGTCCTTTATCTATGACTTGGGAGAGTAACTCGGTAGCTTGTTGAGTTTCTGTTTTCGTTGCCTTGCCGCCAATTATTCCCTAAAGATTTAAAAACATGAAGTAGAGCTCATCCGGAGCCACGTACTGCGTGTGTCCGAGTTCTCTTATTCATAAATGTGGAGCGTGTCAACCATGCAACTTAGCCATATGCATCCCATGCAATCCAACCTGAGAATTCTCACATGGCTACACGCGCAGCATTCCACCTCAAAACATTGATCAATACCTGATGAGAGCCGAGATGAATTATAATGATATGAAGAAGATGAGGATGGGAATTGGGGATATTGAAATACGTACCCAAGTGTTATATATATATATATATGTGTACATTAATCTACGCGACCATTGATTCAACTTTATTATATGCCGTGACAACTGACAAAGACGAGACAACACTAGCCAGAGAGAGAAACTAAGAATTGTTCAACATCATCATCATCATTAGGGTTCTTCGTTGGAAGTCTCAAGTATAGACCATAAGAAGTAAAAAGATGGCTCAGGCGGGGTTGTCAAGCGCACAAGAGAGAGTAGCGGCGGAGGCGTATCCCCTGTTGAGTGGACACAAGATACCGGCGGTTGGGCTGGGGACTTGGAGATCTGGCAATCAAGCTGGAGATTCAGTCTTCACTGCTATTGTTGATGTAATCTTCCCATGTATGGTTAGAATACGCAGGAAAAATTCGTAAATGGGTTTACGACATTGAATTTTGATATTATTGTGTAGGCTGGATACAGGCACATTGATACCGCTTTCGAGTATGGCGTTCAAGAAGAGGTAACTGACTCTTACGTACGATATTGTTTTTTAATTTGGTTCTTCTTACATTAAAGGCCTTTGCCGCTGAGATCATTATTATTATTAACTGTAAATCCACAAGCAATTAAAAAGGCAACAAAAACAGCATCGCCCTCTAGCTAGCTTGCTTGCTAGTTTGATTTGATGATCAGTGCATGAGTTGACTGATCAGGTGGGTCATGCGCTTAGAGCGGCCATGGACACAGGAATCAAGCGAGAAGAGCTCTTCATCACATCCAAGCTGTGGTGCAGTGATTTAACCCCAGAAAGGGTGAGACCTGCTCTAAATAACACGCTTCAGGAACTCCAGCTTGACTACCTTGACCTGTACCTCATTCACTGGCCATTTCGCCTTAAAGAAAACGCCAGCAGGCCACCAAAGCAGGTGAGGTGCTTGAGTTCGACATGGAAAGGGTGTGGAGAGAGTTGGAGAAGCTGGTGAGTGAAGGTGTGGTGAGAGATATTGGAGTCTGTAACTTCACGCTTAAGAAGCTGAACAAACTCATGGATTTTGCACAGATCATGCCGTCTGTGTGCCAGGTCAATTAGTCATCTTAATTCCCCAATTACCGCCACTCACACTACACTATGAAATTAATTAATAATGACCACCTCTAGCTACCTTATATTTTGCATATTGTTCAATCAATTGCAATTGCTTCCTTAGGTGGAGATGCATCCAGGATGGAGGAACGATAAGATACTCGAGGCCTGCAAGAAAGTCGGAATACACGTTACAGTAAGACAGATTGATGGTCACCACAGTTTCTTACTAACTATAATGAAAGAATTTTGTCCAGAACACGCATCTTAAGTTAACCTCTGTAAAATGTAATATTATTCGCAGGCGTATTCACCGCTGGGCTCACAAACTGGGGATAGGGATCTGATCCACGATGACCCAGTAATCGACAGAGTAGCAAAGAAGCTAAACAAATCTCCAGGACAAGTTCTCATAAGGTGGGGTTTGCAGAGAGGGACAAGTGTCATACCCAAATCCAGTAACGCGGAGAGGATCAAAGAGAATACACAAGTGTTTAGCTGGGAGATACCCAAAGAAGATTTCGAAGCCATCAGTAGCATCAAAGATCAGGTATATAGATATATCTTCTGATCACTTTCATTTGACTGTAATAATCTCGTTTCCTGCCTGCCTGCCTGATATTAATGAAATGGTTCAAACAAATTGACATTTGCTGCAGCGGCGTATGTTGAATGGAGAAGACTTGTTTGTAAACAAGACTGACGGCCCGTTCAAGAGTATAGCTGATATATGGGATCATGAGGATTGATTGATATAATTGTTCGCGCGTTTCGTCGCCGTAATATAATTCCGTCCCAGACGGAAACAAAACAGACCGTCCGATGAAGAGAAAGGGTGCAGACCATCAGTCCGTGCGATCTTTGTTAATAGCAATAAATCAGAGACGAGACAATATAGAAAATCATCGATGTCATCTCGATGATACCTGTCACTTTCTTAAAATAATACAAGTATCAAACAAAGTATTTTACAAAAATTATAAAATGTAGAAAATATAAGTCGCTTGTATATCTTATTTTTAATTTATTATTTTGTACTAATACCTTTATTTATGTTTTTGGAATATTTTATTTAATCTGAATAACATAAATATTATACTATATTTCATAAATTACGTAAAATCTTTTTATAAAATCATAGATTACCGTACTTTCTTAATTTTATATTTTCTTAATTCTATAATATACATATGCAAAAAAAATTGAGTTTAATAATGTTTTCTTGATAAATGTGAAGGTTATAAAATTTGTAAACTATAAATTGAGGTGTTGAAGTCGATTTTATATATTTGTTTAACTTTGATTTTTATGTATCCAGATAACTTATAAACGTATGATTGATGATTAGAAACATGTACATATCTTTCAATATTCGTGTCCAATATAAAAATTAACTGTTAATAAATACGTAAAATCGACTCCAACAATTTGGTTTATGTATACTGTTGTGAATGTTATGTATAACCATGATGTAGGAACGTTTATATATAATAATGGAATCGTACGTAGAAATGTGGAAACATTTATATAAACACGTGGAAACGTTTATATAAAAACGTGAAAACGTTTATAAAAACTCATGGATACGTTTATGCATAATGGTGGAAACGTTATACTTGATTGTGATGTGGAAATGTGTCATAGAAACGTGGAAATGTGTCATAGAAACGTTATATTTAATTGTGGCATGGAATACATAATTGTGTAAACGTATATATGTAAGCATGGCGTGTAAACAACGTATTGTGACATGGAAACATTCATATATAATTATTGAAATGTTTATATGTAATCATGCCATGGAAACGTTATATATAATCATGGAATCGTAGAAATGGGAAACGTTTAAATAAAAATGTGGAAATATATATATAACAACGTGAAAATGTTTAAATAAAAAGGTAGAAACGTTTAAATAAAAAGGCGGAAACGTTATCTGAACTCGTGGACTCCTTTATGTATAACGGTGGAAACATTATATATAATTGTGTCATGGAAACATCATATATCATAAACATATTATGTATAATCATGCAGTGGAAACGTTTATACGTAATCGTGGCGTGGAAACGTTATCGATAATCATGGAATTGTAGAAACGTGGAAACGTTTAAATAAACACGTGGAAACGTTTATCTAAATATGTGGACATCTTTATGTAAAACGTTGGAAACATTATTTATAATTGTGCTGTGGAAATTTGTCAACTCAGTTACGATAATATAAAGTATAGAATAACTTCAAAATAGACTACCCTACATCACACACCCTAAAAACCACCCCTATGAAACCTACAAAAGTTGAAGGGATTTTCAGGGTTTATGGTGTAGGGTTTAGGGCTCTACACTACAAAGTCATAAATTACATAAAATCTTTTTATAAAGTCATAGATGACCGTACTTTCTTAATTCTATAATATACATATGCAAAAAAAAATGAGTTTAATAATGCTTTCTTGATAAATGTGAAGGCTATAAAGATTTGTAAACTATAAATTGAGGTGTTGAAGTCGATTTTATATATTCGTTTAACTTTGATTTTTACGTATCCACGATAACTTATAAACGTATCATTGATGATTAGAAACATGTACATATCTTTCAATATTCATGTCCATCATGATTTTAAAAAGATGACACTAACTGTTATATATCTTTATTTTTCTCGTTCTTATCAAATCATTGTGTATACAAATATTTTCCTACCATTTACTATTAGTTTACAAAACTTGAGTGATTGATAAACCTGATAGCTTTAAGCGTCTGGAAACGATAAACACAGTTGTTGGAGTTGATTTTACGTATTCATTAACCTTGATTTTTACATAACCACAATAATTTATAAACGTTTCAACTGATGATTAGAAATATCTACACATCCTTTTATATTTGTTTCCATCAATATTTTTTAAAAAATGACACTAATTGTTATATATATTTTTCTTCCGACGTTTCGAAATCATTGTGTATAAGCATATTGTCTTACTATTTATCATTTTGTAGAGCTTGATTGATTGATAATCGGAATGCTATAAACTTCTCAAAATGATAATTCAGTTGTTGAAGACAATTTTACGTATTTAATAACTTTGGTATTTGCGTATACATGATAATTGGAAAACGTTTCCACTGATGATTAGAAACGTGTACACGACCTTCTATAATTGTGTCCATCATTATTTTTTAAAAAATATGACACTAACTGTTATATATATATTTTTCGTTCGGTCGAATCAATGTGTATAAGAATATTTTCTTATCATTTATCACTTTATAAAGCTTGAATGTTTGGTAAACTAAAGTCTATAAACATTTGGAAACGATAAACTGAGTGGTTGAAGTCGAATTTACGTATTCATTATCTTTGGTTTTTACTTTTTTTTTAACGATAACTTATAAATGTTTCCACTGATGATTAGAAACATGTACACAACCTTCTATAATCGTTTCCATGACTATTTTTCAAAAATAACACTAGTTGTTATATATATTATTCCTTTGACCGTTCTTGTTGAATCATTGTGTAGAAGAATCTTTCTTACCTACTATCACTTTATAGAGTTTGATTGGTTGATAACATGAAGTCTATAAACATCTGGAAACGATAATCTGAGTTGTTGGAATCGATTTTACGTATTCATTCACCTTGATATTTACTTATCAATGATAATTTATAAATATTTCTACTGATAATTAGAAACGTGTATTCATCATTCTATAACGGTTGCCATCACTATTTTAAAAAATATGACATTAACTGTTATATATCTATCATTATCGAATCATAATGTATATGAATCATGATGTATACTCAATTTTTTAATATATATCAAAAAAAACAATATACATCACTTTTTAAATTTTAAAAAAATATAAATACTCCTACTAGTTTAGTGGTTTTAAATTAGTATTTTTTTAAAAAAATATTTAGTTGATTAAGATATGTATTTGAATTAATATGTGCTCCATTATTTATATGTATATATAATCAACCAATATTATTAGATTTAAAAGCTAATATTATACAACATATACAATCATATAAAGCTTAATATAATTGATGCAATAACGAATATAATTAGTTATGTTAGTAAGAAATTGAAAAACAAAAATATATATACAAACACTCAAACACCACCCTTCCACTTCTGACTTCACGTGCTGATGAATGGATATCCATTGTGTATCAAAAATAAACATGAGCGCGTCACACACACAATAGAATGAACGGGTCTTTGTAAAAAAAGATTAAAATAATTGAACTGAGATTAAAGTAATTGAACGTCTCAGATTAATTCCGTCGGTGACGGAAAATCTGTATCCGTCACGAAATCTTCGCGCGCGTTTCGTGGTAGCTAGCTAGCTAACTGTTTTTTTCTCATTACGTACGGTTTTTCCTCGTAAGTCGTATATATAGGCCTCAAAGCCCACCAGTATACTTGTGCTTAACTAGCATATTGTAACCAATAATGTTATGTTACAGAGAACATATATATATAGGTTTTGCATCTCATATATATATATGTACTGTGTGTAATGATTAACCTAGTTGTGAGTTATAAAAAAAACCACCGTCCATACAATAAATACAATACAATATTTTCCTTGAAATATCCTAGCTTTCGAACTGCTCCATACGACTTCTGTCATGACTGGATTTCTAAAATAAATTTCTTTGTCGAATATTAAAATCAAGTATCAATCGAAATAATTTTTATTCGTTTTTATTATGTTTTTTCTAACAATATTATTCTTGTAGTCTAAAATTTATTTAAGTCTTTATACTATCTTTGGTAATGAAATATTTGTCACTACTAAAATATGATAATGATTTTAAGCAGTTATAAAAACTTTGTAACAAAAAAAAATGAGTTTTTATGGTCAAATCAACTTAACTGAACTAACTTTTGTGTCATGAGTTTTTGAGCGTGAGTCATCATGCTGGGGCGCTGATGCTGGATGCGCTAGTGTGCGCAAGATGGCACGAGGTGCCAAGTTACAACGGGGAACCAAGTGGGTTCACGTTGATCTTCCTGGTCAGGAGTAAGGCGGTTATGGATGTCGTTGTTTCAGCATTAGCAGGATAGGCTGATGCTGGTCGCGCAAGGGTGCGTGAACCAACACAGGGTGTTGGGTTATCAGCGTGCAACGAGAGGAGTTGACGCTGGTCACGCATGTGTGCGTGAAATGACATGGGTTGCCATATTTTCATACGCGACCGAGTGGGTTGGCGTTGGTCACGCTTAGCAGCGTGAGAGGGCACTGTGCCAGTAATTAAGCGTCGGAGCCAGGTGGGCTGATGCGCGAGCACACGCGGGTTGGTGTGCAAAGGCACCGGTTGTCCAATTTCTTGCACAAGACCAGGTTAGGTCAGTGCAGTCCACACAAGTTGGTGCAAGACACGGCAGTTGATGCCAACTGAATTAAACAGGGAACCAAGTAAAGATGACTCTACTCCCATTAGGATTTTGCCGAGGTCGGCAAATACTTTAACGGGGGAGGGTTTGTCACGGACATCTTTGGGCAAACAGCTTGACAACTATGGCATGCCTTGCTGTTGTTCTTGTCTGGTTGTATGTGATGGAAATCTAAATTGGTATGCTTTGTGCGAGTGCCATGAATATGGCCCAGCCTTTGGGGTTGGCCTGAGGGTCGGGCCTAGGGGCGTGATGCCAAGGACACACGACCCTTGTTGTGCGCCGCAGTTGATGCCGCGCGGGCCTTGTTGTGTGCATTGTGGGTGCAACAGTGTGGTGTCGCAGGTGCCCAGACCTTGTCTAGGGCGCCCTGTCCCTAATGCTGTAGGGTGATGGTGTCTGGACACTGCCGCAGGCACCCAGTGCCCATCTGGACACTGCCGCAAACTCTCAGTGCCCATCTGGACACTGTCCGCAAGTACCCTGCTGCAGCTGATGTGAAGTTGGCTCCAAAACGTGTGGGATCTTGACAACTTTGTTGAGCACTTAAGAAGCCCAAATGTTACCCTTGATTAATAAGGGGTGTTGGCAAAGTTTCATGGCAATTGGAGCTTGCATCTGATTTTAGTGAATTTTTAAAGTGTCCCATGACAATGCCGGGTTTTGGCTGCAAAGGGGCATGTCTACGTCCAGTATGGCCTGAAAGGTACATTAACCTCTTTAGGGGGGCTGGTGTTACAGTCCTGAACTCCAGGGGTGATTAGCGCTTGAGCCCTAACTCCCAACGACCATATGAACACACGGGTTTATCGGTCACCAAGTGTTACTCTATGCACGGTGCTTGGAAGCTGGGCTTGCCAAGAAGAGCATGAGGGTGTCTTGGGGCTATGTGCACTGAGTACGGGCCATGTCACTGAGAGCTGGCCGTGACACGCGTGAGGCAAGTGATGGGTTCGAGTCCCTGGCACGTGTTCGAAGCGCAGAGGTAACCTGTCCGGGTTAGGCAAGTCTGGGATTTTGGCCGTGAGCTAGGCTCACCTTAAACACAAGGGGTGGAACTGGTCTTCTGACTGGGGCCTGACAGGTGACGGTTGATCGAGGCGGGTCATGCAAGTCACAGGGCAAAACCAATAGTGACACTGGGTGTTACGAGCTACGGACTAGAAGAGGAATCGCACGAGTCCCTAAGGAGCTAACTGCAACCGAGGTGTCATTGTGGCTTGGAGCCGTGGCACGGGGCGTAGCTAAGGCGTGTTGCTGTCAGTGGGTGATACCATGACTAGTATGACATGGGCCTTGAGCTTGTCCAGAGGGTTTGCAAGTGCCAGGAGTTAGTTGTCACGACGAGGTGCGGTATTGCATGACACGGGTGCTGGCTGCGCCAGGCGTGGGCACTGACTGTGACTGTGTGCGCGAGGCGGTGCTAGACACGGGCACTAGGTGCTGGCTGTGACTGCATGCGCAAGGGGCGACGTTTGACATGAGCACTGGGTGCTGGCTGTGACAACGAGCGCGAGCGTCGGGTGACAAGGCTCAGGCAGTGGCTGGGGCGCACGCATGGGTGATGGGCACTGGTTGCGTGGGCGCAAGGCATAGGGGTGCCCGGGGCACGCCCGAGTCTCTTGTTGGAGAGCTTGCCTTTGACTGCGTTGTGTCTTTTGGGTTTCCTTGACTTCTTCCTAATTGCTTGGCGGTAATTAGAGGTCCATTGGAGCTGCTGATTGGTTGTTGCAAGTATGGTTGACGCCTTGAGTAAAACTGGGTTTTACCGGGGTTATTACCGTATGTGTTTCTGCGGTAATCTTTGGTTTGTCTTTGGACTAGCCTCCTTGATGGCTGGAGCAGTTTTGGTTATTTAATGGGAAGATATTTATGTGCATTCAGCTATCTCATTTGATTACAAGAGTTGAAGAGTTGGACTGGTAACTCCTCTCTTAATTAAGGGCGCATGAGTTATGGAATACTAACGGTGTTGCTGTCTCCTTAATTGTCTTGTAACTTATGTGATTAGTGCTGTTGTATTAATTGGAGCAATTGGAAAGGTAGCGCAGCAGCAAGGAGAAACATTCCTAAATTAAACGCATTGAAGAGGTTGGTTTATTCAACTGATGGGAGTTAAAGAGTAACTCCATCTCCTTCAATTAGTGGGCGGTTTAATGGAATTCAAAGGAGAGGTTATGGGGCGGTTTTGGGCTGTCCATATTCCTCCTTCTCTTGCTGGTTAACTTAAGGAATTAATGATGGGTGTTACACATCATTAAGGGGGCGGTTTTTAGTCCTTATTCCTTATGTAACTGCTGCACTTATTAAGGGAAGTTACAAGCTTGGGTGAAGGCATCTCCCTATATAAAGGAGTGCTAGGCGCATTGGTATGTATCTCATCAAGATCATCTCTCATTCACCAAGATCTAGTCTCTCACCAAGCGTTGTAATTCCCTTGTTCCTAGAGTTGCTCCACAATACTAAGCTCTGCACATCTGAGGGAAAGATAGAACCCGGGGTTCTTGATCTCCAGTTCCCTGAGTGAGAAATAACCATAGTCCACAAAAGACGTTGTTCTACGCTAGCAAGACCTTGGAGTGAATAGAGTGTTCCTATTCCCCTCCTTGCTCCTTGGGGTCTTGGCGCAGCGTGGGAACACCAAAGGAACTAACCTGAACCGGATTAGCACAAGTTGTCCAGCTCCAACACCTACCCTCGGAGTTGGGTGGTTAAGGGAGTACTTGGCTAAGGGTTCGTCAAGCTGAGGGTGGTACTGTGTTTATGATCCTCTCTGTTCCTCTGTTCCTCTGTCTCTTCTGGGGGTTAGTGTTGGTGGCGTGCGGTGTGGTGCGGGCGCGATCAAGGGTAGGAGGCGGCTGATCGACTTGGGCGTAAGTTGAGCCGGTCACAGGGTCGATTTTGACGTGTGACAAGTGTGGTATCTGAGCTCCATTCGCATTTCGAGCACATCAAACGCACCAACTACGAGACGTAAAGAGGTACTTGAACGAATTCGACACTCCTTCTTCACCACCAGACTAAGATCCTTCCAAAGGCGAAACCTTTCTTTCTCTTCGACAACACCAATCTTCATCATGAGACCAGCGAGTTCATGCGGGGGTCATCTAAGGACTCTTCGTTGGAAGAAACGGGTGGAAGAGGAAAAGGGGAGACACATGCAGGTTGGGGTTCTTGAGTCTTCTACTTCGACTTCCTTCTTTGACGGCATTCAAGGAGGTGAAGCAGTTGGTGGCCACATTCGTAAGAGTCGGGCTCTTCTCGAAGGGGTGGACAAGGAGGAAGGCGTGGTCGTGACGAAGCCCACACTCTCAGCGGGAGTAGCCAAGGGTGGAACATGCCAAGGAGGTGTGCAGGTTCAGCCACGATCTGCAAGCCCAACGCACGGGGTGCGCATAGTTCAAGCAGCAAAAGTGTCAGGCGGGCGTCAAGAGCTCGAGCGGGTGCGCAGAGCACGCTACAGAGATGTGCCAAGGGGCGACATCAAGAGGTGGCGCGCTGAGTACCGCAGCACGAAGGCTAGCGCCGGGCGCAGCATCAGTGACGTGATAGAGCGACGCGCTGCCAGGACAACAGAGAAGTCAGGCGTGACTCCTTCTGGTGCTGGCTTGACGAGCGGTGATCAAGGGTTGCCAAGCGATTCCAGGGCTCTTCCAGGAGGTCGGCTTTGAGGTGTGTCCCGAGTTGGAGGTTCGACCCACAGAGGAGGGGCGTGATGGTGATGCCTAGGAGTCCTTGCGCTAAGAGGAAGCGGACCCTACACTAGTGCAGAAAATGTTTTTAACCACGGTTATTTTGCCTATATACCACGGTTAGGAACCGTGGTTTACGCTCGCGTCGTATATGTACAAATAGCTATAAATGACGGTTCATAACCGTCATTTAAAGTGCGCAAAAAAACCACGGTTGGTCGAAAGCATCGTTTAAGACCCCTTCTCCCGCGAATATTCATTGACTTTATACCACGGTTGGGAGTCTGAACCGTGGTATAAAGTGTGTTATAAATGACGGTTTTACTTAAAACCGTGGTATAAAATGTATAAAATCAACAATAAACCACGGTTTTAAATAAAACCGTGATTTATAGTCTGTGAATTTTTTTCCAGTTCGCCGGTGATTTAGCGGCGCCGCCTTCAATTATTTCTCAACAGAGAGCGTAGACAGAAGAGAATTAAGAGACCAGAACATGAATGTTCCTTGTTTGTGTATTAGGGTTGCTAAATAATGTGAAGTCGCATTATTCCTTGTTCATCGGTAGGTTGCAAAATTACCATGAAAGAGAAGAGAGGGCGGAGCTGTTCGCCGGTTAGGGTTGCAAAAAATTACAGTGAAGAAGAGGTGCAGAGCATATGTTCCTTGTTCGCTAGTGTGGGTTGTAAAAATTACTGTGAAAACAAGAGGCGCAGAGCATGTCCTTATTCGTCGGTTAGGTTTGCAAAAATTAGAGGCACAGAGCATGTCCTTGTTCGCCGGTTAGGTTTGCAAAAATTACAGTGAAGAGGCGCAGCATGTGTTCCTTGTTTTCCAGTATGGCGAAGAGCATGTTCGCCGGTGGGTTGCAAAAATTACCGCGAGTTGAAGAAGAAGAAGAGTTGTAGAGCATATATATGTTCCTTGTTCAACAGTGTTGGTTGTAAAACAATGAGGATAAATATATATAATAAGAGAAAGAGAAAGAGCCGCGTTAATTTTTGCCAAAAATTTGAATTCCCGCTTAGACTATATACCACGGTTCTACCAAGAAACCGTCATTTAAAGTTGTTTGACCATGACTAAAAATGACGGTTTTGACAAAACCGTGGTTTAAAATGCAACGCGTCAAGCTATATACCACGGTTCCACCCAGAACCGTGGTATAAAATCTCCCGCCGAGAATTTTTGTGACGGTTATTCTAATAACCGTGGTTTAAAACTTTTAAATGACGGTTATGTGATTAACCATGGTTTAAAGTGCGTCATTTAAAATCTTTTTTCTACTAGTGCTAGAGGGAGACCAGAAGCCTAAGGGTGAACTGATTATGGTTTCTCAGAGCGGAGCAACAGTTAAGCGGAACACGAGGCCAAGAAGAATGGTTGGACCATCTTCAAAGTTCGGCAAGATGCTTGCATTGGCTCGTGAGGCAACGCAGATATTTAAGGAAATCAAGGAGGCCATGCTCAGAGGTGAGGTGGACCTTGACCTTGGTGAGGCATCATCGGGCGAAGACCCAGTTCCTGAGGCGAATGGTGATTCAAGCAGAGATCTAGCGGAGTGTAGCGGAGGCTTGGCTGGAAGGGATGCAAAGCACGTGGCAGGAAAGGTAACCAATAACCGTTTCCTGAGCACGCATATTGATTTCGCTCCGTATGCTCCCAATAGCAAGCTGCTCTTTGTCAAAGTGGTAGTGGAAGAGAGGGCAAGGTTTCTAGCCTTAGTAGACACCGAGGCGGAGATGAACATCATAGCTCATCATCTAGCCGTGACCCTTGGTCTTCCCATCACTGAAGCAAGAGGACGTGGGATAACAGTTGGCAACGGCCAAAGCATAGATGTTCTTGGCGTTGTGCGTGTCAACACTTGGGTAGGGGAGTGGAGCTCAATCCAGGAATTCGAGCTGGTGAGCAAGACAAACATGCCCATGATCCTAGGAGCGTCGTTCATCTACAGCTCCAAGGCTAGTGTGAATCTGAACCTCAACAGAATGACGATGATTGCAGACAACAAGCCGGTGTGGGTGCGAGGAGATGATCCTACCTCGTACTATCCCTACAACCCTGCTCAGGAAGGAGGCGCTTCGGACCAAGTGACGGAGAGTTCGCCATTGGTTCAGGTAAAAATTGAGCCACCTTCTCCTCCGAAGTATACATATGACGAAGACTACAATCGCATCTTCGACTATGGTTACCCGACTCTCTAAGTATGGTTGGCTTAGGAGGTTGTCCTTATCCAGGGGATTACTCTTAGCTAGATTGTTGGACAATCATTGTAATTCGTTTCCCCTCAGTGGATGAATAATATTTCCTTTCTGTTATACTTCGCATGTATTTACAACTTCCACTCGATGCGTGAGTGAGGGCAGGGGGTGCCTAGTTGTAATGGGGTGACATGGGAGTAAAAGGGAATATTGGCTTCACGGGTTGGACTCTTGGAGGGGGAATGGTTGTGACCCGAGCTCAGTTGGGGGAGCCGTTTGGTGGGTTGCGGATATGAGTAAGGATAAGGCAGGAGGAAGGAACGGGAGTGTTCTTGAGCATGGGGCAGGCTTGGAATCCTAATTTCCTGGTGGTCCTACATCCCGGGGTGTGAGGTTGGAAGTTAGAGGGGTGTACGAAGGAATCAGGGCTGAGGTAGCCACGGATTCAAGGCGAGGCCCTAGGATTGGATCAAGAAGAGTGTTCCAAGTGTTGGGACGCAGTGCGCGGGGTCAAGAGGCGTGGCTATGCGAGGCGAGCCAAGGGTCGATTGGGTGCGCCGGGCGTACAAGGGATCGACAGAGTTGTGTGGCTGAGGCACACGAGGGCGTGCTGGGCACGCATGGCACTGATGACGATGGGTGCACCGGGTGCACAGGGTGATCGATGGAGTGTGAGGCGAGGGGGGCGAGGCATCGTGTGCACGGAGCGGTGGCGAGTGCAGAGGCGCTGGGCGCAGGGCACTAAGGCACGCTTCGAGGTAATCCGATATCCCTTATCGTTATGTTCTTTGTTTGGCTAGTGTAGTGTTCTATTGTGTGGACCGGGTTCACAAGCATAGACCACAAGAGACGGTGAGCGTCTTAAAGGGAGAAGTTACCCGAGTCACGAGGGAACTTTGGAAGTGCGGTTCCATAGGCTGAGTGACCTTGCCATGATGGGTGATTCTTCTGAGGCTTACTAGGGTGTGTATGGCCGGACTCTGGGAGTCGTAGTCCATCCTATGTGGCGTGACTGTGCTCACTATCCCTGGGGGAGTAGTTGGAAGCGCAAGGGAAGCGTGGTGGACCTGAGGCCACAGGATCTTACCAGGCTCGGA
Organism: Limonium bicolor; assembly: GCA_023374045.1. Taxonomy (NCBI): domain Eukaryota; kingdom Viridiplantae; phylum Streptophyta; class Magnoliopsida; order Caryophyllales; family Plumbaginaceae; genus Limonium; species Limonium bicolor. The sequence goes on along the minus strand of CM041777.1, from coordinate 66,872,681 downwards.
CGAAGGTATGACGATACGCTTTGTGCTTAATTTGTTGGTTAAGCTGGTTGGTTGATGGTTGCAAGGCAAGAGCAACAAAGGGGCGTGAGGGCGCCACATCGATCGACTGTTTGGGAAATTCTCGGGGTTAGAGTCCTTGAGTCCAAGACCACTTGAGGGTTTGTCGAGGACGTCAAAGCTTGGTTGGGGGAGGATGTTACAGTCCTGAACTCTAGGGGTGATTAGCGCTTGAGCCCTAACTCCCAACGACCATATGAACACACGGGTTTATCGGTCACCAAGTGTTACTCTATGCAAGGTGTTTGGAAGCTGGGCTTGCCAAGAAGAGCATGAGGGTGTCTTGGGGCTACGTGCACTGAGTACGGGCCGTGTCACTGAGAGCTGGCCGTGACACGCGTGAGGCAAGTGATGGGTTCGAGTCCCTGGCACGTTGTCGAAGCGCAGAGGTAACCTGACGGGGTTAGGCAAGTCTGGGACTTGGCCGTGAGCTAGGCTCACCTTAAACACAAGTGGGTGGAACTGGTCTTCTGACTGGGGCTTGACAGGTGACGGTTGATCGAGGCGGGTCATGCAAGTCACAGGGCAAAACCAATAGTGACACTGGGTGTTACGAGCTACGGACTAGAAGAGGAATCGCACGAGTCCCTAAGGAGCTAACTGCAACCGAGGTGTCATTGTGGCTTGGAGCCGTGGCACGGGGCGTAGCTAAGGCGTGTTGCTGTCAGTGGGTGATGCCATGACTAGTACGACATGGGCCTTGAGCTTGTCCAGAGGGTTTGCAAGTGCCAGGAGTTAGTTGTCACGACGAGGCGTGGTATTGCATGACACGGGTGCTGGCTGCGCCAGGCGCGGGCACTGACTGTGACTGTGTGCGCGAGGCGGTGCTAGACACGGGCACTAGGTGCTGGCTGTGACTGCATGCGCAAGGGGCGACGTTTGACACGGGCACTGGGTGCTGGCTGTGACAACGAGCGCGAGCGTCGGGTGACAAGGCTCAGGCAGTGGCTGGGGCGCACGCATGGGTGCTGGGCACTGGTTGCGTGGGCGCAAGGCATAGGGGTGCCCGGGGCACGCCCAAGTGTCTTGTTGGAGAGCTTGCCTTTGACTGCGTTGTGTCTTTTGGGTTTCCTTGACTTATTCCTAATTGCTTGGCGGTAATTAGAGGTCCATTGGAGCTGCTGATTGGTTGTTGCAAGTATGGTTGAGGCCTTGAGTAAAACTGGGTTTTACCGGGGTTATTACCGTATGTGTTTCTGCGGTAATCTTTGGTTTGTCTTTGGACTACCCTCCTTGATGGCTGGAGCGGTTTTGGTTATTTAATGGGAAGATATTTATGTGCATTCAGCTATCTCATTTGATTACAAGAGTTGAAGAGTTGGACTGGTAACTCCTCTCGTAATTAAGGGCGCATGAGTTATGGAATACTAACTGTGTTGCTGTCTCCTTAATTGTCTTGTAACTTATGTGATTAGTGCTGTTGTATTAATTGGAGCAATTGGAAAGGTAGCGCAGCAGCAAGGAGAAACATTCCTAAATTAATCGCATTGAAGAGGTTGGTTTATTCAACTGATGGGAGTTAAAGAGTAACTCCATCTCCTTCAATTAGTGGGCGGTTTAATGGAATTCAAAGGAGAGGTTATGGGGCGGTTTTGGGCTGTCCATATTCCTCCTTCTCTTGCTGGTTAACTTAAGGAATTAATGATGGGTGTTACACATCATTAAGGGGGCGGTTTTGTAGTCCTTATTCCTTATGTAACTGCTGCACTTATTAAGGGAAGTTACAAGCTTGGGTGAAGGCATCTCCCTATATAAAGGAGTGCTAGGCGCATTGGTATGTATCTCATTAAGATCATCTCTCATTCACCAAGATCTAGTCTCTCACCAAGCGTTGTAATTCCCTTGTTCCTAGAGTTGCTCCACAATACTAAGCTCTGCACATCTGAGGGAAAGATAGAACCCGGGGTTCTTGATCTCCAGTTCCCTGAGTGAGAAATAACCATAGTCCACAAAAGACGTTGTTCTACGCTAGCAAGACCTTGGAGTGAATAGAGTGTTCCTATTCCCCTCCTTGCTCCTTGGGGTCTTGGCGCAGCGTGGGAACACCAAAGGAACCAACCTGAACCGGATTAGCACAAGTTGTCCAGCTCCAACACCTACCCTCGGAGTTGGGTGGTTAAGGGAGTACTTGGCTAAGGGTTCGTCAAGCTGAGGGCGGTACTGTGTTTATGATCCTCTCTGTTCCTCTGTCTCTTCTGGGGGTGAGTGTTGGTGGCGTGCGGTGTGGTGCGGGCGCGATCAAGGGGAGGCGGCTGATCGACTTGGGCGTAAGTTGAGCCGGTCATAGGGTCAATTTTGACGTGTGACAGCTGGTTAGTTTCTGCCTGACCTGTCCCCAGGCAGCCTTACACGGCTGGGTCCCGATTGGGCACCAAAGTGCCCGAGAGCCTCAATGGGTATATTTTACCCACGAATGGGGATGTCGGGACAGCCAGGTGAACTAGTCATGGGTCACCCCGGGCTGCCTGGAGAGCACCCAGCTAGACACGTGAGTGCCTAGAACATGCCTATTGGCATGTCCCACTACCTCTACCTTGGGTAGTGGGCTCCAACTGCTATGGGGTCTTGCCCCACCTGCCGGTGTCCCTAATGTTAAGTTGTGCCAGCGTGCGCTTGTCGTATGACTGGTTCCGCACATGGGCAAGTGCGGGAGTGCGAGGGGAGACACACTAAGTTGGGACTTGTGTCCGGCATGGCCGAGATGGTCCGGGTGGTGGTGAGTGCATAGCGTTGCCCACGCTAGTGCGTCCCTACTGAAGGTGTCTTGGCACTGGGGTTGCTCCACTAGGGAAGGTGTTCATTCAGTGGAGTGCCCCGCATGTCCATGCCTTTGGGCAAAGGGGTGTGAGGATGAGGGAACTCACCGTGGGGCGGTTCAAGACCACCCTTAGTCATGCTTGTGGCACAAGGGTTGGTCCGGTTAGGCTGGTCGGGCCTTGGCCCGACGCCGATCATGAGTGTTGCTTGTTTGGTTGCCTAAGTGTTGTCCCTTGATGGTTGTTGCGTGTGCTTGCTTGTCACATGTGTGCTATGTGTGTTGTGCATACCGCTAGATCGACTTGGCTTCCAAGCGAAAAATTTAATTTTGGAAAAATACTCATGACAAAAGTGGTATCACGGTAGTGGGCTCCAACGGCTGTGGGGCCTTGCCCCACCTGCCGGTGTCCCTAATGTTAAGTTGTGCCAGCGTGCGCTTGTCGTATGACTAGTTCCGCACATGGGCAAGTGCGGGAGTGCGAGGGGCGACACACTAAGTTAGGACTTGTGTCCGGCATGGCCGAGATGGTCCGGGTGGTGGTGAGTGCACAACGTTGCCCACGCTAGTGCGTCCCTACTGAAGGTGCTTGGCACTGGGGTTGCTCCACTAGGGAAGGTGTTCATTCAGTGGTGTGCCCCGCACATCCATGCCTTTGGGCAAAGGGGTGTGTGAGGATGTGGGAACTCACCGTGGGGCGGTTCAAGACCACCCTTAGTCATGCTTGTGGCACAAGGGTTGGTTCGGTTAGGCTAGTCGGGCCTTGGCCCGACGCCGATCATGAGTCATGAATGTTGTTTTGTTTGGCTGCCTAGATGTTCCTTGATGCTTGCCGCATGTGCTTGTTTGCTATATGTGGGCTATGTGTGCTGCGTATACCGCTGGACTTGGCTTCCAAGCGAAAAAAAATTATTTATGAAATATACTCATGACAACCACTAGAGAACCTCGGTATCAAGAGACCTACGCACCACCCGTGTGTGGCCAGCGTGCGCGTGCACTACTAGAAAAAACGGATATACCTACGAACATTTCCGTGGGTAAGTGGTAGGTATTCAGTTTTACCTACGGAACCGTTCCGTAGGTAAATACCTCGTGGGTAAAGTAATTACCTACCAAAAAAATTCCCGTAGGTAATTGCCTACTAAATGCCTACGGAAAATTCCGTGGGTAATTACCTACGGAAAAGTCCGTGGGTAAACACCTACAGAATACCTACGGAACTCATGTTATGTTGTCACGTGGATACCTACGAAATACCCACGGGATCATTTACCTACGGAAATTTCCGTAGGTATTTCCTACGGATTACCCACAGCCTAAGCTTCGGATTGCCATGCAATTTACCCACGGAATACCCACAAACCACTTTACCTACGGAAATTACAGTAGGTATTCCGTGGGTAAATCTTGCATTTTTTTAAAAAAATTACAATTCTGCTACCTGCAGAATATATTTCACATACAATCAGATTCACTCAGAAGCCAAACCACAGAGCAGCATCACCAATCGTTGATAACAAATATACATCAGTTTCTTCATGCTCGGGATGTATGATTCATAACATAATCCTAGACTTGATTCAGTTGAAAAGGAGATGGAAAAATAACAATTTTATTTACTTCTAGAACTCAACCTATTTGTATACATAGGGATAAACTTCCAAACAAGATTAGATACATCAGTTTCTTCATGCTCCCACAGAGCAACATCACCGAAGTAATCATGGTTGATTGAATATTTTCAAATATCAGAATCACAAAGCAGCGTCCTCACACGAGTCAATCCAGTAAGTGCACCGCAGGCTTCATTCCGATGCAACATTCCAAAGTCAGCCATCCTAAGAGACAGCTCTGCATAAGAAATTATATTGTTTAACTATGATGTAGGTGATCAAACAATAACCTTCCGATCTTCAATGTTTAAATTAAACCCCGGATAAAAAAGATAATGAACAGCATGATACCTCTGTAGGACCGCACTCTATGTTCAAACATCAAGCAATGCACAGGGCACTTCATGGGTTTAACTCCAAATTCTTGCTTTTCAATCTGCATACGAAGTAGTTTGCTCAATTAGACAAGTTCAAACTTGCACAGGCAACATAAAATATAAGTACGCCAAACATAACCAGCGTTCAGCAGATCAAAGAAAAGAAGAGCATTACTCCTACTCAACCAAATTAAAAGGACAACCAATATGTGTAGCCTTTGACTTGTGAAGAGCTGGAGAAAACCAAACCTCAAATAAAAACATGTTCTCCTTGTAGTTGGCTGCATGCCTTGCTGTTTCCCAAAAATTCATACTGTAGATATTTTTGCTAATAACTTTTATATGAAAATAAACTGGCATTAATATCTGAACATTCTACATATTAAATATACAGTTCACGGATATGAAGAGTTACTAACTTCTTGGTACCCTCGTGCCCTGTATTGTCCACGGCTGAATTTACAAAAAAATAAAGAAAAAACGATAAGGTATTTTACAGAAAAAAGACAACCATAACACTTCTAGATCACACATACCTTAGTGGATGACAGAAAAAGAGCTCTTGTTTTGATCCTAACAATCTATGGCCATATTTCTTGGCTTCTTCTATATCCCCGCAGGCAAAAGGTGGACTTGAGTTACAATGTTCAGTTAAAATTTGAAAATTATAAAACACGATTTCTATTAGTATGTACCTAGGAATATATTACATGTACTTTTCTAGAGTGTATTTTAGGACACTTTGTTACATGTAATTTTATGCTAAGTCCTTATATACTTCCTACATATAAGGACAGCCTCCTAGTATATATACATACATCATATACTCTCTTCCTGTACATTCAGAGACTATTACGTCTCATATACTAAACCCAATAATACGATCCACTTCTTTACTTTGCATTTGACAAAGTTTGTCATGGTATCAGAGCATTTCCTTTTCCAGTAAAACAATGGAAACCGATCTAACTGGGAAGAAGGCGGAGACAGGCGGAGCAAAAGCAAATTCCACAATAGATCAGAATGATCCCTTCTATGTTGCCACCACCGAACAGACCGGTCAAGCACTTGCACCCAAATTCAATGGCGAAGGATTTTTAGGGTGGAAGTGGACGATGCAGGAAGCACTCATCGCCAAGAACAAAATCGGGTTTATCGACGGTACAATCAAGAAACCCAACATCAGCGACACAACTCGCTATTCGGCATGGAGGAGCAAATTCACTGGTTGTGACCTGGTTAATCTCCTCTCTTTCCCAAAACATTGCTCGAAGCGTAATGTATACAAGCGACCCAAAGCAAATTTGGGATTGGCTCTGCGGGCGCTTTGAGAAGAAGAATATGGCGACGCTTCACCATATTAAGAGCCAAATCGTCAATTTAAGGCAAGGAGAAGAGTCGATTGTCGACTATTTCATGAAGTCCAGAGAGATTTGGGCTCAGTATGACCTAGCCAAGCCTATCGATCAGTGTGCGTGTTGTGACTCCTGCAAATCGACCGAGAACCAGAAGAAGGCGCGGGCGGAAGAAGAAACTCTGCATTTCTTGATGGGGTTGAGTAAGTCCTACTCTCAGTTGCGCGCACAAATATTAGCCATGAGTCAGTTTCCCAACTTAGAGGAAATTTACGCCTTGGTAACTCAAGAAGAAGAAACTAGGGCAAACATCGATTCCAGAGATGATTCAGAAAAATCGGTTGCTCTATTTACCAGAGGAGGAGGAAGTTCTTTCGGGAAACAGAGAACCAACAATGGCGCGTCCAACTTCAAAAATCCCAACAAGAAAAGTCCAATTAAACCCACCGTCGGTTCCAAGAAGGAATTGCCCAAGTGCTCTAACTGCGGTAAGGTGGGACATTCTCGCGGCGAGTGTTGGTGGCTAGTCGGTTTTCCGACTGACGATGCGAAGAAACCCAAGGAGGCTAGGGTTAGCTCCGTTCTTGCAGAACAAGGAAGAGAAGCTCAGTCCGGCGATGAACAAAATCAAGAATCACCTGTTCATGGTTTTACGCCAGATCAACTCCAGCAACTTGTCGCCTACCTTGAACAACAGAAAAGCGCAAGTACGGGAGGAAGTAGACAACCGAACTTCGGCGAATTCTCAGGTAACATTATAACCACACTCAATTCTTCTTATGCGGTAATATCAATCTAAATCCTATGTTTCAAAAACTGCGTGAGGTATGGATATTAGATTCTGGGGCTACGGAACACGTTAGTGGAAACAAATCTTTGCTTTCTGAATGCTTGCATCTTAAAAGTAGAAAAGATGTAGTTCTCCCAGATGGAAACAGAAAACCTGCCGTGTCTGTTGGAAATTTGTGTTTCAATGGAGAAATCTGTATAGAGAACATAATGCTTGTTCCCAGCTTTCAGTTCAATATATTTTCTGTTTCCAGATTAATAAAAGACCTAAACGTATCTATTATCTTCCATGAAAACACTTGTATTCTGCAGGACTTTAAGAGCAAGATTACAGAAAAGATTGGGAAAGAAATAAGTGGCTTGTATGTTGTCAATGTGACTGCCTTGTGCAAGTTTGTTTTGAGCAAAAAGCTTTTTCCTGCTGATATGAGTTCAAATACCAGAGTCTGTACAATTTCGAATGTGTCTAGTAGTGTAAAACAAGGCAAATCTGTCTGTATTCAATCAAATGCTTCTGCTGTTCCTTTTCCTGATAGGCTTACTGATGTGAATCAAAATGAACGTGTTTGTATTGTCCCAAATGGTACTGATAGTGTAGTTACTGAAAGTCCTGTTTCTGTGAGACGAAATACTCATTGTAATGTTTCAGATTCTGCAGTCAATATTGCTTCTGATGATTCTTTTTCTGTGAGATCAAATAGAATGTTTCATATGAATCCTAGTGTCTCCGTCTGTACCAACTCTAAATCTGAACATCCTCCGGCCAAATCACCCAATAACTATATGTTGTGGCACAGCAGATTAGGCCACATGTCTCTTAAGAGAATGAAGAAGATAATAGAGTTCAATACACCCAAACACTTGGAGAACAACCCTCTTCCGTGTACCATATGCTATAAGGCAAAAGCCAAACGGCTAAAGTTTCCCACATCCAACATTAAAACCCAGGAACCTTTTGAGCTTTTACATGTGGATGTCTGCGGCCCCATGCGAACCCACACCTTGAATCACCACAAATACTTTCTCACTTTGGTAGATGATTACACTAGGGCAACCTGGGTAACTCTCCTCAAGCTCAAATCTGAAGCTATGGAACACATAAAAACTTTTATAAATTTAATAGAAAACCAAATGGGGAAACATATTAAGGTGATTCGAAGCGACAACGCTAAAGAGTTAGGAAAATCCTATGAAGGAGATGAGTACTTTGCCAAGAAAGGCATTGTACATCAAACGACTTGTCCTCATACACCCCAACAGAATGGGGTGGTGGAAAGAAAACAAGGGAATCTCATGGATATTGCTAGAGCCCTCCTCTTCCAATCAGGGCTAGACAACAAATATTGGGGTTATTGCATTGATCAGCAGCATACCTAATCAATAGAATGCCAAGTAAGGCAATCGATAATCTTACCCCCTTCGAGAAACTATATGGAGGAAAACCCAACTACAACGAAATTAAAACCTTTGGATGTTTGTGTTACATAACAAACATTGATCCACACAAAGGAAAGTTGGATCCAAGAGCCTCTGCTTGTGTGTATGTTGGAAATGCAAAGAATACAAAAGGATACAATGTCTTAACTCTAGAAGGAAGGGAATTAAAGGTCTCGAGAGATATCGTTTTCTTCGAAGACATCTATCCCTTAAGAGACAAAGAGTGGACCAAGGTTCTAGACGATGAGCAAAATCACACGGATATTTTCTCTCCTCCCTCTAACCAACCAATGGAAGACGATTCTTGTACGTCTCAGCTTTCTGAGATAAGAGAAGAATCCAACTCCTCCATCCAACAACAACTCCCAACCGAAGAAGCTCATCAGACAGAACCCATTGGCCCAAGAAGATCTACCCGAGAACACAGGATTCCCACAAGATATAACGACTACATACTCTCCTCTGGACCCAGTGAAGGAGACCCCTTCTCCCTTATTCTTGCCCAAAGACTTGAAAGCACAGATCTTTCTCTTTATTCTAGAACCGACTTGAACACTCTCACTGATCAGATACCCAAAGCCACCATTCTCTCATGTTCCTTACACAAAAACGCCAACAAGCTTTTGTCTCACTTACATGACCTTAATGAGCCCACTAGCTATAAATCAGCAAGCAAGGATCCCAGATGGGTCCAAGCCATGGCCACAGAGTTCGAGGCTTTGAAGCAAAACAACACTTGGAGCATCACAGACTTGCCCAAGGGTAAACGCCCTATTAGTTGCAAATGGGTCTACAAGGTCAAGTTAAAGGCCAATGGCGACATTGAGAGATTCAAAGCAAGGTTAGTAGTAAGAGGCTTCACACAAAGATATGGGCTAGATTACGAGGAAACCTTCTCCCCCGTGATAAAGATGACTACCGTCAGAGCCCTAATAATCATGGCCATCAAAAATGGATGGGTCCTCGATCAGTTGGACGTTAACAACGCTTTCCTCCATGGGGACCTCCATGAGGAAGTCTACATGACAATACCAGAAGGAATACATGTCACCGGCAAGAATAAAGTGTGCAAACTCAACAAGTCCCTTTACGGCCTAAAACAAGCCTCCCGACAATGGTACGAGAGGCTTGCCAAATTCCTACAACACCTGGGTTTCCACCATTCCCAAAACGACTACTCTTTGTTCGTTAAGAAAAACAAAAATAGTATCACCTTATTGGGAATATATGTGGATGATATTTTGGTCATTGGGAACGACACCATGGAGGTAAAATTATTAAAAAGACAACTCGATAGAGAGTTCAAAATAAAAGATCTTGGTAGACTAAATTTCTTCCTCGGAATGGAATTCCTCCAAACCAAGGACGGCATCATTATGTCTCAGCAACGATACATCAATCAAATCCTTCATGACTTCGATGCTCAAGACATCAAACCATCTGTATCCCCTCTCCCAATCAACTTGAAACTTGACAAAGAGAGTGGTCCCAAGCTAGAAAATCCCACCACCTATCGATGCCTTGTAGGGAAACTCAACTTCCTTACCAACACAAGACCCGACATATGTTATGCGGTCCAGTTCCTAAGCCAATTCCTTCAAGATCCAACCACAGCCCACTTAAAGGCCGCCTTCCATACCCTTTCCTACATTAAGGGGACAGCAGGCTTCGGCCTATACTTCAATAATGAACCAAACTATAGGTTGGAAGCCTACTGTGATTCCGATTGGGCCTCTTGCCCAATCACACGAAAATCCATCTCCGGATATTATATCCTTCTAGGAGGTTCCCCCTTGAGTTGGAAATCCAAGAAACAAACTACCGTGGCCTTGTCATCCGCTGAGGCAGAATACAAGGCCATGAGACAAGTCACCGGGGAACTAAGTTGGCTTAGCAGACTTCTGAACGAAATTGGCATCAAAGACATTGAACCCATACCCCTCAAATGTGACAATCTAGCCGCTATACACATTGCTAGAAATCCCGTTTCTCACGAACGCACCAAACATATCGAGTTAGATTGTCATTTTGTTCGTGAAAAACTACAGGCAGGGCTTATACAGGTTCAATATGTCCCTAGCACACATCAGCTAGCCGACATGATGACCAAATCCCTAACAGGTAAGAATTATCATAACTCTTTTGATTCATTGGGATTGCAAAGGCAAGAGAAAAGGTAGTTTTTTTTTGTTTTTGTTTTGCAGGTACCACTCAGTGCGCGACGCCCGTACCAGGAACAAAGAGCACACCTCTTCAGCTCGTTTTCAGACGCAAGGAGGATGTACTCTTTGAGGGGGGGTATTAGTATGTACCTAGGAATATATTACATGTACTTTTCTAGAGTGTATTTTAGGACACTTTGTTACATGTAATTTTATGCTAAGTCCTTATATACTTCATACATATAAGGACAGCCTCCTAGTATATATACATACATCATATACTCTCTTCCTGTACATTCAGAGACTATTACGTCTCATATACTAAACCCAATAATACGATCCGCTTCTTTACTTTGCATTTGACAAAGTTTGTCAATTTCTCATAATGAAGCATTTGTCAGAAGTAGTTAAGTCATCTCTCAATATCTCAGCATATGACATTACAGGGAGAGAAGTAAATTTGGGTTATTGCAAAGGACAACCACTACTTATCAATATCCATTCAGAGCCAACATTATCTATGTTTCCTATTGACCGCATATGAATAAAACTCAAAAAAATTGTGTCACTGACGATCACCCAAGACAAGAAAGTAAAGGCATCCAACAAATTGGAAAGGACAAAATGACAGTATCTTGCAATGTAATATAGCATGGAACTATTCATATCAAGAGCAGTACCTTTAAACGGCATATGTAGTGCAGGCAGTATTCAGGATATGAAGCCCACAACAAAGGTCAACTAAAGGACCACATCTATAAACGGTGATTGTTTTGTCCTCGGGTAGATCCTTAATGTACTCAACCAGACGACACAAGAGGGTATAAAGCAAAGCACAAGTACAGTACATATACAGACACAAATAGAGATCTGAGGTAAATAAAGGATATGAATATTAGAAATTGCCTTGAATTCATTCTCATCAAGCATTTATGTCTTAGTGAGTAAAAAGTTTCAATCAACGTGGATTAGTGTCCATTATTTTTTGTCTCAGTTTATACTACCTTGCAGATGTTAACTACTCCATTCATCTTGGCAATAACACTACTAGTGAATCCAGACCCTCTAAACGACCAGATCCAAGCAGCCTCAAGAGTGGACCCGACAAAAGTGGCCTGAATCCAAAAATACAAATGAAAATTTCAGTAACCAATACAATACTGACATATGAAATTACAAAAGACGGAAAGCAATAGAGTAACTCAGATTTACCAGCCGATGTACATCATTAACAACTATAGACAGCCTTTCCTCGTCCTCTTCTACTACAGAGCGCTTGTCAGCTTTTGCACCCTTTGAATACTATGGAATATCAGTTACCAAGCAAAATTATAAATCTGGTTCATTTTAAGACTCAAAACAGTATAGAAACTACACTAGGGACTTAGAATAAAAAGACAATAGCCTAGTATACTGTAGTATATAGAAAACATAAATAGATCAGAATTGTATTCCTTATAGCTAGCTAGTTATGTTGAATCATAAACAATTAAGTAGTGAACTAACATTTATGGCAGCAGTGCTGAATGCCTCTCTATGGCTGATATCAGGATTATTAGTTTTAATCTTTTGAATCTCTTCCCTGCATCAACGTACATATATGAATCCCCAAATTTTTAACTTTCAATGTTCATGTCTATTTTAATCAAATATTTATTATCTATATAGGCTTAGACTGATGAGGTAAATAAAATGTAAGCTTTACTAGAATAGACAAACAATGGAAAACAGACATATATATACACACATAAAGCAATTATGGTCGTTTAAATGTACATTGCTGAAAATGCAGCCACTTACTTTATGAACAGATTGTACGAGTGCTTTATCTCTGCAGAGGCGCGGACACCAGAAGTGAATGAACAGAGACTCGAAGCATGTATGTTCCTAGTTCACCAAAGACATTAAGATAAGTTTGAGTAAACTACCAGAACCGGAATCAACTAGTGAACATGGCAGGTTATGAGCAAAAAAGCGCTTCTATATAAATTGTAAAAACAATAGAAAACTTAGCATAAAGAGCACTCCAATAATGCTCAACATCTGACCATTTAAACATTGCATAAAGATGCAAACAGATGTATACAAATCTAACCATAAACAATTGTACAAATAAAGACATATTTTCAGATGAACATGCTCCACACTCTGGGACCAGTCACCAAACCTCAACAACTATAAGCATTACAGCTCTACCAGTTACTGATTTAGGAGCTTGTAGCTGGCTGGTCTTAGTATTTAATTATAAAATGGCATCATGCGGTTAATGTTATAGCTCATTATGGTTTGAATTGGAAATTGAGTATTGGAGCAAATTCAAGCTTCTGGTGCAAAAAAAAAAATATCTGAAACATTAGATACAAAAGATACTTGATCTTAGTGAATCAGTTTCAGTTAGACATTGTTAGAAATGTTTCATTATATATAGCCAACTTATTTCAAGTTATCAAATCTTTCTGTCAATATATTGCTAGAAATATTTCATTATAGCTAACTTATTCCAAGTTATCAAATCTTCTTGTCAATACATTTTTCAAGGTTACTAAAGAGCATGATAAAAAAAATACTAGTATAGATTGCTTAGATACTGCTGCTGCTAATATAAGAACTAAAAAAAACAAACAGAAAAAACAGAATTGGCATTTAATTTAGCTAGGTTCTTAATTATAATTTGTTAACTTCACAAAACACGGTAATTTGGGGTGTTCTTGTTTACAGGGAAAAGAAAGTGTAACTAGTTAGTACAATGATGAAAGGTTGGGGTGTTTTAAGAGTGGAGAATAACCCATCAACTGATGCAGTGTGGATATGTAAAAGGGTGTGCCGTATAAAAGTTGTAAAATGCTGAATATGTGTTTCTTTCTTTCCTTATCTGATTTTAGTGAAAAAAAAAAAGAAGCTAAGATCCACAACTAGGGATTTCTTATCTTCCGTACTGTCTCTACTCTATAGATTGTACAACCATGGGTTAGTTGTAATTGTTAATAATGATAAATATCTTCCTTGAGTTCATTGTGTAAAACACTAAACGCGCTTACAGTGCTTAAGTAACATAAAATGGAATAGAATAGTTATTCTAAGTACTCTATAGCCTGTTTTTCTATAAATTGTTTTGAAGTTTTAATATTTACATATTTTTATTGTATTTTTTACAATTAAATCTTTCTTTAGCTCTGTATTTATTGTAATGTTATATTCCAGTATTTATAATGTCATTAGTTGTAATAAAAATACACGTCGTATCCATTTTGTTAGAATTCAGAAAATTTATGTATCGACTCAAAAATACAGAAGCACAAACTCCATTTTTGTGAGGTTCAACATTCATTGACAACTTTATCTTCTATAAGTGTAATTGCGAATGCTTGGGAAATACTACAAAACCTACATTCTCCTAACAGTAACCTATAAACTATGCCATGGTAGCACAAACTGGCATCTTTCCAAGGCAGAGCAAAGAACAATGAATTAATCTTGAAAGCATCCAGAATTTACCAGAGATGCTCAAACTGACAAGCAGTATTAGCTCTCCAAAGACTCGCCTGAACGTGGCATATGTTTCAGTTCTCTCTCGGGTGGGGATATCCAGTCTCACAACTCAGATGGTAGTAGAAACTCAGCCAATATGGATACCGAAAGACTTGAAACGACAGTTCCTAAAAAAAAAGCAGATGGAAAGCAATGAACAATAACGTACAAAAGCCAATTCATCAGATTTTAGCTTTTTTATTTTGAAATACAGAGAATAGAATTCATCAATATCACCGATTTCTAGGGTTCTTATCTCAGCGGATTCAATTCCTGCTCAATAACCTATCTCTCAATTTCTAGGGTTCTAGCTACCGCAAGAGAGGAAAAACAATTTCAAACGACAAGAGAGAGGAAGAATGGCTTACATTTTCATCTTCTTCAGGAGACACCAATAGATTTACAGAGATTGAACTATAGAGCAGTTCTTCAGATTCTTCAATTTGGGGAGCAGCCGAACGGCACAAGGATTCGAAGCAGTTGAAACTTGAACGGCGCCGAGAGAAAATCCAGAGAAGAATTCAGTTTTGGAGCAGTGGGATTTAGTTTGGGGAGTGAAAATTTGGAGAGCAGTATGGCTGAGAGTCGAACAGTTTTTCGTAATCTTTCGGGGAGTATGGCGATGACACAAGCTATAAAACTTTAGAAACAAAAAAACGATGTGTATCACGGGAACTAAAATGCCGTCAGTAAAACTAGTCAAATATACCTACGGAATAGAGCCGTAGGTAAATAGCTACGGGAACTGTCCGTGGGTAAGTCTCTTAGTAATATATATCCACCAAAGTAAAACGCAGTTGTTTGATATTAACATTTTAGAAGACTATTTACCTACGGAACTATTCCGTGGGTAAATACCTACGGGAATTTCCGTAGGTAAAAGTGGTCTTAGTATATAGGTTTGTTTGCTGCTAACGTGGTCATATTAGTAGTATATTTACCTACGGAAACAATTCGTGGGTAAATACCTACGGAAAGTTTCGTGGGGAAAATTGACCGTAGTATGTAGATTAGTAATATATTTACCTTAGGGAACGGTCTATGGGTAAATACCTACGGAAAGTTTCGTGGGTAAAATTGGTCATAGTATGCAAATAAGCATCTATGAAGACGCAGTCGTTTTATTGTTATTTTACCTATGGAATATGTCTGTGGGTAAATACCTACGGGAAATACCGTAGGTAAAATTGGTCTTAGTATTTTTCCTGTAAATTTACCTACGGAAACTGTCTGTGGGTAATTCATTTGGTTAAATATTTCAGTGCATAAATTACCTACGGAAAAAACCGTGGGTAAATCTTGTGTTCACATTTACCTACAGAAACCTCACGTGGGTATCTTTTGCCGCCTATTTACCCACGGATAATGCCCGTGGGTATTTTT
The DNA here is from genome assembly GCA_023374045.1 of Limonium bicolor. NCBI lineage: Eukaryota > Viridiplantae > Streptophyta > Magnoliopsida > Caryophyllales > Plumbaginaceae > Limonium > Limonium bicolor. Next base: position 66,857,222 of record CM041777.1, on the reverse strand, counting down.
CGCGCCACTTGGCGTTGTCTCCCCGCGTGACTGCCTACGATATTTACCTACGGAATAGTCCGTGGGTATATGTTTCCGTGGGTAATCCGTAGGTATTCTGTTGGAAAACTCTTCCTTCACTATCCCGTAGGTAAACCGTGGGTAATTAGCTACGGTTTTTGTCCCGTGGGTAATTTTCCGTGGGTAAACAGTAACTTTTTAGTAGTGTACAATTTTCTCTTTTTTATAACAGGCTAGCAGAGGCGACCTGGATAAGTTGCCGCCTATAAATGGAATAACAGACTTGAACTGTTGACTTAGTAGATCAACCGAGGCAACATTGCACCTCGCCTCCGTAAGTAACAGACCAACGGAGGCAACAATGAATCTCGCCTCCATAGATTTGATCAACAGAGGCAACTTTGTTAGACTCGCCTCCAATGATGATGCGCTAGGGCTGATAGACCAATAGAGGCAACACTAAATATTACCTCCATAAATATGACATATAGAGTCAACATCACATCTTGCCTCCAAAGATACAACAAATAGACGACACTGTAACTCGCCTCCTACAATAAATTTTTGGAGGCAAGTTTTATGTTGCCTCCGTTGATCTAGTATAAATTTCCTCCATTGATAAGTATTGTTGTAGTGATATTATCTTCTTTCTTCTCTAATCGTATTAACTCTTCATGATTTTCCTTCATGTTTTTCTCTAATCGCACTAGTCTTTCATGATTTTTCTCCCTATTTTTCTCTGATCGTACTAACCTTTCACGCCTTTGGTCACTAATTGTGTCGGCCCTTTCTGATTTTCCTCTGTTTGTCCACACTCACCGCCTTTTTTTTTTTCCTGATTTTCCAGAGATCGGAGAATCAAAGAACGGGGTTTGTTCTTATCTAATTACAGCGGCTCCATTCATCTACTTCTCTCTTGATTCTAATCTTCCTCCCAATTGTGAATTTCAGTTTTCTGATATTCACTTTGTTTCTCTCACTTCTTAAATGCCAATTTCCATTATGAGAAGGTAGTCACTTAGTGTGAGTTTAGATGATCTCTACATATATAAGCTTTTAAGTGTATCTTTGAAGTATATTATTAACTTTCATGCTAGCTAACTGTCTGTCTAATTACGAGACTTCAAGCATTTGGAACTGTACTCAACCATACATGGAAGAGAAGAGGTTATGTCACTGTTGGAGCTCTACACATTAGAACAAAGAATACCCATAGACAAGATTCATAGTGAATATATTATAAGTGTAGCAATGTAGTAGTCTATTGTTTAGACAAGGATAGCATATGCTTATTTTTTTAATATTGCTCATGGTGCCAATGTGAATCATTTATGAAAGGGTACATATGTTAGGGTTGATCAAGCTACCGAAATGCAATGTATGTTACACATATTGAATATGAAAGCTTTTGTTTTCTTTGAAAATAAAGATTATATGAAACAAAAGGTCATTAATGAAAATCTGTCTAAACAACTAGGCAACAAACAATGTGAATTTTTTGATGTTGAAAACTAAATATTTTGATTAAGAAAAGTGAATCTTATGTGATAACTATATGAACTTTTCACGTATTGTCTGCTAACATTTTCATTCTGCTCACATTGCAAGAAGAACCAAAGAGAACACAATAGAGAAGTATCACAAACTCAAAATAAATTTGTCTGTACAACTAAACATTAAACAGTATTTTGTTTTGAAAAGTTATCATTCATTTATTGTAAAGTGAATCTTTTGTTTAAGAAAAATGAATTTCTATTTAAGAGAAAGTCAAATTTTATGTTTAAGAAAAGTAAACCTTTCACATTAGACAGTGTGTATCCTTTGTTTAAGAAAAGTGTATCTTGTGTTATTGTAAAGTGAAACTTCTATTTAAGAAAAGTGAATTTTTAGTCTAAGGAAAGTGAATCTTACCACAAACTTATGTGAGAACAATATGAACCTCTGATTTATTAAATTGAATTTTTTGTTTAAGAAAAGTGAATCTTATGTTTAAAAAGGTGAATCTAAACTTTTGTGAGTAATATGAACCTTTCATTTATTGAAAAATGTGAAAAGAGAATCTTATGCTTAAGAAAAGTGAATCTTATGTTTAAGAAAATTAAACCTTTCACATTAAACAATGTGATCCTTTGTTGTTTAAGAGTGAATCTTTTGTTTAAAAAGTGAATGTTATGCACAAAGAATGAACCTTTCATTTATTAAAAGTGAATCATTTATTTAAAAAAAGTGAATCTTATGTTTTTGAATAATGAATCTTATGTTTAAGAAAAGTGAAACTTTCACATTAAACAGTGTGAATACTTTATTTTATAAAAGTGAATTTTTTTATTAAGAAAAATAAGTCTTAAGAGAACACTATGGGATTTTCATTTATTATTTGATAACATTATCATTCTGATATCTACTACCTATACCAAACCCCTTCCTGGCTATTGTATAGTTGATAAGTTTCCACTTCAGTTTTACCATTTTCCCTATCAACTCTGAAGTGTCTGCTTCAATGAATTGACAAACTTATGATATAGTATATTAAAAAAGACCTACAATTTATGTCATAGTTAAGTACAAATCATATGTATAATAACAGTGAATATAATATTGTTATTATGTGAATCTTTATCAAATAACTTAATCCAATCAGTATATTAATGTTTTTAACCTATATGAATCATAAGCATTGACAAACTCTCTGCACCATTGTTCATAACATGTATGATGCATACAAATAGGAATATAAATAGTTATCTTGCAGAAATTAGATTACGGTTCACTTTTCAATTCATGATTTTTTTTCTCCACATTCAACTAATAAATTTGTACTAGAATTGAACATAAATATACCATCGGATTCAGTTCTAATAGGGCATAGTTGATTTTTAGAATTCGTGAAGAGTGAAAGATTTTTATAAAAACTTTCGGATCTGTGTTGCTCCCTGTCTACTCTCTGTTCAATCGGCTAGGTTTTTTGTTGTCTAGGTCAAAGATTGATTAAAAGAATAATATCATGTGTATATAACATATGTACATGTGCTGACTTCCCACTACTCCCTATGCATGATAATTTATGAGCCGTAAGTGTGCAGCATTTTTGATGAATTTGATCTTGAATGATATGCCATATGTGAACAGAAATGAAAGTGTCATGGTGAGAGGTGTACGGCCGGGATGATGCGTGTATGTACATTATAGTGAATCGCCGTGAGTGACGTGAATGAATCGTGAGAGAATCACATTCCCTGAGCGAAATCCGGGTGATATTATGTGTGTTATATTACGCGTTCTTAATTCAATTGCACTAGGTTTACATGTGGCATGGAGCATCCTAACAACTTGGCCCAAGACAAAAGAGAAAAAAATACATAATATTAAGGGGTTGTTCATGAAAATTAACTAAAAAGAAAGAAATACGCTCTACAAATTTTTGTAATTTAACAAATTAGAGAATGCTTTATGCCCATTAGGGATGTCAATCTTGACCCGAATCTGAAATCCGACACGAAACTGACCTGTAAAAAGCTGAGTTTGGGTTGAGATTTTTGACCCAAAAAGATTTTCGGGTCGGGTTCATGTTGGCAGGGGCGGAGCCAGAAATTAATTGTTAGGGGGGCCAAAAATATGTTAACAAATATTATTTTTAGCTATATATATTATGCTATGTAACAAAATGTTCAACTATTTAAATATACATTTTGTTTTATATGTAAACTATGTAAATTGTCTAAGATATTCAGTATCATAGAAGGAATAGTACATTAAGAAATAAAAAATCACTATTATATAACATAAATGTCAAAGAACAACGAAGTAAACCATTAAATGATGGTACTAATAACTTAGCAAGTCTTCAAAACATATACACTAATCCAAGAAAAATACTTCATCTTGTTTAAATATAGATTTTTTTTAGTTGTTGACATTTTCGCTCTTACTTTTTTGCATTATAAGTTGATATATATTAAAAGGTAGAATGTGATAGAAAAGACAAGGGGTGGAGATGGAAATTATAGGATTTAAACATGCTTATCATTTTTAAAATAATGAAAAGATCTATCTATTGAGAATAGAATGGAGTAATAAACACCCTAAAAATATAGCATATTCTAAAAATGGCTCTCTAATTGATTGATAAGAAATTTAGTATATTTTTTAAATTAGTAAACAAGCATTTATGGTAATGATCAAATTATTAAGGAGTCAAGTGGAAACAATGAAAATAAGTTACTAATATACTGTAAAAATTTGTATTTAAAAAAATCAAAAATACAATCATCAAAGAGATAGCCCAAAAAGAATTTTGTAAATAAAATCAACCATTGATATGAAAGTCCTTAAACAATCTACTCGGTAAGGTAATTGGAATAAACCAAAATTAAGGATTTACATTTATAGTAAGGTGGCAAACAACATAAAATATGATTGAGTATTTACCGTTAATGATGGATAATTGACACCTAATATATTTATTTTACATGACTTTTTTTTATTATCTAAAATGTCATTATTTATTGTCATTCACATGAGTAATCTAACATATATACTTTCATTATATTTAACATGTAGCTCCGTCACTGCGTGTTGGGTCATTGAAACCCGTTTCGGGTTCAGGTTGAACCCGCCAACCTGTAACCTGAATAATTTAAACTAAAAATAAAAAATATGTTATATTTAATGACTTAAATTAATGTTTAATGATTAATTTATGACTAAAATAAACATTTAATTAGTTATTTATGATTAAATATAGTACATAATAATAATTAATATTAAAGTATTATATTTATATTAAAGAATCCAAAATTTTAAAAATAAAATAAATTTTTAGAAAAAACAGGTCGGGTTCGAGTCAACCCGCTTCAGGTTCAAGTTAAAGAAATATAACCCACTCTGAGTTTCGGTTCACTTAAACTATTTTCAGATTAAGTTGAACCTAACTCAACCGGACCTAAAACCCGATTTTGACACTGTCCATGTGTACCCTACTTCCTCCTCGCCAGTGCAGAGGTCATTTTCTAGTATGCAGGAAAACGTGTAACATGTCTTATTAATGTTCGGTTTGTCCTAAAACTGTACAAGACATTTTTCTAACTTGGAAAGTTCCATATGCATGATTCGCCCGCCAGACCACTTCTGTTCTAGTCCACACAACGCACCAATATATCGCATTGGGTCACTAAGCTAAACTAAACTCACCGTGAAAGAATGCGTCCCCCAACTCCACACTAATCCAATCGATACCTGGACCATATTGATGTGCGCAGATTCGTAGGTACGAGCCGGCTGCTCCTACTTAGGAGTGGGACAGTCCTACATGGCATTTTTTTTCCAGCTCATCTTTCTACATGGCAATATGTTATCTATACAAATGTTAATTTCCAAACAGAACTTATGCAATCCCTATCTTTCTTCCCTAACCCTCCCGACTCTCACGCAACCCTTTCTGCTCTCTCGACCCTTTCTGCTCTCCCGCATCACATTTCTTCTTCTCCCTTTCTCCTCTAATCAGTGTCGATAATTACTCAACTCCACGAAGCGTCATCACTCGAACTCTCTCTTCTGCTTCTCTAGTTCCACGAAGCTTGCTGGACCGTCTTCCCTGCAAATCGACGCGCTGCTCACGAACGATACCTCACCGGCGAATCTGAAATCGCAACTCCTCTCCTATGGCTAAATCACGTGAAGTAGTAGTTCATAAGGAGTAAGTTGTTACTAGGAATAATTCATTTGTTCTCGTTTTACAGTTTTTACTTCTGATTCTTCGATTTTGAAATTAGGGTTCTTAGTCTTAGTCAATCGCGATTCTCTAGTAGCATTTGTATGGTTTGATTCTGTTAATTACTGATTCTCAGTTACTTTAATACTTGTTTTGATTCACTAATGGTTCTTAGTCTTAGTCAATCGCGATTCTAGTAGCATTCTGTATGGTTTGATTCTGTTAATTACTGATTCTCAGTTACTTTAATACTTGTTTTGATTCACTAATTAGTTATGCACGGTGAATTTTTGTTGTCCTCATCTATTGCTGATTCGTTGCACACTGAAGTTTGTTATCCTCACCTATCGCTGCACACTGATTCTCAGTTACTTCAATACTCCTTGATTCACTAATTAGTTTGAATTATTCACTAATAAAGCTTTATGGTTCACAGTTTCTGTTTTTGATATCTTTTTGTTTTTCATTGATATAGATCCCAATCTATCACCAGAAACTCAAAGAGAAAGCATTCTAAAACAATTAAATCTTCCAAGGAAAACAAGTCTGATGAAGCAACAGAAAACATTAGAACCAGACTTACTCTGAGTAATTTCAATTTTGTTGTAAGTTGTCTAAATGATCACCAGAGGCAAGCTGTAGTTGATATAGGTTTTGGATCATTGCTGCATATTTCTTTGAAAACTCTAAATATGCAGTTGGGTATGTGGCTTGTTCAGAATTTTGAGTATCGTAGATCTGCCATTAAAATGAGCGCTAATAGGGAGTTAGTTGCTACTCGAGATGAAGTCCACGCTTGTCTCGGGTTACCCAAGGGAGATATCCCTGTAGTGGAGGCAAAAAGTACAAAACGGAAGTCACCAACTGCTTTTACTAGGTTTATGGATGAGTGGAGACGTGGGTATGGTGTGACTGATAGAGGACCTATGACAATGGTTGTGGGTGAAAAACTGTCTGAAAAATCAGGAGATGATTTCAAAAGGGATTTTGTATGTTTCACTGTGTCGACACTACTCTCAGCTAACCAAAATAATTTGTGCTCATGGAATGTTCTATATTCCTTGATGGACGTGTCCAAGATCAAGTATATGGATTGGTGCGAGTACACTTTGGTAAAGTTGAAAGCAGCTATGAAGGCTTGGAATAAATCTGATTGTTCTAAGAAGTTCTTTAATGGAAGTTTGTTGTTCCTTACCTTATTCTACCTTGATAGGACTTCCATAGGTGCAATTTCTGGTCCTAGGTCATTCCCAACAATTAGTTGTTGGAGTCAATCTAGATTTAGAGATAGATTAAAAGAGGAAAAGGAAGTTGGGTTTGGGACAGGTTTTATTAATCCTCCTCTTGATGTTACTGTTCCGTCTTGTTCTGCCGCTGTTGTGGATGAACTCCCTACCACTGATGTTGGTAACTTTGATGCGGTTCTTGGCTCCATTCAAAAAAAGGTGAGGGCTGTTTTAATTCTGTTTCTATGATTTTTGTTATATAGTTCATTAATTTGTTTAAATAGTTCATTATTTCTCATATAATGATTCATTAATTACTATTTTATTTTACTGGTTTATTTTTTTGGTATTCAGGATGCTTCTCATCAGATTCAAGCTGTGCGTGACAGTGTAAAACTTGCTTACACTTCTTTGGAGAAATTTAGGGATGAATTTGGGGATGTGGATGTTGTTGATAAAATAGCTAGAGCTAGTTCAAAGTTGTTTGAAAATTTGTTTAAGTCTCCTTGCCATGTGGATGATAATATAGCTGGTTCTAGTTCAGACATGCAACAGCCAGATTCTCCCACCTCCCTAGAAACTGAACAAGATGATTTGCAGCAGCATGATTCTCCCACCCCCTTAGAAACTGAAGAAGCTGACATTCAGCAGCCTGATTCTCCCACCCCCATAGAAACTGAAGAAGCTGACATTCAGCAGCCTGATTCTCCCACCCCCATAGAAACTGAAGAAGCTGACATTCAGCACCCCGATTCTCCCAACCCCCTAGAAACTGAACAAGCTGAAGAGGAGTGTGGTAACAATTGTATTGTAGATGACAGTAATGTGGAAATGGAGCTAGATGAGACAGATGATATGCCTCATAGTTCTATTCGACAGAAAGCTGGTAACAGAAGAGAGAAAGAAAAGACTAAAAAGATTGAAGGTAAAGTGAGGGGGGCATCCAAGTTAGAAAAGGTTCCTCCAAAGCCAACTAGGTTTAGTAGGAGAACTTGTCCATCTGCTTATGCTCGAACTCCTATTTTCTCTCTTATTGTTGCTCCTGTTAATGTTAAAGAAAAATTTACTCGTCTTCAGACGGAAGTGATTGAACATGTTATTTCTGGAGGAAACCCCTCGTAAGTTCATTTATTTCTTTATTGTTTCATTTGTTCTTTTTTTTCATCAATTCTACTTATTCATTGTTTTAGTGATTCACTATTTTATTTCTCTGTGTCTTTAAGGGACGTTGTGTTTGATGACGGTGTAACCCAGATCACCCGTGAAGAAATGGCATCACTTGACAAAGATGTTCAAGTTCATGTTCATGTGGTTGATGCCTTCTCTTCTATTCTGAACCATGACAACCGAAATTACTCATTTGACAAATCAGAGAGATTTTATTTTACGACACTCCCAGCTGTAAGTTCTTATATAGCTCTCTACTTATCTTATGACTCACCTCTTAGTTGTATTGATTCGCTAATTAGCAGTCTTGATTCACTAATTAGTAGTCTTGATTCACTGGTTATCTATAATGATTCATTTCTGGCTTTTATATTTATCTTATTCATAACTGATATTTTTTCTTTTTCTTACCATCTTTTTACAATCTTTCTTTTTTTTTGTGCCCCTAGTTTGTACTTCTTGATCAAGATATAGGCGTGGATGGTGATAGAAGTGAGATTGCTCGTCATAGAATGCGGAATGAGCTACAACTCAGTGGTTACGATCCTTCAAAACTCAAACATTTTCATCACATATTCTTCCCATGTTTTCTTCATCAGCATTACTATTTGGTTGTCATTAACTTCGCATCATCAAGTGTAGAAGTTATAGATAATATGTCGTTGCCGGAAGGCATCAACGATGATGAAAAGTATGGAGCTGATGTTAAGTTGTTGGTAAGCGATTGTTATCGATGTAGTTCATTATTCTATTTTTTTCTAGTGTCTGTTATGTAATTTTGTCTTTTTTTCTAACCTTTTTTGTATAGGTAAACTTTTTTGCTGCATTTCTAGAGTTCTTGGATGATGTAGAACGCTCCAAAGAGCTGTTATGTTTTGAGATCAATTACTTTGATATGCCATGGAGGAAGAAAAGTAACAACGTCGATTGTGGTATCTATGCATTGAGGCACATGGAGAGTTATCCTGGCAACGGACCCTGGAACATTGGATTTAATACTGATGGTGTAAGTACTAACTAATTTTTGTTTTGGTTTTTCTAGCTTTATGTGTTTTTAACTGATTTTGCTACATTGTGTTTACACAGAAAAAAGAGAAAGCTGATCTAAGTATGCTGCGAAGGAAGTATGCTTTCAGACTTGCTATACATGACAAGAATTTGAGGGTTTCTGATCTTCAAACATCATTGAAGCGAAAGAAGTTCTGAAGCTAGCGAAAGAAGTTCTGAAGCTATCTGTATTGATCTTATAACATCGTGGGGGGATTAACTTTGGGTGGTCATATACTTTTGTACATTAGTTTTTGGTATAAGCTAGACAACAACATACTAGCGACTGAATGGCGTCTACTACAAAATTTTCTAGCACACACTTATCTGTTGATTCTCATCTTTTGAAGGTTGCTGAAACCTTATTAGCTTAATGATACATCATATTAGCTTAATGATTCATCATATCAGCTAAATGATTCATTATTTATGTAAAAAAAATCAGTTACTACTTGATTCACCAAATGTATCTAATGATTCATTTGTAAATGTGTATGATACATCACAGACCTAAAGCAATATCTACACTCTGGATTAAAACTACTAACAGAAAACTAGAAATTGAATGATGTGTACGAGAATTTTGTATTCACACTCTTTTGATTCATATCTTTGTGTATGGTTACTGGATCACAAGTAGCAATGTTCATCATATAGATTCATCATATTAGCTTAATGATTCATCATATCAGCTTAATGATTCATTATTTATGTCAACACAAATCAGTTACTACATGATTCACCAAATGTATCTAATGATTCATTTGATGATCTAATGATTCATTTGTAAATGTGTATGATACATCACACACCTAAAGCAAAATCTACACTCTGGATTAAAACTACCAACAGAAAACTAGAAATTGAATGATGTGTACAGGAATTTTGTATTCGCACTCTTTTGATTCATATCTTTGAAGGTTACTGAATGATTCATTAGTCAGAAAAATGTAATGATTCATCATATCAGCTAAAAGATTCATCATATCAGATAAATGATTCATCATATCAGGTAAATGGTTCATTATTTATGCCAACACAAATCAGTTACTATATGATTCACCAAACGTATCTAATGATTCATTTTTAAATGTGTATGATACATCACACACCTAAAGCAATATCTACGTTGTAGATTTAAACTATCAACACTTTTTACTTCCTAAAGGCTATGGTATGCACTTATTTTTCTAAATCTGGGACTATGGTGACAAGTCTATCACCACCATGCACGGGATGTGCATAAGAAACTCCTTGAGATTGTGTATCTTCATGGATACTCCTGAAAGAATTTATAGCAGCCTTCTTTATTAACTTTGCAGCTGCAGCTTTTTTTGTCCTTGCAGCTCTTCTGTGTATCTTTTCTGTTGCAGATTTCCATCTATAACAAATCAAATTTATTAACAAAATTCAAAGATCAATCGTATTGCTCCATCATTACAATAAACACAATAAACCACATCATGATAACTTATACCTATCATTTCTTTGCCCTTTTGTTCTTGCCCCTTGTGGATTTTTCAATGGGGTTCTCCCTTCATTAGTAGTATCATAACTTGCACTTCCAAATTCAGCATCAACTTCATCCTTCAATTTTTTGAATGTTCTCTCACACAAATCTCTTGCCTTTTCATTGGGTGCACTTTCAGCTAGGATCTGATTTATTCTTCTGGACATGACCATCATCCAATTTGACTGCAAAAATTGGTCATCAATGGCTGTGTCAAATCTACATGCATCAGATCCTGTAAAACAAAAGTACAAATGATTCATTAAATATACTATATAGTACATCAAAAACGACAAATAATACATCATGAAGTACTTAATATCAGAACGAAAAATCAAGAATGAGGAAACGCACCTTCATGCTTTCTTCTACCATATATGTCCCTTCTCCATCTATTGAGAATGTAAACCTCATCTAACTTGTCAACACAATTTACATTCAGTATTCTTAAGCTATGGGAACATAGAATTCCAACCTCAGTCAGAAGCTTGCATGAGCAGAACACATGAGAACTCTCCTTGTTGAATGTTACTGTTTGCTTAAATATATCAACGTTTGCTTGC